>CM069857.1:44379609-44747109 GCA_036172795.1 Pelodytes ibericus
TTGTTCATAAGAATGTCTTGCAGCTCATACACAGACAAACAGCTTACTAGCTGTGCCAAAGGTATACAAGTAGCAATGAACTGTATGGATGTAAAAACCAACAAGTGTTTAGTATTATTTTTTCCTTTGCACTGTGCTAGACACTATGGGGATAATGTATAAAACTTCCGCTCTGCAAACTGTTGAAAGTTTAAAAAATAAAGCGCAATGGTTGTGTATGTGCGGGCGTGAGCGAGGGTATATGTGTGTGTGCGAGTAGGTGCACTGGTCAGCTGTGAAAGGCTGGAACAAGGGACTATCTCAAGGATTGACACATTCCAGGAGCAAGGAAGCCATAGCTCCTAAAATCTTTGCTGCTAACTTCTGGAATTGTTTTTTTCATAGAACTCTATGGAAATACCAAACTCCCTGGCTCCTAAAATAACAAGCTGGCTCCTAAGTTGGACTGTTTGGCTCCTAAAGTGTACATATATTTCTGGTGTATTCCCTTAAAAATGCTTGGTTGTAAAATGAAAAAAAAAAGAGTGTGCATAAATCAAAATCTAATTTGAATCCATTTAATTATTTCAAAAAAAATGTAAAAGGTAAATAAAATAAAAACACACCACCAGGCATATTCTAGCACCAAGAAGTGAGTTAGAATACAGCTGGACTACGAATCCCAAACACTTGTTTGCTATATGGAACCAACATTTTGTAGAAAAATTGCATGGCATGTCTATCAGCAGGCCAGTGCAAACACAGTTTCTTTCCATTGACTAGAGAATTTCCTGGCTGCAGATCAAAACTCAGCAGGCAATGAGTGCGTTCAGTACTAGAAATGTTCTCACATCAAATCAGCGCTAACTTTATGAATTACATTTGATGAAACATCATTTGTATAGCAACAGGTATCACTGATGCCATAAAAGCTCCATGCCTTTGGACATAGTCATCAACACTATCCAATGGGGCATGACTTGTCACTGACAGATGCCCTTATTGGCCAGCTAGGCTGTCAGTCTAATGCAACTTTTTCCAGTTTGACCAGCAAAGGTGTACTTTTCACAGACCATGCCTACATGCAGGCACTGGAGAAACAAAATTAGTCTCATGGGTCTATTCTCTAAAATTCGACTTTAGAGGTCAACTTTCATTTTCATATTCGGCAGCCGAGTTTGACTTAGGGAAAAAAAACAACAACAAAAAAACACAGGCTCAAATCTACCTTATTGAAAGTAATAGGAGACAAAATGAGTGAAGCCATTTTTGAGACCAAGTCAAAATTCAGCACCTGAGTTTTACTTAGTCTCAAAAATAGCTCCACTTCTTTAGCTTCCCATTACTTTCAATGGGGAAGATTCGAGCCTGGGTTTTATTTTTTTCTTTCTGTAAAACTCAGGTGCCAAATTTTACATGGTCTCAAAATGAAAATCGACCTCCAAAGTAGAATTTTAGTGAATAGACCGATCAGTGTGTGGTTACTATTTAAGAGATAAGGTCTAAATGCAACATGAACAAAAGATACATTTAAAAAATTAGTAAAACTGCAACATAGCAGGGATATTTGATATTTTTGGATTACTCCCACTTTACAAACCATCCCCTCACTCACTAAAGTAGTCATTTGTATTTTCAGGAAATATAAAAGAAGAACCAGAAATAGTCCAAGCTCCGCTAGCCATAGGAGCCAATGATTTTATATTTTCTGCTATAAATAGACGTTTCTGCTGCTGGAAAAGTCCTCTGGCAAGAGGCTCCATCTGTTGAGGCCAGAATGTCTTGCTTGTTAAAAATATTTACACTGAACCATGTTGCTGCTTTACAAACCTGGTCTACTGACATATTCAAACTTTCTGTCCATGATATGGCCAAAACTCTTATAGAACGAGAGGTTAGAAATTAGGGAGGCTTTCCGTGTCTGTGGATAGCATGGGTTATGAAGCTTTTTCATCGTTCCTTCAACCCAGGACGTTGAGGAAGGGATGTTCCAGCCTCTTGAGTATGATCAATGTAGTTCACCAAGCATCTCTCTACATCTAGTCAGTGCCATCCCTTTTCAGTTTCACTGGGTGGGATCATGAGAAAGGCAGGCAGGATAATTTCCAAGTGGACATTAGCAAAGGGTGTAACTTTATGGCTGGAAGAGTTTAGGGTGCGTATCCTTGTGAAAAACCACATACGGTTCTTGTACCATTAAGGCTTGTCATTCACCCACTCGGTTATTGCCATTAGAAAGTGTTTCTTGAGGGACAGCAATTTAATGCAAATAAACTCAATGGGTTCAGAAGGTGGTATACAAAGTGGATTCAGAACCACAGTTAGAAAAGGGTTCACAAGTTCACATAATGCCTAATCATTGAATGTGAAGCTAAGTTTCTGGACAAGAATGCATGAAGTGCTGCAATATGCACTTGGATTGTAGCATGTTTAAAGCACTTAGCAAACCCCCAACTGAAAAAACTTCAGAATATCTGATATAGGTCCTTCCTCAGATTTTTCTCCCAAATTCAAGCACAGATTTTAGAAGAAGGCTTTTTTCTTGCCGAACTATATTCCAATAACTTTATAGGCCACACCTTGCTCTTCTAATACTCGCTGTTCAGATACCAGGCGGTCAACCAATTCTTTGAATTGCGGTTATTGGTTTCCCATTCTGGTAAATAATTTAACATGTATAGCTTGGAGGAAAGACGTAAAGGGGGATATGATAGAAACATTTAAATACATAAAGGGAATCAACACAGTAAAGGAAGATAGTATATTTAAAAGAAGAAAAACTACCACAACTAGAGGACATAGTCTTAAATTAGAGGGGCAACGATTTAAAAGTAATATCAGGAAGTATTACTTTACTGAGAGGGTAGTGGATGTATGGAGTAGCCTTCCAGTAGAAGTGGTAGAGGTAAACACAGTGAAGGAGTTTAAGCAAGCGTGGGATAGGCACAAGGCTATCCTAGATATAAAATAGGGAACTAGGGACTAATAAAAGTATTCAGAAAATTGGGCAGACTAGATTGACCAAATGGGTCTTACCTGCCGACACATTCTATGTTTCTATGGTGTAACAGGTCTGATCTTGGTGGCAGTGTTCAGTATTGTCCTTTGGATATTACCAAGCGTTCCATGAACTAAGCCCCATCTGGGCCAGAACAGGGTGATCAGAATCAGTAAGCCTGTTCCAGTTTGATCTTCCTTAGGAGTCTCTGAATAGGTCTTATTTCTGTGGTATGGACATCACATCAAAAACTTTAGGATTGGGATTGATCTTCCAATCCTCTGTATAATCTGAGGGAAAAGTTCCATATGTATTACCCAGTTTTTTTATAAATCTTTACAAAGACTCAATCGATCTGCTCAGATATTTTCTGTCCGTTTGATATTTATGGATATAAAAATATTCAGTCCATTTCAGGCTGGGAACATGTGCAGCCTTTGTTTTGATTTGAACAGTCTTACCGTATTTTCCAGGGAGTTGAAAAATAATTGAAAGCCAACCAAGCTGCTTTCATTCCTCTGAAATGTAACAGTTTGAAGGATCTTTCCCTGGGTGCCAGTTTCTGTATGTTTCTCCCTCTCCTACAGGAGATGAGAATAGGTGTGTCTTTTTTGATGATTACTGTTGAGGAGGTAGTAAACTTTCCCTCTTGTAAGGTTGTTGGTAAGTGTCCACCATCTTAAGTCTAGACGAACTTCATGGGGGAGATGAATCTATTTCTCCAAGACGGTCTGTGACTTTTCCCAGTACTCCAATATGAAAATCTGTAAGTGCCTCACGTGTGGACAAGACAAAATAATTCTGGGATAGCCGCAGTAAAATAGACCAAGGTCTTCATACCTTGTGCGATTCTATAGTTTTCAAATACTAAACAATGTGCAGTTCCAACGCCTGCCATGTTCTTGGGGAAGGGCTTTTTCATGTTCTGACAACTTCTTTAACAGAGTGTCTAGATGAGAGCCAAATAACTTTCCTTGTTCATAAGGAATGGTGCACAAACCGTTTTTGGAAGTGGTATGTGCAGACCACAGTTTCAACCATAAATCTCAACGGGCTATGGCGGAAAATTCCATATTCCCAGCTGTTAGTTTCAGTGGTTCAACTGTTGCACCACACAAAGTTGTAGGACGGGTGAACACAAAGTAACATTTAGATCAGCTGTTTCTGTGACCAGTAGGACTCTGGTCTGGATAAATGAGATAAGCAGATTAACTCTAGATATTTTAATGTGGTGTTCACCCTAGCAAATGTGCACCCGAAGGTTGAGCACAGGTTACTGTTTGCCAGGGACTGGTACAAGCACTACCAATGGTAAACCAGGAACTGAGCAATAAAAGTGAGTCAAAGCCCCCCAAAAAAACACAGCAGACTGTAAGCACAGGCAATAGGAAGTGAATGCCCTAAACGAGGTGGGGAAAGGGGTGAAGTGAAAGGTGAGGTTACGACTAATTATTTGAATTGGCATTTACCGCCATTACTGTAAATAAGTGCACAAGTGGACTGCGTTTTGAATAGTTTTCTCTAGTAAGTTAAATCAGATTTTGTTGGCTCTGGCAACTGCATCAGCTGTAAGTAAATACTTACATTGTTAACTGGATGCAAATTATGATTGTCTCGTGCAGCCTTCTGCTGCACAGGATCCTTTAGATCAGAAGGATCTTCTATGGGAATAGTTGTGTTTGCCAAACAAGGCGATAGCTGTGTCGACTAAATTCATCTATTGGTCTTGATGGGAAAAAGAATGAGAAATTTCTTAGATAGATACAGTCTCCTTCTCATGTTCTTTCCATTCTTCCAGGATTAGAACCTTAAATAATGGATGGAACAGAAAACTCCACATGAGTTTCTTAAAGCTGAACATAAGATCTTGGATAGTTTATTTCATACCAGGATCTTCAATGATGCCTTGAACGGCTTTAGTAAGTTTGCCCTCAAAGGTGAACAAACGTGGTATGGGGGGGTGCTCTCTTTATAGGTTATGGGAGGAGTTTTCTTGCTTCACACCTGCATATGAGAAGTAGGAGATTAGCCCAAGGTTAGGCTGCTGTATGGGGCACCAGGGAAAATTAAGGCATTGCTTTTATGAAGTTTATCTTGTTTAAACACAACATTAGTGTGTTGTACAGTGTCTGCAACAACAGCCTGTGGACTCATTCCCTTAAATAATTTGAACAGTCTTTGTTATTTCTAAGACACTATACGCAAATCTCACAGACAGCTGCTTACTCTCCATTTTTTCACTTTGCCAGTGTACCAAACAGCCTACTAGCTCACAATGTGAATCTAGTCTTTAAAGGACAACTGTAGCAAAAAAAAAATCACTTATGTTTAATTGGAAGATGGTAACAAGTGTAAATGATTTGTAAATAAAATCTTTAATGAAAGAATACAAAAAGATACAGAAAGATATGACCCATCTGACCAAAGATTCTAAACAAAATGTCTGCCTCCTGGTAGAGCTATATGGGGTAAAGAAGGCTCAATTTTATTGGTATTATTTCATTAAAGCATTTCAATATGAAATGCTTACATTTGATGCAATCCTTTAATTAAACACAACTTCATTTGTTTTGCTACAGTTGTCCTTTAATGTCACAATAGCAAAGCTGGCAAAAAAATATTCTATCGTCGCTGTCACGGTAGCACCCCTCCAGACAACCATGTTTTTCCGTTCCTCAGTGCCCATGTTATTTTCACCTGTTCTAACTGTGTGTTTTACATGTATGGTGTCCTGTTCAAGAGCCTCATCCCTTGTACCCTTTCCCCAGGAATGTAGCTTCAGCAGCCGATCACAATAAAGGTTTATCCTGGCTGCTGAGCTCATTCTCTTCTTGAAAAGGTAGGCGGTTTTCCTATTGGTCGCTCAGACCAAGCCCCAGTGTAGGCACTGTTCTGATTGGTTGCTTAGTTAAATGCCCAATTTGCATATATTTGCTGATCTGTGGGGCACGCCCCCTGCTGTGGATTGGTTGCTACTAATCCTACCTTTCATCTGATTGGCTGCCAGGTACTGTCCTTTTGTGTAGGTGTGAAGAAGTTCTTTTGTTCAACTTTTGTTATCAAGATGTTTTCCTGTATATATGTCCTGTGTTTTGTGTCAATAAACAGTTCTTCTTGTTCTCCCAACATGACCAGTCTTGTCTGCTATGTTGGGGGAATTGCTTGCAGGGAAGCCTTGATTATACCCCCGTTTGGCTATTGGATATTTACCGGACCTGAGGAGTGATTTTGTGGAACTGATTCCGGTAGGAGCTACCCATCTAGTAGCCCTCCCGTGACAGTCGCTAATTACTAAAGACAACTCGCTCCTTAATATAATATGGCCATATTAAATAACCCATGGCTCCAGCTCATCTGTACTGTTTAAAAGGACACCTGATTTCATTTCAAAGCAAAGATCCTTGTTTACTTATTAACTTAAGTGTCACAGTGTAGTCAGTCAGTCTTCTAACGCAAGCTCACTATCCAACTCAGGCATTACTGTTAACCAGTAAAAGTGATGTCATGTGAATGTCCCAAAGCTGGACTTAAACCTGAGCTGTTAAAGGCATAAACGTGTGAGGCTCATCAAAACCTACTATTAACCAGTGAAGGGGAGAGGTAATATAATATATCACCTTTCACTCAAAACAAGTGTGTGTAGCATGCTCCAGAATGGCTAAATGATAAATAAATAAAAAAAATATACAGAGGTGGCCTATATATGTGCCTTACTTAACTTCATTACAAGGCTTGCAGAGGGGTTAGCAGTTGGAGCAGAGAATGCCCTGTTTCTCAACCAATTCCATGAGGTTTGCAATGGAATGTATTCCAGCACTCTATACAGTAATTATTAACGTCTAATACTAAAAATGGTGTGAACAGGGAGTGAACGTCATGGGAACTGTAGTGCACAGCTATTAGATGAGACATCACTGCAATCAATACAAAATGATAAGAGTTGAATGTCTCTGTCACTCACCAGCCAGGAGCTACAAAGGAAGTCTTTGAATTTGCTCAGATCTCCAAAGTCATACAAAATTATTTGTGTTGGATAGGAGATGGGGTTTCGCTCTTGACTCTCAGCAGTTTTAAAACAATTTACCCTAAGCAAAAGCATTTTTCTGATTTACACTAATTAAAAAAAAAAAAAAAGAGAAAAAAAAAAGAAATACCTTCAAAAGCCAAAGTGTTCCATTTAACCAATAGTTAAACATATAGAAGGAAATAAAAAATAAACTGTTTTACTATGTTTTAACAAGCATGCCCCACATTGTAAAGCTGCACTTCCCCATTCTGTTCATGCTCAACTACAAAGGACTAAAACATATTAAATCTAAATATATACCCACAACAATATGGCTGTGCAAAAACTGACAGTTTTAGTATTTGCAGATGTTTATGCCACTACATCAAAAATTCCACCCTCATCTGCATCAAAAATTTGTTGACTAGATTTAATGTAATCAAACTCAAGTCTGACTTAATACTGGGCACACTCACACCTTACTTAAATTATTTGCACTAGATGTGCTATTTTTCTGGACCAACCCAGTCTTCTTCAGGAGCCCATTCCTGAACAAAAAGGCAGCACTTTATTTGCTTGGTTGTTCAACCCTGTTCTTTCAAAGCTTATTTAGATGCTGGTGCTGTCAGATAAAACCTGATCATTTATCTTTGCACCCAAATTGACAAATCATCTGTTGGTGGATCACCACACTCTCCCACAACAAATTATTTCCCTAAATCTCATGAAAGACTCCCTCCCCAAGTATCAAAACTACATCTCCCCCATGCTGCCAAAATTCACAATAGACACTCCCCTTGCTGTCAAAAAACCAAACCCAACCCCTCCTCTAGCTGTCACATCCCAGCCTTGAACTGACATGTCTCTAGTTATCACTTTCCCTAGTCTGCAAGTCCCGGCTTTCTTACGATTTACCGTACCCCACATATGCACTTCTTCTAACCGGTTATGTTTATATTCCCAGTTACACCCCTAATCCTCCCAATCTTTACATCTTATTCTCTCAACCGTCACATTCATGCGTCTGACACTGACCCTTATCACATCCAATCTCCCCCATGCATCCATTCTCCAATAGTCTATGTTAAGGCTTTCCATCCTCTATAGTGGATGTTGTGGACTATATGTCCAATGACGCTCAGCCAGCACTTGGATGTTGGAAATGTAGTGTACTACAGCCAGAACGCTAAAGCGTTTACCGACCAATGCTCTGTACAGTCACTTTCCTTTGCTGAGCCATGTGCTAAGCATCATGGGAAATAAGGTTCCCATTAGGTGGAGTGCCAAAGGTAGCCATCATAGATGGGTAGGACCCTCACTTGCACATTGGTCCTCGCATTGCCTTGGCGTGATCTGCACATACATGATGGATTTTATCTCTCCAGCTGCGGCTTAATCACCGGCACTAGTATCCTGTAACACTCCCCTCTACACACTGATCACTACAAGGCCTCCACAGGCTTTCCCAGCTCATCTGTACCTTTCCTGCGGAAGAAGGACATGGTGCCGCTAGCTCCAGGGTTTGGTCTGCTCACTTAGCGCATTGCTGGGGCGCCCCGGCTTCCCTTCTCCGAGGCGCGGGACGCCGGGGACACCGTATGCTGAGCTTTGGAAGTGGTAAGAAACCCGGCAGGTCTATCATGAATGGAACTTCCTCCTTCCTCCCTCCGCTAGCACAAGCCCCGCCATATTGTCAACAGCGCAGCCTTCCGGGGAGCACAGTGTACACTGGGTAACACGTCACCTTCAGCGATTCAACAACGGCGGCCATCTTGACTAAGGGCACCGCTGTACTTGCCCGACACCGTCAAATTTATTGTAAAAAGAACCATTTGACAATCACTTTATTGATATCTGGCTGCACTGTAGGTTTAAGATCAGCTCACCAGTTGTTTTTTTTTGTTGTTTATTAAAATAGGGGACATTTTTTTCACCTGCTTGAAATGGTATACTTTAGGAAGAATAAGTAAAATGCTATTAAAGCACAAAGAAAGTGAAGCATTCTGCTGAGTAATCCCTATATTAAATTTCATTGGCACTGCATTCAAGGCAATGGTATGTGCTAAATAAACTCCTGCATATATGTAGCTTGTCACTAAAAGTAAAGTTATAGGTTAAAGGAAAATAAACAATACCAGTCACACATTTCTAAGTATTGTGTGACAGGAACAACCATTTTCAGGTTTAATTCATACACTCTGAATTGTGAGCCGTCTGGCTTAGTTGTAAAGGTTTATTTACAAATACCTTATGATTTGAATATTGAGCGCTTGAAAGTTAACCAATTTCATAAATTTACCAGCAGCGTGCATTGTATATTATATACATATCAAATGTAGGATATTGGGAGATTTTGGCTTGAGAGAAAAGGGCCTTCAGAAAGATCAGGGGTTCAGATGTGAAGGATTAATAGTTCCAAAAAGATTAATCATCAGCCCTCCACAGGTCGCATTATTTATATGTCACTGCATATCATGAGTTAACAGTGCGTTCAGGCCCTTCTCTGTATCAGATTAGGGTCAGTTGTTGGCACGTTAGCCAGGGAGATAGCTCAATGGGTTGTTAGGGTTGCAGGTTCAATTCCTGGTGTGGTTGATTCAGCCCTTCATCCTGCCAAGCTAAATAAAATGAGCACCACTAAGTTTGGTAATGGTAACATTGCCTAGATGTTTGGCTAATGTGACATCCCCAAACTCAAAGCTAGAGTCCCTCTGAACATACCTTTATTCACCCTTTGTTGTTATTACTAGATTTCCACCTACATTTGTTAGTAATTTAGTTAACAATGGAGCTAGCTGGTGAGGAGCCATATGTTTTTTTGCCATCGGATTCATATGGCACTGGGACTATTTTAAAGTTTGACCCATCTGAATCTGGCATCATGAGTACTCTTACTGCTGATCATGCTGACCCCACAGCAATAACCAACCACGATACCCCCCCAACTAGCCCCGATCAGGTCAAAGACATTTTTAAGAAGTGGGTAAATCCTAAAGGGACTGTCCCTGAAATACCCCCTTTTACTTCCGACCCAGGAATAAAAACAAATGTTGACAATTTTACCCCAGTGCAATTCATGCAGTTGTTCTTAGGGGATGATATTTTGGAGAAAATTGTTGCCCACACCAATAGTTACGCAGCTCAATATCTAAACATTAATCCATCATGTCATGTGGCAAAGCTGGCTTCCTGGCATCCTACTGACTTATGCGAGTTTAAAAAATTCTGGGGACTGACTATGACAATGGGGATAATCAAGAAGCCCACTATTCGTTCATACTGGAGTACAAACCCTGTGTGCTCTACCCCCATTTTCCCAAAGATCATGTCAAGAGAGAGATATGAGATGCTACTGCGCTTCATGTATTTTAATGATTACAGCCAGTGCCTAACAACGGATCACCCTCAGTTTCAGAGACTGTTTAAAATTCTCCCTCTGATTACACATTTACAGACCAGATTTGCAGAGGTATATACCCCCCGGAAAAACATATGCATCGACGAATCCCTCATGAAGTTCAAAGGAAGACTAAGATTCAAGCAGTACATGCCTGCAAAGCGTTCCAGGTATGGAGTTAAGTTTTACAAACTCTGCGAGAGTTCCACAGGATATGTGCAAGCCTTCCGGGTCTACGAGGGTAAGGACTGCCACCTTGATCCACCAGGTTGCCCAGACTTCCTAGGAATCAGTGGAAAACTTGTTTGGGATCTTATCAACCCCTTGCTTAATAAAGGTTATCACTTATATGTGGACAATTATTACACCAGTATCCCTTTGCTCAACATGCTGTATTGTCTGGAGACTGTTGCCTGTGGGACAATAAGGAGGAACCGAATCGGCTTACCACAGCAGCTAATAAACACCCGACTGAAGAAGGGGGATTCTTCAGCTCTACGCCAAGAGGAGATTCTGGCAGTTAAGTATATGGACAGGAAGGAAGTATACATGCTCAGTACTATCCACGATGAGTCCACGCTACCAGTCGCTGTCCATGGTAAAACTGAAGTCTTGAGAAAGCCAGTGTGCATCAAAGACTACAACAAGCACATGGGAGGTGTTGATCTGGCTGATCAGCTTCTTCAACCGTATCTGATAATGAGGAAAACCAAGGCCTGGTATAAAAAAGTTGCAGTCTACATGATGCAAATTGCAACACACAATGCCTTTATCATTTTTAAACAGTCAAACCCTGAAAAAAAGAATACGTTTTTACAGTACCAGATCCATATCATTTCAGCCCTTTTGTTTCAAGACGCACCTTGTACTGTTTCTTCTTTTCCGGAGAATGTTATGCGTGTTGGGGCAACACATTTCCCATTCAGAATCCCACCGACCCCCAAAAAGCAATCACCCCAGAAACGATGCAGAGTGTGTTATAAGAAGGGGCGACGTGCAGATATTAGCTACCATTGTCCTGATTGCCCTTCTAAGCCCGCGCTCTGCATTGGCAATTGTTTCAAGGAGTATCACACACGTGTGAAGTATTGGTAAATGTCATGATTCTTTTAATGAAGCAGTAAGGGCTGTTTTTCCCATGAAGTTCAATGGGGCAGGTCCAGATCTGCCTCACTGGATAACCTTTCAGTGCAGTATTTCACAGTACAGCAATGAGCTGCCACTAAACCATTAAACTGAGGCGAATAAAGCTTTTCACTTTAGGAATTTCGATTGAAATTATATAAAGTGTCAAACTGAAATTCCAAATCTACAATTTACATATATACTTATGCATAAAGAAACAATCCGTGGTAAGTGTCGGAAAACCTCAGCCAAACAACGCTGGTAATATCGGAAAGTATAAAAAATGGTGCAATTGTCGTTATTCACAAAAAAACGTGAATTCACTTTTTTTTTTACTTCCTGACATTGTGCAGGGATATTTCTACATAACCCCTAATATTGGCAGTAGACTATTATTATTTTCATACAACCAAGAAAATATAAATGTAATTACCCCTAAAGATAACTGATTTTGATATGGAGGTGGTCACCTTGCAATTGTATCAAACACTCCTCTGAGAAAGTTACTGTTTATAATATAGCAGCTACCAGCATTAGGGGGAATTATGCTACATGTCCCTCACACATAGAAAAAAAAAAAAAAATTATGATGCATGGTGGTCCAACAATTTCTGATGAAAGGTCCACTTTAGCTAAGTGGGGATTTTACAAAAGGTGTTTTAGATGCTTATATAATAGTATTCCATAAGTCATTAAGCCCCCATTCACACTTAAGTAATATTCCCGGGGCTTGCCAGGGACAATTTAAAACCCGAAAAAGCACCCATTGAATGAAAATCACTGCACGCCATCCTGACACACTGGGTGTCCTGTAAGTTAAATAATACCTTAATTAAATATGCCCCCAGATGATCAGCAGTGCCATTCCTCCTCATGAGCCCAGGGAAATGGGCCATCCATAAATGTTTAAAAAAAAATGTATTTACAGGGCACCCTTTGTATGAATTGGCCACTCTAGCCAGGTAAGGTAAGGCTAAGAGGGTAGGTGGGGTTAGCTTTAATTTACTATGTTGTCTGGGCACCTGGATAAGGGTGGGGGGGTTATTACATTTTCATTATATTTATTATTATGTCATCCAGGGCCTTGGGGCGGCCCCAGACTGGGAGGTAATTATTTAATATTTATTATTTAATTATTTATATTTATTTATGTTATTAAATCGGGGACCCAATAGTTACAGAGTTCCACTTATTTATTATCGTACCATGAGCATATGACGCTCCGGGCACCCTTATTTTTATTGCAAGGGGCCGCTTGCACTGGCCCCCAATATGTTATTATTTGTGGAGCCCCTGGGACCCGGTTAAGGCAGGGCAGAGTTATTTATTTTTGAATGTGGGAAATATTTTCAGGCTAAGTCTGATTCTTTTTTTCCTTCGCCCTTTGAAATGCATGGGAGTGAGTTTCATCTCAGCAGACTTCAACTCATCGCGATCTTTGCTAGTGAATACCATTTTGCGAGGCATCCGTCTGTTTGAGGTTGGAGGTCGAGATTAGTGCTCTCAAATTTTAGTTAATAAACCTCATAGTCTTGGTTGTAAAGTGTATAACTAAACTGTCTATAGATAAACACATTAGGTTATCTGCTTTTCAAAAATTCTAACCTTTTTGTTACTTTTTGTTGTAGGTGTATCTTGAGAGAGGGTAGGGTATTTATTTTCTGGTGTCCTGGAATCGGACACAATTAGAGGGTATGTTAGTAGGGGTATGTTAGTGTCCCAAATGGGACAGGGGATTGACAAAAAATGTTTGTGAAACATTATCATTGGAACTTGAAATGCATATATTCTAGTAGTTCAGCAGCTCCTTTTTACCATGGCAACACACTCCCTACTATATAGATGTTCTTATAAAGAATTGTATTGGTGAAGCCTTGTAACTGGATGTTGCCAATTACTTCTTCAAGAGTATGAGAACACAAAAAAAAGCTAGCACTTGGTTCTCACTTAGAATCACTGCTCTAATTGTGAGTTTATATTTAGCTTGCACCTGAACTGTTTTTTTTTTGGGGGGGGGGGGGTTTAACCCCTTGAGGACTAATGATGGTCCTGGCACGTCATAATTTTAAACAAATGGAGTGAAGGGATTTAATCCATTTTTTCATACTAAATTATAATTTATACAAAAATAAATTGAGCTATCAGAAGGAAGTCCGGCTTTTCTGTTCTGAAATATATTTATATATACGGTATGTATAATTGAATCATTTGGCACGGTATACTGATTGAAAAGGAGGCAAATTACTAAGCAAGCACAAATGGCAGAGAAGTAGTAATATCAGGAAGTAGTCCTTTACTGAGAGGGTAGTGGATGTATGGAATAGCCTTCCAGCAGAAGTGGTAGAGGTAAACACAGCGAAGGCGTTTAAGCATGCATGGGATAGGCACAAGGCTAAGCTATAAGATAGGGAACTGGGGACTAGACTAGATGGACCTACAGTTCTTATCTGCCAGCACATTCTTTGTTTCTATTTTGATCATATTATTTATTTAAAAAATATTTCCATGTTTCTACACTATTGTTTTATGTATTGGCGTTTTCATATAATGGGTTCTATTCAGTGATCACCCAACAGTGGATTTTAACATTTTCCTATTGCAGTCTATGGTTATCAATTACCAAAAATGAATTAACTCACGGCATTGAATAGATCCCAGCATACTCATTGTTATTTTTATTTATTAATAAGTTATAATTTGTTTAAGAGGTTCTGCTCCCTGTGTTTGGTTCATAATTCTGTGAATATGTATGTTATGTGTTTTTTGTAGTAATGGCCAGATTTAAATGGAGGCACTGCCAATGCTCATCTAAAAGCTTGGATTGAAAGTGTTGAAACTGATTAAGGCGTTTTGTAGTCTCGTAATACTCCCTCATGACCAATAGCCTTTGCAAAGTTTATGTAAGCTTTTACCGGTTAATTCCACCTGTAAGCTGTAGTTAAAGGACAACTGCAGCAAAAACATACGTTATGTTTAATTGAAAGATTGCTTTGAGTGTATAAATTTTAAATAGAAATGTTTTAATGAAAGATTATAAATAATGTACCTTTTGAGCTCTCTTTGGTCTGTGTAGCTCTAATAGGGAGCGGACATGTTTAGAATCTCAGTACAGTTCTTCATTCACCTTGGTTCAGATGAAGGAAGATCTGACCCAAGATTCTAAACAACATGTCCGCCCCCTGTTAGAGCTAAACAGAGCACAGAGGGCTCAATTAGGTACATTATTTATATTCTTTCATTAACCCCTTAACAGACCTGGACGTATATAGGTCCTGAAAAGCATGGTCCTTGATGACCATGATGACATATATAAACGTCCTGAGTTTATTGGGGGGGTTTTAAAAATTCAGGTCAAAGTTAGAAAAAGTGGGGGTTTTTTTTGGCATATTTTCATCATTTTGTATTTATTTTTAATAGTAAATTATATCATATGATGAAAATAATAGTATCAAATGAAAGCCCCATCCGTCCTTTAAAAAAGGATATATAATTTGTGTGCGTGGACTGAACACGAAGAAAGAAAATCACAGTTTAGCAAACGTATGACAGAAATAATGGAATTCTGATCTTCAAGGCACATTAAATGCAGCATAGCACTCTGTCACTAAGGGGTTAAATCATTTATATCCAAACTATCTACACTTGATGCAATCTTTCAAATAAACATATTTTAATTTTTTGCTACAGTTTAATGAGGAATTCCCATGCTTAACATGTATGTCCACAAACAAAAGAATGGACAGGAGCTGCACTAGTGATAGCCTTTATCTGAAGTATGGTCTATGCATCTCTACTTCTTACTTGAGTTCATCCGGAAGTGTTTCCTTAGTGTTTTCTAGAAGCAGACTTAAAATCAAAAGTCCCAAAATAGCAAGTATTTTGATCATATTGTGCAGCTCAATGAAAAGAACATAAACTTTTTTGCAAACTATACAGCACATTGTTTATGTTTGTCATACTCATAGATATGGCTTCACTATTGAGAGGGATTTGAAACACTCAACATGTTGTAGGTTTTGAAGAGTGGAGGAGACTAATAAAGCACTAAAAGAAAAGTTGCTATAATGCTTACGTGAAAGCTGATGACAATGTTCCGAAACACATTAGCAGAAGTTACTATCGGAACCAAGGACAAGATTTGTTTTGTGCTTTCCGAATAATCAAAAGGGGATATATGCCTTGTCTAAATTCAACATCCATTAAAAGAGAAGTTTCATTTATTGGCTATGGAAAACAAGCCTGGAGACTGTTGTAACAATAGTACTGTGACTATAGCTATCCCGTATAGCCAACCTTTACACTGTATTCATTCTGCTTCGCCCTGTTTTCAAGCAGCCCCAACTTGGCCCCAACTTGGTGATTAAACTACAGTGCACCACCATTTCCCTAGGAACTCTGTGGGTATATTTAATGGAATATATCTGTTTCTGTTATTGTGTGATAGTGTTTTATAAAATGTTTCATGTATACACATGTTTAATGCACTGATGTTTCTGCAATGTTGATGTCTGTTGTTGTAAACTATTGGCAAGTTCTAATCTAGTGAAGAGGTGCCAGTCTTTGTGTTTAGACTTGGGCTCCGATTGGAGGGGAGCACAATTTATACTGAGTGGGATAAAGCTATTGATGTTGTTGAGTGATATATTGATTGTGTATTGAGTGTATTAATGTTCCTAAATTATTCATGTCTCTTATTATAAAATATTGTTCAAATAATTTTAAGACGTACTGCTCTCTGTGTTTCAATTTATCATGTGTTATTACCATTTGTTGCTGGGACATGATTTTCCAGTTCCCTGGAATTATACTAGGTGGGGCACTAACCACTTCAACTATGACAATAATTCCCAGCCTTGCCATTGCATCATATAACAGGACGGCAAACCACGGCTGGTAGCACCTCTGCCTGTTGTAGGAAATCACCTTCTTAGCCCCCGATTATAACTCTGCATTCACCCAGCAGGTCTTTCCCGGAACCTTGCTTTTTTTTCTCCCAAATCGTAGGCAGGACCATTTATTTTTGACAACGCAGACTTACATACAGACAAATATGACATCAACTAGAGGGGTTGCACAGGGGAACTAATTATAAAATGATAAGCCTCAAACGATAGAAAACCTCATTTAAAACAGGTAGTTAAATACAGTAGGACATAACCTAAATAAACATGACACCTTTAGATACAGACATCTAGACTACAAGAGACAATAGATGGCCCACAGGACAGTAAAACACTTATTTATTAGATAAGTTTACATTTTAACACTTACATATAATAACATTTCTTAACACCTCCAAACTACGTATTGCACACAGTACTTGGAAAAGCTTTGCATGGGCACCTTCTGTTGATAGTTTTGCTGCACTGAATGGGTGCCTCAGGTCTCCGCCAAAGTGTGTACATGGGGCCCCATAGAGCAAGTCAATAATAAATCCAGGGGACAGGAAACAACCAGGAGCAAGAGGAGCAGTGATTTGTCTTTTTGGGATGCGCCAGGGGGAAGGGGGGAGGCGACCAGGAAATCAAACCTGGTACCCGGGTATCGTGAGCCCCGCATGGTGCCCTCGCTACACTGGATGCACAGACTTCCTGCTCCACCTCCGCCGCACTATGTCGTCAGAGCACCGGGTGTGCTCAGGAAGCTTATCAGCAAAGATGGTCTGTGCCTGCGTTAGCGGCACATACCAAGTGTGATAGGAAACGGCCCCATTCCCTGCAATAAGGTATAGCGGCAGGGAGGGGGGACATATTGATGAACGTTTTTTTTTTCTTCTTAAAAATAACTGCTGACGTGTGTGTGTGTATGTATGAGTGTGTGTGCCTGACTGTGTGAGTGTGACTGACGGAGTGTGTGTATGTAACTGACTGTGTGTGTGTGTGTGTGTGTATGTATGTGACTGACTGTATGTATGTATGTATGTATGTATGTGTCTGACTGTGTGTGGGTGACTGTGTGTGTGACTGACGTGTGTGTGTCTGACTGTGTGTGTAGTTGTGACTGTGTGTATGTGACTGACTGTGTGTATTTGACTGACTGTGTGTGGATGTGACTGTGTGATGTGTGTGTGTGTGTGTGTGTGCGACTGACTGACTTGTGTGTATGTATGTGACTGACTGACTGTGTGTGTGTGTATGTATGTGACTTACTCACTGTGTGTGTGTGACAGACTGACTGTGTGTGTGTGTATGTATGTGACTTACTCACTGTGTGTGTGTGATTGATTGTATGTGCCGTTGGGGAGATGTTTGAGCCTCAGGGCCCTCTAAGAGCCCCAGTCACTCATGCTGTCATTATTCACTTCAGAACATTCTTGTTTTTCAGGGGGAGACAGACACCAGAGGATCCCCAAGACAGGGCAACTCCGCGGTCAGATGGCATAGCTTTAAGTCAAAATTTGTAATGCCTATCCCCAACCATCATGCTGGCTGCAATTCCTTGCTGATGCTCTGCTGCTAATCCACTGTGCTCTTGCAAAGTGGATCCCACCACTGCCACCAGTGTAACAGGATGGCTACCCTCGGCTGGTTAGTGATTAATATATTACTGCTAATTAAGATTCAAGACAGGTGAGTCACTTGGAACAGCTTTGGAGCAAGTGGAGTGTCCAGAAGTGTCCTGCTAGTAGCCATCATGTACTGTATTCAATTTCAGACAGGACCTTACACTGCCTAAGTGCCCCTCTCTCCCCAATGTATTCAAAGCTACCCCAAAGGCCTCCAGCCCCCACTATAATAAATGAAATAACTAAATTGTTTAGGGGGAGGACATATATAAAAAAAAAAAAAGGCTGTAAAAAACACCCTTGCCCACACCCCTGGCACACAAAGGCTGTCATGCAAAACATTAATAATAATAATTGTCCCACAAGTATCTGCGACACCCTCTTTATTCATTTTTGACCCAGGAAAAGGGTCTATAAGGAAAATAATAATATGCCAGTGCCCTCAGGGAATATAGTTTCCATGAAAGGGTTACATGGTCTGCAACAATGCTTAGGTAGGTGGTATGTGTCAAAATAACATCCATATGAATGCCAGGACTCCACTTGTGCTTTGGCAAGTTGCAGTGAATGCCAGTTGAACTGAAGATGCTTTTACACCAAACATGTCTTTTTTGACAATTAAAAGTTCCTGCTCAGGCCTTTTTCACCTACCGGATAGCTCTCTGCATCTTTTCACTTGTAGCCTTTGTTAAGCTGTATATGAGCATCAGTTTTATCTGTTTTATATCACTAATTGCACCATATATTGTTATATATACATGACAACCCCTAGTGGACAGTTATTGTTATCGGTGCCTCTATCTCTAGTTGATTTGTGTTATTGTTCTTATTTATTTGATATATAATTGTTTATGTTTGCCTTTAGTTTTATTTATTTTGTCTTTATTATTATTAAACTATTCAATATTTTATTATGGAGTGTTATTGTCTCTTTTACAATGTATACTTTTGAATAATAGGTGCCTTCAGAGGCGTCGCTAGGGTTGGTGTCACCTGATGCGGTAACTCATGGTGTCACCCCATTGAATTTCCTCCCAAACCATGCCATCAGATGGCACAATATATGCCCCATAAGAAATACCAGCAAACACAGGTAGGGAGGCCTCTAGAGGAGGCAGGAGGTATAAGCACACAATTTAGTGAGAAGGTCAGTGTAGAACCCTGACAAGTTTTTAACCCTTAGGTATTTAAAGATGCTAGACCCAGATAAGTTAAACTGTTGTATCAGCACTGGAAAAGTCTTCATAGATCCACTCATGATTATATATTTAAGGATTTTTATACCCCTTGCTTGCCAGTCAGACAGCAAGAGGTATTCAACAAGAACTCAGGGAGTTCCCCTGGATATACTTCCTATCCCTTTCTTATTCCAGTGGTGGGATTTATATATATATATATATATATATATATATATATATATATATATGAACGTGCTTGCTTCAAAATATTGTCTGATCAGGGGAAGCCAATGCCTCCTTTAGCCATACTGGTCTCTATGGTGTTGATATTGATTTTTACGATTTTTACCCCTCCAAACAAAAATGTCTAAAAGACGAATGTAACAGATTCAACCAGGGGGAGGGAATATTCATTGGCACCATACTAAAAAGGTACGTCCATTTTGGCATCAAATAAGATCTGAGGGCGTTGATACGGAACCACCATGAAAGGTTTACTTTTTACCATTCTCCTAGTGTTTTATTAGTTTCCTTTAATAAATGCAAAACATTTACCTCAATAGTTCTTATGATTTTCAGTGGAATTTTTATCCCCAAATAGTCAATAGCCTCATTCGATTTCGGAAAATGCAATGTATGCTGAAATGACTCTTCATCTTCTTTATTTATATTACTAAATTGAGCTTTCGTCTTAGTATAATTTAATCTATAGTTGGAAAGGAAATTGAAACATACCTTTTTTTTATATGTTTTTTCTCTTACAGGATATTTAATGCTCAAAAGGATTAGCAGCTAATAATCTTATATCCCTATGTAGGGAGTTCGTTACTTAGGTTGGAATTGTTAACTGGTTTGTAATATATTTATTGCTGGCTTCTGGTGTATTTATTTCTCTAGTAGTAGAGCTGTGCCTATTTATATGTTTTGCGCTTCTTATCTAGAAGACAAACAAGTATTTTTATATCCTAACAGGACTAATAAAATGTTCTATTTCTCTCATCTACATCCTCTAGATGTGGCCATGTGTTGTTACCGCAAGAGATCATCTTACACTATACTTAGATCCTGTAAGAGTAGAATCTCTTTTTCACTTTTTGGGTTTGAATACTATCCTGAAATCTAGGAAATATATTTATTTATAGTACTAAAGGATTGTTTCAAGAATTGGTTGTTCTGGTGATGTCATCTTTAGAGTATTTAAAGAATTACCGTATTTATCGGCGTATAACACGCACTTTTTCTCCCTGAAAATAGGGGGAAAATGGTGTGTGCATGTTATACGCCGAAAAAAAAAAAATCTAAAACTTACCTCGTTCCTGCTCTGTCCCCCGGTGCTCTGAAGGTGCGTGGCTGTGAGGGAAGCGTTGTGAGCTCCCCTCCAGCCGCGCGTTCAATAAAGTGTGTTTTTTTTAAAACACACTTTATTGTTCCGCGCGGCTGGAGGGGAGCTCACAACGCTTCCCTCACAGCCACGCAGCTTCAGAGCGCCGGGGGACAGAGCAGGAACGAGGTAAGTGCTGGGCTCTGGGGAAGGGGGAGGGAGGAGTTTGGCATAACGAGCATACTAAGGGGCAATATCCTGGCATATTGGGGGCAATATCATGGCATATTAAATGGCATATTGGGGGCAATATCATGGCATATTGGGGGCAATATCATGGCATATTAAATGGCATATTGGGGGCAATATCATGGCATATTGGGGGCAATATCATGGCATATTAAATGGCATATTGGGGGCAATATCATGGCATATTGGGGGCAATATCCTGGCATATTAAAATGGCATATTGGGGGCAATATCCTGGCATATTAAAATGGCATATTGGGGGCAATATCCTGCATATTAAATGGCATATTGGGGGCAATATCCTGCATATTAAATGGCATATTGGGGGCAATATCCTGCATATTAAATGGCATATTGGGGGCAATATCCTGGCATATTAAAATGGCATATTGGGCTTCAAAGTTCTTTATTTGATATTTAAGTTTTTTTTCCTGAAATTTCCTTCTTAAAATGAGGTGCGTGTTATATGCCGGCGCGTGTTATACGCCGATAAATACGGTACATAGCTTGGATGAAATCTGGGTAATCATGTACTATCTACATTTACTTAAAATGTAACAAGAATAACATTCTATTGAACCACCAGTGGGGGGAAGTGTTGGCCTAAAATCCTCACTAGTGTCAGTAGCTGCTGGGAGAGAAGCGGATTATCAGAGGAGCTCCTTGGTTTACTTATTCCAGGCCTTACTCTGCACCCAAGTTTGTGAGTGCATAAACTAAATATTTTTACCTGTCACTTTATTTATTACACATACTAATAACTAGTTTTGTTATATTTTCATATCTTTACATTTATGATTCTGTGCTACTCCAAAAGTACGACTACATTTACTTTCAAGCACTGTGAGGAGTGCTAGGGAGAGGCTGTGGTCATATGTGTACGTCTTATTTGTTCAATTGATTCGAAGACACACGTTATCACTTACAGCCTCTGATCACTACAGCTCTCCAAACCTAATAGTACCATCGGTATTCCTACACTGTGTTAATAACAATCAACCGCCATGGAGAGGAACTCTACAACTTGCATACTTAATATCTATTGGATAACGCAAACAACATCAATTAATGGCCGTCTACACTGTTTGAGCTAAACATTGCACGTTTCTGTTTTTTTTAAGGTGTTTATTTTCCCACAGGTGAATAGCTATGAGTGGAGAGATGAGGCTTCAAAGGTTGCTGAATGCAGCTGTTAGGAAAATGTTGAGTAAAGAACGGGAAACAAATATTCACTTTGTGATTTACCAATCTCACTAAAATGAGCCATCTGCAGTGTAATGCTGTCATATAGAATTCATACAGCATCAAATATAACATAGTGCATTGTGGGTGATATTCTGAAATAGAATAGCATAACTTTTATATTGTCTTCTTTATAGCAGAGCACTCCAGATAGATCTGATATAAACTTTCAATATAAAAATACTCTAAAATGTACGTCTTGCTATACCCTACAAATAATTCCCTGTCTTCTCAATGGAAATATTAGTTTATTAAGCTTCTATGTAAGTCGCTTTCTTTGTGTTTGAAATAAAAGGGATTTTTTTTTCCTGTTGAAGATGTGCCTAGATACATATTTTAATGACATAGTTAATATGGGAAATAACCCTGGTAACATTTACAGTAATTCTAATAAAAATTTGTTATAGGTTTCTGATCATTAATCAAAAATTAATATAACTGTAATATTAAAGATTATGCTCAGTGTAGACACATGATTTATGCAATATCGAGTAGCCATATGTAGGATAGAAATTATATATATATATATATATATATATATATATATGACCCTACAGTTCTCCAATATTGTTATACAATTACATTACAATACATGCTATACAACGGATTAACAGAATTTAATAAATATTTTGAACAAGAAGAAGAAAATAATGCAAATGATTGAAATAGTAGGTTGCAGTATCTGGATTTATCCATTTGTACATCTCTAGATAAAAGACAGGCCTATATGGAGATACAGTACAGACTTGATAAACCAATGCCAAGTCCAAGTCACAGGCCAGTGTTGGAGGCGGTACCAACAAGAAGCCACTTTCATAGTAAAAATTATAGGCAGTTTTTAAAGAGTCCTGAAGTCATAGTTACTAAACCGTTATGAGCAGTGGTTTTTATAAAAAAAAATCACACTAATTTATTTCAGCATTTCTGTCGGTTACTCCCTATTTATCTCCTTTTGCACAACTCCTCCAGCCCCCTGCGGCTTTGGTTTTGGTTTGGATAGTTTGTCTGTGGACTAGCTCAGATGTGGAACTAAACTACAAAAAGCCCATAAAGATAAAGTTCTAATGGAGACTTGCCCAAATAAATCTACAAGGCCAGTTAAAAGTACACCTGCTGGAAACCAGGCTTATTTCATATGTTACAATGTTTTGCACCATGTAACTTTCTTGAATAGACATTATAATGTACAATGCAAAACATTAAGGAGATATTTATTAAAAGTGTAGTGCAATCGTCAGGCATTAATAGCCGTGTTGGAAAGTAATTTTTCCAGCTCAACTATTTTATTAATGGTGTCCAGTGCAATGTGACCCGCTCACACACAGCACTCTACCGGGACAAATGTCTGATTCATCCTGCTATAAAACTCGCTAAAGGGCTTTTGAAGGAAATTAGGAGGAATCTTTGTGTGTATGTTTGTATTTGCGGTAGTGTGTGTATCTGTGTCTGTGTGAATGTGTCTGCATGTGTATCTGTGTGTGAATAGATTTAGATTTCAATGGGTTTTTGAGGGGAAGAATCCCAAATTCACATTTTACACTGACTTCAACTTCTACTTACATCCCTGCTCACATGTATAGACAAACATTTAAAAATGTGAGAAAGATATATGTGTACACATTTATTTATATCACCCACATTTCACACCCAGCACCCCAGGACATGCCCCCTCACCACATTAAACACCCAAGACATGCCACATCACCACATTGCACTCCCAGGATTTACCCCAGCCAGCACCCACAACTCCTGGTGTCTAGTGGCAAGCAACATGGTGTATGTGTGATGCCCAGACACATAGACATCATACCATGCTGCCAGTCTTGCTCCGCGTGTGGTCGGAAGAGTGCCAACAGGTCACATGACATGGGAATGACAGAGGCAGAATGGGAAAGTGTCTGTGTGCCTGGGCAGCGCACAGACACCATGCTGCCTGCTCACCCGCAGATGCAAGCTTCTATTTTCTTTTAAGGAGGTAAGAGCGGGCCACGAGGCCTGTAACAGGTGTATCGCCTGTCACCCCCTGATAGCGGCCCTGGATATTGAGGAAACAAGAGTACTCAAGGGTCTTGTAACGTACACAATCCCTAAGTGCTCCTGTTTCTTGATTCCTATAAATGTATATACATATATAAATACATAACCAATGCATGTGCATACGCACATATGAAAAAAATGTTTTTATTATTACTTGGGGTGTTATAGATAAAAATACATGTGATTGTTCTACTTGGTGTTTCTTTTGCAGTCTCTGTCGCTCATTCCTTGACCTCTTCTTTCACTAGCTAAAGCATAGTACATCTTGGGAATGAGTAGGCAGTAGTGTTGAGCGATCCCGAACCGCACTGTTCGGGTTCGTACCGAACATTACGGTTTTTGGACCCCGGACCCGAACACGGACATTTCACTATATGAACCCAATGGGGGGGGCGGGAAAATCGCCTGCTCCCCCAGGCCCGTTTACTTACCTCCATGCTGCTGTTCAGGTCCGTGGCTGAGAGGGAAGCACAGGCCGTGCGCATTCAATAAAGTGTGTTGAAACTTTTTTTTTCAACACACTTTATTGAATGCGCACGGCCTGAGGGGAGCGCACAGCGCTTCCCTCTCAGCCACGGACATGAACAGCAGCATGGAGGTAAGTACTAGGGTCTGGGGAAGGGGGGAGGTATAACGAGCATCTGACTGGCACAATATTCCTGAGCATCTGACTGGCATAATATTCCTGGGCATCTGACTGGCACAATATTCCTGGGCTCTGACTGGCATAATATTCCTGGGCTCTGACTGGCATAATATTACTGGGCTCTGACTGGCATAATATTACTGGGCTCTGACTGTCATAATATTCCTGGGCTCTGACTGGCATAATATTACTGGGCTCTGACTTGCATAATATTCCTGGGCATCTGAATGGCATAATATTCCTGGGCATCTGACTGGCACACTATTCCTGGGCATCTGACTGGCATAATATTCCTGGGCATCTGACTGGCATAATATTCCTGGGCTCTGACTGGCATAATATTCCTGGGCATCTGAATGGCATAATATTCCTGGGCATCTGGCTGGCACAATATTCCTGGGCATCTGACTGGCACAATATTCCTGGACATCTGACTGGCACAATATTCCTGGGCATCTGACTGGCATAATATTCCTGGGCTCTGACTGGCATAATATTCCTGGGCATCTGACTGGCATAATATTCCTGGGCTCTGACTGGCATAATATTACTGGGCTCTGACTGGCATAATATTCCTGGGCATCTGAATGGCATAATATTCCTGGGCATTTGACTGGCATACTATTCCTGGGCTCTGACTGGCATAATATTCCTGGGCTCTGACTGGCACAATATTCCTGGGCATCTGAATGGCACAATATTCCTGGGCTCTGACTGGCATAATATTCCTGGGCATCTGACTGGCATAATATTCCTGGGCATCTGAATGGCATAATATTCCTGGGCATCTGAATGGCATAATATTCCTGGGCTCTGACTGGCATAATATTACTGGGCTCTGACTGGCATAATGTTCCTGGGCATCTGACTGGCATAATATTGCTGGGCTCTGACTGGCATAATATTCCCATTGAAATACTGGTAAGTTTGTTGATTTAACTTTACTTCATTTTAAATATTGTATTTGTTCCCGTTTTGTTTCTTCACTGCAAAATAAGATATATTCAGTGTGCATAGGAATTTGTTCATAGTTTTTGTTTTTACTATAGTCCGGCCCTCCAATGGTCTGAGGGACAGTGAACTGGCCCCCTGTTTAAAAAGTTGGAGGACCCCTGGGCTAAATACTGGCATATTGAGTGGCAAAATAGTGTGTCTCAGGTTATGTGTGAATTGGTGTAACTGTGTGTGTGTGTAAGTGGTAAGGGTGTCTCTGTGTGTGACACATTTAGAGCATGCGAGTTAAATATTTAGATGTATTTATTTTCTACACTATACATTATTCATATATATATATATATATATATATATATATATATATATATATATATATATATATATAATGTAAGGAGGCTTCATGGTGTGGGAGGCGTGGCCGATCAGAGCAGGGGGGCACCAAAATGCACCTTCGCCTGTGTAGACGAAAATCCTTGCACCGGCCCTGATTGTATGTAATGCTATGGGCTTTCTATAAACCGAAATAGAGTCCCCATTCATAAGAATAGGGACTCTATTTCGGTTTATAGAATAGCAATAGCATTACATGTATTCCATAAACCGAAAGTCTATAAACCGAATGTCCAAAGACATTCGGTTTATAGACTTTCGGTTTATGGAATACATGTAATGCTATTGCTATTCTATAAACCGAAATAGAGTCCCCATTCATAAGAATAGGTCAATTGACCTATTTGTATGAATGGGGACTCTATTTCGGTTTATAGAAAGCCAATAGCATTACATGGCTATTGGCTTTCTATAAACCAAAATAGAGTCCCCATTCATACGAATAGGTCAATTGACCTATTCGTATGAATGGGGACACTCTTACCCACATTTTACTTTTGCAGCCCTGTAGACCTTTCCAGGACTTTTTTAGAGGCATTTTAGTGGCCAAAAGTTTGTGTCCCCATTGACTTCAACGGGGTTCGGGGTCAAGTTCGAGCACGGACCCGGACATTTTTTCGAAGTTCGGCCGAACCTGCCGAACCCGAACATCCAGGTGTCCGCTCAACTCTAGTAGGCAGCACTCATTACAGGTTGCATATCCCTTATCCGAAAATCCCTTATCTGAAATTATCCGAAATCCAATTTTTTTTTGTCTAAGGCATACTTACATTCTAGGGGATACTCACATTCTAGGGGCCAGTTGTGAAGCTGTACACCACATGTGAAGCGCCAGACTTTTAGGCATTAGAAATTGCCAAAGAAAATAAGGATGCTTCGAATAGAAGATCCTTTCGATAACGAAGGAGACAGGCGACGTGATACGTCATCCGCACAAAGGACGCCTTCCCTATAGGCGTGTCAGAAGGAGGATCTCTTTGCTGACGTTGGTTTTCTCCGTGGAGGGTCGCACTAAGTTTGGCGTCATCAGGAAGTCCGTGGACGTCGCGTATGGGCTGTCTTGCACTAATGTATTTGTGTATATATATTCGGACTTTGGACTCACAGGTTATGCATGTTTTTTCATCCTTAAGAAGCCGTGTATATTCCGGCGAAACGCGTTGAGGTGTAGGCAGATCCAGCCTTTGATGATATTGCAGCCACTTGCTCCATCCTAATGTACTTTCATGTTGTGATGGTAATCTGTACTTGACTTATACCGGTACTTACCACCAGTTTGTGAGTTTTCGTTGTATTAGGGGCCAATATATTTTTCTATTTATCTGGTCATACACATGTTTGTGTTTTTGTTGTGTGTTTTTTTACAGTGATAGTATCTTAACAAGCTATAGGATGCAAGTAGACCATCAAAAGATACTGTTATTTATTTTTCCATGTAAATTAAAGAGCTCAAACAGCCTTACTAAAAAAATCTATCCGCATATCAGAGAAAACGAAACAATAATTGTATGTCTCAACATAACTTCTTTTATGAGGGATAGATGTGGCCAGATATTTGGGATTTGTGCTCCCACTTGTATAATTCTCTCATATGTCTCCAATTTTTAACTGATATTTGGAGATCTTGTATTCACCCCTCTGTTGGCAGATAATGATGAGCCTGTCATGGTACAAAAATGTTATACAACTCCCAAATCGTACATTTTATGTTATACTGGCATAAGGTATGAAAGAAAATACCTTACATATTTTATTCTCAAAAATCACACACATAAGATCATCTTATAAGTTAGCATTTGATAAGTATCCCTTAATGAAAGTCTTTTAGTTGATATACTGGGCATCTCCAGTGTATACGTCCATAGCACACCTTCTATTGTGTGTGGTGCTTGTGTGTATTCAATAAAAAATGATTGTTTCAATGTATAGCTATGGTAAGTTGCTTTTTTAATGTATTTGATATAAAAGTGATAGATTTTTAGATGATGATGTGCTTGAGCACATATTTTACCGACAGAGTTATTATGGGAAATAACCCTGGTAACATTTACAGTAATTCTAATAAAATATGTTAAAATTAATTCAGTTGCAATATTAAATATTTAATTGAAATGATACTTTCAGAAGAATCAGAATCCATCAATTCATTACTGACATATTTTTATGAGAACGTCTTCATTCTGTAATGTTTTGCAATTTCCAAATAACACAGGCTCATCTCAAACAAAAGGTTCCTTCAAAGCTCTCAAAAATAACTTTATGTCACCTACCGCTCCCCAAGAATAACTGTCAACGACAACATCCATAGTCCTCGGAGATTGTAACTAGATCTCCTATAGAGAGAGTATATTATAGTCCAACGGGAGACAATAAAACTAAACTGTAACTTGAAAAGTACAAGCTATTTTCCCAAAATCCAAAAGGTTTCTTAAAATATATGTTTAAATTATTGGGACTTTTTACTATTATTTGTAATTTTATAGGCTCTACTCAATAAAGAGACAATTTCAGGGAATTGAGATGGGAATTTTAAACTTTAGGCCAAAGTAGCCCATCTTTCTGGATCGGAGCATTTTTGCAACTTTGGCCTAAAGTTTAAAATTCCCATCTGCATTTCACTACAATTTTCTCTTTATTTAGTAGACCCTTAACACTGGGGTCTAATCACCAAAATAAGCTGTAGTGAACTAACAAGTGAAAATGTCTCCAACGTGCCTGACTTTCCAACTCGGCTATTAATGCCTGATCTTTGCAGTTCACTTTTTAATTAATAGACCCCACTGTTATATATATAAAAATCAGTGTGTCCCACACAAGGTGTGACAACTGCTGAAATATCACTCATTCACGTGTGGCACAATGTTCTTTTATGTGTTTTTAAAGTAAATCTAATTAGTATATTTTTTCTCCACGAACGCATGGTCTTTATTCATGCCTGTGACTTCATGATTACATTCTGATTACATTAGCATGACAACAGAAAACACGTTTAGACCCATCCCTCTCCACATATTGGGAAAGTACATGGATTTCCCATGGCATGACACCTACCTCAGGCCTTCAGCTAATATTAATATTGTTTGATTTAGATAAACGCCATCCAACATAAATACTGCCTGACGCATTACCTCGTACAGTCAGCTCAAACTTTTCTATTGATCGGTTCTCTGAGATTTGATAAATGGTACAGTAGAGAAAGTGAACAACCGATTAGAAACTGCAGCGGAGTTATCTCAGCCTGGGAGGCAATGATGAGCTTTCAGCAATCTTAATGGACTAACCTATTCCCAAGCTGTCAGTGGCTAACTAATCAGCACATTAGTCATGGAAGTAGCCTGGGCTCTGACTTCAGTTATGCACAAACAAGAGCCAAACAACTAAATAGAATCAATCATCCACATTTTTGAGGAGGGGTTGGCTATATTTCATGAACCTGAATTGCTCTGTGTCCTTGAATGTACATTAGTTGTCAGCTCGGGTGCTCATTTATTAAATATTTCTCACAGGTACAGATTTTTCAAGTGCAATTTATAACTGGTTTGCAGACCTCCACCGATGCTGTGGTTTGATTGGATAGCTGCACATTATAGTATTAACATCTTCAGGGCTCAGATAGGTGCAGTGTAAGGTTTACTTTGTTAATGCAATGGATGTGGAGAAAAAAAATGGCAATTTGGATGAAACAAACATAGGTAAAAAATATTCCGTAAGAGGGCAATAGCAATCAAACATGAAAAGCTGTAAGTAACGTTATTTACGGTTATTAACAGTGGTAATTCCCAACCAATCGAGAAACAACATTGCAAATATTTTTTTCCTTTGAAGTGTATTTTTTTTATAAAAAGATCATTCTGTTGATTTGTGATTCTGGGATACCTAATTAATGGAAATAATAATGATTTTCTATGGGATTAGAAGCTGTGCAATGTTTGACGGAAGTATAGCGAGGGGGATGGGACGGTTCATCGCGGCTGCTTCCACCCAGCTGCTTTTACCGTGACCTCTGACGGATCGGACAGTACATCAATGGACAGTACATCAATGAACAGTTCATTGTGGGATTGCATAGAAGTGTTGTATCAGGCACTTATTAGCGGGGTTAGTATTATTGTTCAGGTTATTAGGAATCAGTATTAGGGCTCAGGGTTACAATTAGGGGTTAGTATTAGGGCTTAGGGTAACTTTTAGGGGTTGGTATTGGGGTTTGGGGTTAGTATTAGGGTAGGAGATTAGTTTTAGGGTTTATATTGGGGGGGTTTAGTTTATTAGTTGGTGTTTATCACTGTATTTGTAAACGTTGAACTGTCAGTGCTCACAACCGGCCATGCTCTCATACACCTCTGACAGTTTAGCGATCAAACTGCTGCGCGGATGAACTGTCCCAGACCTTTATAGTGGTACTGCTTCAGATTTGAGTCCTGCATAGCATGTATATCGCTGAAGCTAGTAAACCCTTGCATTTGGATTCTCCATGTGGCTGCTTCCAGGAACCTCCAACTCTAATTAGAGAATACAGCAAGCAGAGAAAGAAATGGCACTCCACTCTTTGTATATTGCAGTAATACAACATTCTATTTTTTATTGAGAATATATAACAGACACCTCAAGTGGACTAATACAGCCTAACGCTTTGTGCTTATTACCTTATGTGTGTTTGTGACAACACAATGCTTATGAGTAAGCGCTCTTGAATAGCAAAACACGTTAGGCTGTATTAGCCCACTGGAGGTCTCTGCTATGTACACTCAATAAATTAATACTTTTGATTACTGCAATATTTGAAGAGTGGAGTGCTACTTCTTGCCCTGCTTGCTGTTTTCTCGTATTCTAGTTATGTAGTCCGCTTTAGTGCTTGGCACCACTGTACTGGTTTGCCTGTATCTTGTATTGCCTTTTACTTTCTGTATATTGGGAGGACATAAAAGTCACATTGTTACCTTGAAATGATCTTGATACAGGTATACTTTAGTCATCTTGATCCTGGATGAATGAAAGCCATATTTCATTGCTTTATTTTTTTAAATGAGGACTCGGCTGATGTTCCAGTAACCAAACTTACTTTCTATTGTGGAAAAGTCGAAAGCGAAAATAACCTTTAAGCTGGCAGATAACGCTGGGTTATGTTATGTTACCGCACATATGGCTTTAGATTTTTTACAAAAAAATCTTGGAGATCATAGAAACCCCCTGTGGTGTCTGCTGCACATGTGTCTTTTGGTTGGGCTAGAGGTTGGTATTCATTTTTGACTACTTCAGGCAGGAGAGGACTGGCAAGAGGGGCAGGGGGGCAATTGTCCCCCAAGTGGCTCTCTCAATGGGTTGCAGCACTATTCAATTTTCAAATGCCTCAATCAGTAACATGTTCAATTGTCTAGTCAGCCTATCAATCCCTGTATTTTATCTGTCTTTCATGTCTTTGTATATCTTCTCTGATAATATCATGTAGGCTGATGTGGCACCAAGGCCAACTAAATAATTTTTGCGGCCATCCCTCCTGGGCCAACAGTTGCCACCCTCCCCTGACTACAGGTACCTGATATTTATACTCTTTGCTGGTTAATTAAATTATGTATTTATATAGCGTGCCCTTTTTTGTTATGTTTTATATTGCAGGGTTGTAACTGCTTTTTTTTGTTCCAAAAATTGTCATGATATGTAACTGCGTAGTCAGCGCAATGCTATCTAAGATTTTGGAATGGATTTTCTTTAGGATATAATCCTTTTCCCTGCCAGGTATCATATGCACTTTAATTTTCCGGTGTTCGTATTGCAGGCATTTCCTTTATGTCAGCTCAGTCTTAAGGGGTGATGATATAGCTATAGTACATAGTATATGTAGAATCAAATGAGGAAAGGTAAAGCTCTTTTAATCATTAAGATGGTTTATTCAACAATGATGGCAAACAGCTCTTTTTTTCAAGTGATCCTTAGCTCATTAGATGGTAATAGTTGCAAGGAGATTGACTGATTACAAGGAATAGAAGATTCCTGACAATGGGAAGTTGCTGGACTCAGGGCTACTTAAACCTTCTGAGATGGGAGGGCTTAATTCTCATTGCCTAGAACGCCAGATTTCAGGATACTCTGGAATTTTGGAGACTCATTGATTCTCTTACACATGCCACTAAAATGTGTTTTATTAAAACAATCTTTTTTCATCTTATCAAAAAATATGCTAATCTGTAAGGGGACATCAAACCTTAATTGGTTTATTTAAGCTTTAATTCTACATTATAGTTCACAACAACCCCACATTGAAAACAATATCAAATTAGTAAAAAATTTATAAAAGTCTGACGTCCATTCCTCGACCACTGAGAAAGATCACTCAAAACCTCAGCAGACCCTAAAACAGAGACAAATACTAGTAAAATGTTGTGATCACATAGCGACCTTGCCATCATTCCAAGGTGTGTAAATGAGAAGTCTATCCTAACATGCTCATTTGTTTCCGTTATCAGAATTGTGATTCACTGGAAAATATATGGATTTATAAACAACCATTCAAATCGTGATTGTGTTGACAAATTACTTCTGAGTCAAATGACTAACATCACTGCTGATAATTTTACATATTTATCAAAAACGATGCATTAAACTCTGAGGGTTTGCTGGCAAAACTGTGTAATATCAACTCCTTCCTCTTTTAAGAGATTAAACTAATAAAGTGTATTTTATATCATGTTTGCACCAAATAGATTCCTTTAAACAGAAGTTCCATTATGATAACTAGCTTATTTATTGATGGCCAGATATATTCCACAGTGCCGTTCACTGAATATGTCATGACAGCAGTTACACAACTCTTACACAGTGCTTTACTTTGTCTTACATATTTAAGATCCAATAAATAAACCTTTTATAATCCCAAATATAGTGGGGTGGATATACACGCACAAACGAATCTTCTTAAAAAGCCCGTCAACAGATAACACTGATGATCCTCACGTTCGTGGAAAGTTTTCTTTTAATAAATCTATAAAAGATTAAAAAGCCAATGGCGCAGTATCCAAAAGCAAACACAGATAACATACAAAATGACACTTACAGAAACATAGGCACATACACATGTGCACTATGAGCTTGCAACTTGGGGAGAGTCTGTGTGCAACTCCAACTCCGAGGTACAAATATGATGTTTTCTCAACGCGTTTCACCGGTAATATCCGCCTTCCTCCTTGTTTATTTCTCCTGAGGAAGGCGGATATTAGCGGTGAAACGCATTGAGAAAACATCATATTTATACCTCGGAGTGGTGGGAGTTGGAGTTGCACACAGACCCTCCTCCAGTTGCGAGCTCATCGTGCACATGTGTATGTGCCTATGTTTCTGTAAGTGTCATTTTGTATTTTATCTGTGTTTGGTTTTGGATACTGCGCCATTGGCTTTTTAATCTTTTATAGATTTATTAAAAGAAAACTTTCCATGAACGTGAGGATCATCAGTGTTATCTGTTGACAGGCTTTTTAAGAAAATCCATTTGTGAGTGTATATACACACCACTATACACCTCCTGTTACACCAAACAGTGTTACACTACGATACTTTGTTTTTTCTCTTCCATATTTTTTCTCTTCCCTTATTTGTTATGTTGCTGTTTAAGAATACCCGAGGAGTATTTTGTGGGAAGCTGTGTTTTCGCTAAAGAGTATTGTTTTTATTTTGCTTAATCACTTTGTTTTGCACGGGGAGGGTGATTTCCCTTTCGTGATTATCCCAAATATTCAAGATACAACACTTACACAGTTGTGCATACAGTTGGTTATGTTCCCTTTATTTATTTTTAATATCTAAAAAAATATATATATATTTGCAATTTGTCAATAGCTTCTTTGTGTCCTCCTCTTCTACTGTGTATAGCACATATCTTCTGGTAACCCCCACTGCACTCTGTTATCAATTATAGATCATTAATAGCCATTAGCACAGTACAGAATAGACCTCAGTGAGTACTTTCTATTGACTCTTGCAAATGCACAAGCACTTAGAATGAGTTTCCATGAGTTTGATTCAAGTCACGCATGCTACCTTGTTGTATGTACTGCGATCTTAACATATGATCTTCCATTCCCAAAGCATGGAATGATTAACTAGACAGATGGAGTGTACGTTATTGAAGTTACAAGATAAAAGCAAAACATGGAACCAATAAGAGCCAACTCAAACTTTATGCATCCCATTTCTGCTCTGATACTATTAAGTTATATTATTAGTTTTTCTTAGTGAGGGGTCAGTGTTGGGATGGATTTCACTACCATGATGAAAACAATGGAACCATATGTAGAAAATATCCAACATATGGTTCTTCGGGGAAAGATAGACTGATTTCAATGTACACTTTTAGTCAGTGGGATGCCAGAGTACACTGTGATTTACAGAGTAAGAAAGATTATAAAATGGAGAAAGCTGTTATTTTTAAATGTTTAAATTGTGGGAATTTGCCACATGTTACTTATGTATGAACTGCCGTCAATTCACTTGGTGCAGAAAATAGAAATTCCAGAAGTATTTATTTCTGTTCCTTTGTACTTATCTGAAGTGGGAAACATTGATACAGTTTATAAGCTCCATCTCATCTGTGCTCATATAGTGCTAGATAATGCTGCTATATTCCTGCCATCACTAACATTCCTTGAGTTCAGTGAGTCGGCTGGGGAAACATAGATATCCACAGATAAAATGCAATAAAGTGGATGGCAAAGTTTGCTTGATGTAGAGAACTAAAAGGTTTTGGTGTAGAAATATTGTTATGTCATAATGAAAGTGAAAGGACAGAAAGCAAAACAATCTATGTGTTTTGCACTACACAAACTATAATTCATAGGTAAAAATAATGCATACTAGCTGAGAGTATGAATACACAACAAATACTAGACAATAATACAGGTGATACTCGAAAAATTAGAATATCTTGCAAAAGTTCAATTTTTTCCGTAATGCAACGTAAAAGGGGAAACTAATATATGAGATAGACGCATTACATGCAAAGCAAGATAGTTCAAGCCGTGATTTGTCATAAGTGCGATGATTATGGCTTACATCTCATGAAAACCACAAATCCACAATCTCAGTAAATTAGAATATTGTGAAAAGGTTCAATATTCTAGACTCACAGTGTCCCACTCTAATCAGCTAAGTAAGCCATACCACCTGCAAAGGGTTTCTGAGCCTTTAAATGGTCTCTCAGTCTGGTTCAGTAATCATCATGGGGAGGACTGCTGACCTGACAGTTGTGCAGAAAACCATCATTGACACCCTCCATAAGGAGGGTTACATCACATCCGGTGTCAGTGTTTCCCTCCTCCGTGCAGGAGGGAACACTGCATGGAGACGTCCGGCCGGGGACACGGAGCAGCAGCCAGGCGGTAAGTACTGGGGAAGGGGGGAGGGGGGAGGAATGGGCAAATTGGCTGGGGCATCTGAATGGCACATTATTATTGGTATTTGAATGGCATAATATTCCTGGCATCTGAATGGCACAATATTACTGGTATTTGAATGGCAGAATATTCCTGGCATCTGAATGGCACAATATTACTGGCATCTGAATGGCACAATATTCCTGGTATCTGAATGGCACAATATTACTGGTATTTGAATGGCACAATATTCCTGGTATCTGAATGGCACAATATTACTGGTATTTGAATGGCACAATATTCCTGGTATCTGAATGGCACAATATTACTTGTATTTGAATGGCACAATATTACTGGTATCTGAATAGCACAATATTACTGGCATCTGAATGGCACAATAATACTGGCATCTTAATGGCACAATGGTATTGGCATCTGAATGGCACAATAATACTGGCATCTTAATGGCACAATGGTATTGGCATCTGAATGGCACAATAATACTGGCACATTAATGGGCAAATTGGCTGTGGCTTATTAATGACAAAATGATACTGGCATATAACTGGGCAAATTGGCTGTTATACAGGGAGTGCAGAATTATTAGGCAAGTTGTATTTTTGAGGATTAATTTTATTATTGAACAACAACCATGTTCTCAATGAACCCAAAAAAACTCATTAATATCAAAGCTGAATATTTTTGGAAGTAGTTTTTAGTTTGTTTTTAGTTTTAGCTATTTTAGGGGGATATCTGTGTGTGCAGGTGACTATTACTGTGCATAATTATTAGGCAACTTAACAAAAAACAAATATATACCCATTTCAATTATTTATTTTTACCAGTGAAACCAATATAAAATCTCAACATTCACAAATATACATTTCTGACATTCAAAAACAAAACAAAAACAAATCAGTGATCAATATAGCCACCTTTCTTTGCAAGGACACTCAAAAGCCTGCCATCGATGGATTCTGTCAGTGTTTTGATCTGTTCACCATCAACATTGCGTGCAGCAGCAACCACAGCCTCCCAGACACTGTTCAGAGAGGTGTACTGTTTTCCCTCCTTGTAAATCTCACATTTGATGATGGACCACAGGTTCTCAATGGGGCTCAGATCAGGTGAACAAGGAGGCCATGTCATTAGATTTTCTACTTTTAAACCCTTTTCTTGCCAGCCATCGTGGCAGCTGCACGCTTGACTTTTCTCAGTTCATGGGCAGTTATTTTGCGCCTTGGTTGTTCCACACGCTTCTTGCGACCCTGTTGACTATTTTGAATGAAACGCTTGATTGTTCGATGATCACGCTTCAGAAGCTTTGCAATTTTAAGAGTGCTGCATCCCTCTGCAAGATATCTCACTATTTTTGACTTTTCTGAGCCTGTCAAGTCCTTCTTTTGACCCATTTTGCCAAAGGAAAGGAAGTTGCCTAATAATTATGCACACCTGATATAGGGTGTTGATGTCATTAGACCACACCCCTTCTCATTACAAAGATGCACATCACCTAATATGCTTAATTGGTAGTAGGCTTTCGAGCCTACACAGCTTGGAGTAAGACAACATGCATAAAGAGGATGATGTGGTCAAAATACTCATTTGCCTAATAATTCTGCACTCCCTGTAGAGAGAGAGATGTCTGTATGTATAGATATGTATTGTTTTAGAATTGTACAATTGTCACCTCGTGGGGCTCCTGTGTGTTGCATAATTAATGGTGGTCCCATGCCTGGCATAATTATGGGGCGCTTGTGGGTGGCATATTTATTGGGCCCCATGTGTGGCATAATTAAGGGACTCTTTTGTGTGGCATAATTATGGGGCACCTGTGTGTGTGGCATAATTAATTGGGCAGAGGTGAGGCATAAATAGTGGGGCTCTGGTGTGGCATAAGTTATGGGGCTCTGGTGTGGCATAATTTATGGGGCTCCTGTATGTGTCATAGTTATGGGGCTCCTGTGTGTTGTATAGTTAATGGGCTCCTGTGTGTGTCATAGTTATGGGGCTCCTGTGTGTTGTATAGTTAATGGGCTCCTGTGTGTGTCATAGTTATGGGGCTCCTGTGTGTGGCATAGTTAATAGGCCATCTAACTGCCATTACTAAGGAATCTGTTTGGCATTGTATTGGAGGAAATCCAGGGGGTTGACACCATGAGTTTCCGCACCGGGTGACATCAACCCTAGTGATGCCTCTGTCTCTAGATGTTTGTGTATATGTATATATACACCGATCATCATCAGCCATAACATTATGACCACCTGCCTAATTTTGTGTAGTTCCCCTTTTGATGACAAAACAGCCCTGACCCGTCAAGGCATTGACTTCACTAGACCTCTGAAAATGTGCTGTTGTGTCTGGCACCAAGATGTTAGCAGCAGATCCTTTAAGTCCTGTAAGTGGCGAGGTGGGGCCTCCATGGATTGGACTTGTTTGTCCAGCACATCACACAGCTGCTTAATTGAATTGACATCTGGGGAATTTGGATGCCAAGTGAACTCCTTGAACTCATTGTTGTGTTCCTCAAACCATTCTAGAACCATATTTGCTTTGTGGCAGGGCGCATTATCCTGCTTAAAGAGGTCAATGCCATCAGGAATACCATTTCCATGAAAGGGTGTACATGGTCTGCAACAATGCTTTGGTAGGTGGTAAGTATCAAAGTAATATCCTGTCAGTGGTGATAATGTTATGGTCAATCAGTGTATATACAGATATATATTTGTTGCATATACGGTAATGTTGTATATGCATGTACATACATACATAAAATAAAGGATATTAGTGCAAGGTGCTACAAAGTAATTTAATATATATATATAACTTTGTTGCTGCTCACCTTTATGTGGGAGAATACCTACTAGGTTTAAAATGAGAAAAATGGGATAAAGGGAGCATTTTTTTGCACTCCCTTTATCCCTTTTGTCTCCCTCTATAGATATAAATACACTCATGTATATCTATTTTTTTTTAATTATTATTATTAGTATTTGTCTTTTGAGGAGATACAAAAGTAAAATGGAATAGACAAAGCAGTTATAAATACAATACAGACAATGTATCATCTATATATATATATATATATATATATATATATATATATATATATATATATGTGTGTGTGTGTGTGTGTGTGTGTGTGTGTATAAAAACACACATAGATATCAAGGTATAAATATGTATGTATGCATATACACATAGATACATACACACATATGCTGTACATCAAATTATTATAATTAATGTTTTACAATTAACCATTATTATTTTTTTTATCTCTGTAAGCCCTACTTTTTCCCCATTATTTTTACTATCTGCAATATATATGTTGATGGGGTGAACAAAGCCCTTAAAGATCTTTTTTTTTTTTCTGCACAAGCTCCTGTCCCAGTCTATCACCCTGCATCTAAACTTGATGTATTATTCTGCAAAGCACAGTAAGAAAAAACAGTACTATGAATTAACCCTGATGTCTGCAGCAATGCACAGCCCAGGGATATTTATTGCTTCCACCGGCACAGTCATATGACAGAAGTCACGCCCTCTGTGAGTGAGTGACAGGCACAGGGGACACCTGTCTGAGCAGCAGGTTAGAGAGGCATCTAGTGTTGGCATAAGGTGGCATCCCCTTCCAGTAGCTGGGTTCTACCCATGCCTTCATATGTATGTTGAGAAGCTCGCCGGGATATATCACCACCCCTTTCCTTGCTGTCATGCCTGCACAGCATCCTGGAGCTTGACTAGGACTTCTTCCAGTCATTCACCCAGCCTGTGAACTTGCAGTGTGCTACTTCTCACTGGTGCATCAGCAGAGCGTCTCTCTCTCTCTCTGTGTGTGTGTTACTAGGCTGTGGGGTGCTCCCTGTGCCCCTGGGTGCATTCTGATGTCCTCATTGTTTTAAGAGGAGGGGAAGGAGGTGGGAGGATTTGGGAATTTGTTTTTATTTTTTTTCCTCCCAAATGCGTTCGTTGTTGGACAGTAAGAAGAAGACATCAGGACTGGATGTTGCTTTGGGGCTGGTTCCCCACCACCTCCACCACGAGCAGCACAGGATGTCCAGCTGCGTGTCCTGCTTCTGGGTGCTGCTCTCAGCTTGCCTGCTGGCCGTCTGTACCTTCAGCTTCCTCTCCCCTTCTTGGATAGTGCGATCTGGCAGCGCTGATGGGCAGGACCCGGTGAGCTTTGGTTTGCTGTGGCATTGCTGGGAGAGCCCGGAGCAGATGTCCAACTGTTACACATTTGGAGGTCTGGGTAAATTCAATGATATCCCCTCCAGCTCCTGGCAGGTGAGTGACAGAGGCATGCAGTCATTTGTATTTTTTTGGGATGGAATGCACTGTTATAATGATGGTTAAGCTTTCCCACTCCAGCTGTTATGAACTCCATTCCCACCATGCTCAGTCAGCCATATTTCCCACAGGCTCACAGAGCTCCATGGGAAATGCAATGCACAGCAACGGGAGCACTGTTGCATTGCTATACATAGATGAGATGCCACCTGGGGGCATAGGTAACAACTTCTACCACTTATTCGGCTATGAATTGAAATTCTTATCATCCACCTTTATGATGTGAGCTGTACTCCACACCAGTTGCCTCTTTGAGTGGATACAAATATTGTCCAAATTTACCTATGCACCACACCCTCCAAATGCTTATGCACCCGTGTGAATGCCAGTGGGCAGAGCAAGGAAATGTATGTAGCTTCTTTGCTCTATACTGAAAGGGTTGATTGCATGTATGTTAACATTATCTGTAACTGGCTGTCAGAAACTGAACTAACCTGGTCCCTGCATTAAGATGGTCTTGGTAATTAATTGGTAAATCCCCTCCATCTCTGATGGAGAGAGCTCTTACCCTTCACTGCAAGCTCTGTAGCGCTTAATCATGTCATTGTAATTAGTAGCTGAATGCATGAGAAATGCCAAAGCTGTATAAAATATTATCCATGCATTAAGATCACAAAGGATGGATAACTAATACTGCCAATGCACAGAGGGTATTAAGAATGGATAACTAATACTGCCAATGCACAGAGGGTATTAAGAATGGATAACTAATACTGCCAATGCCAGAGGGTGTTAAGAATGGATAACTAATACTGCCAATGCACAGAGGGTATTAAGAATGGATAACTAATACTGCCAATGCCAGAGGGTGTAAAGAATGGATAACTAATACTGCCAGTGCACAGAGGGTATTAAGAATGGATAACTAATACTGCCAATGCACAGAGAGTATTAAGACTGGATAACTAATACTGCCAATGCACAGAGGATATTAAGAATGGATAACTAATACTGCCAATGCACAGAGGATATTAAGAAGGGATAACTAATACTGCCAATGCACAGAGGATATTAAGAATGGATAACTAATACTGCCAATGCACAGAGCATATTAAGAATGTATAACTAATACTGCTAATGCACAGTGAGTACTAAGGATGGATAACTAATACTGCACATGCACAGAGAGCATTAACACTGGATAACTAATAATGCCCATGCACAGAGGATAGAAAGGATGGATAACGAATAAATGCATAGTTGGTACTAAAATGGGTAACTAATAGATGCATAGATAATTCTAAGAATGGATAACTAATACATCCACAGAGGGTACTAAAAATGGACGAAACAAACGAGCAAGAAAGACGTATGCACTCCAAACTTCGGTGAAAAATATATAACTTCAAAATGTATTCATAAAAGGATCCAGTCAAATCCAATAAAGATAACACGAACAGATAAAAGTGCAAGACAAAAAGGGGAAAACCTATGAACAAGTGTGTGTTCACGCGAAACGCGTAAGGCATACCGCTTTCCCCTTTTTGTCTTGCACTTTTATCTGTTCCTGTTATCTTTATTGGATTTGACTGGATCCTTTTATGAATACATTTTGAAGTTATATCTTTTTCACCAAAGTTTGGAGTGCATACGTCTTTCTTGCTCGTTTGTTTCTTCCTGGATAGTGCTGCTTTTACAGCCCAGACGGAGCACCCGCAACCTGGTAATACTATACACTGGAGACAGACTTATAGCCACTAGTGGAGCAAGCTTTTGACTTTTGTTCTAAAAATGGACAACTAATAAATGCACAGAGAGTACTAAGAAGGGACAACTAATACATGCATAGTGGGTACCAAATGCGGTCACTGATTTTTATTATAGTGAAATGGAAACAACTATAGAAATAATGTAACAAATTAGACACACATAAACACAAAGTAAGGAGGCCTGCCCTACACAAACTGGTGTGTTATAGTATTCAGGCTCTATAATAGATACTGCAGTGTGGTCACTAGAGTGCTATAGCAGCTGCTGCCCCTATAACTATTATTGCACATGCCTGGAAGCCATCAAGGTTTTTGTATATAAAATCAAGTTTATTGGTATAATGGTTATGTGAGAGTACTATAACTAATACTGCCCATGCATAGAGAGTACTAAGGCTCTATAACTAATACTCCCCATGGATTGAGAGAATCAAGGCTCTATAACTAATACTGCCCATTATTGAGAGTATTAAGATCTATGTCTAATACTGCCCATGCATAGAGAGTACTAAGGCTCTATAACTAATACTGCCCATTTTTGAGAGTATTAAGATCTATGTTTAATACAGTCTATGCATTGAGAGTACTAAGGCTCTATAACTAATATTGCCCATTTTTGAGAGTATTAAGATCTATGTCTAATACAGTCTATGCATTGAGAGTACTAAAGCTCTATAACTAATAGTGCCCATTCATGGAAAGCATTAAGATTTATAAGTAATAAAGTCTATGCATTGAGAGTACCAAGGTTATATAACTAATATTGCCCATGCTTTAGGGGCCAATAAGGCTCTGTATATAAAATCACATCTTGTGGAATTTTGATAATGTACCAGCAAATGTCATATGCTGTCCAGAACTAAATAAATTAGTTTATTTTAATAATTATTTATTATTAAATAAATTAATTAAATAAAATTACACTTATTTTAATAATTTCTATATGTTTACATGTGCACATAATTCACAGCAATATTACTGTATATTGCTATAATGTTTCTTTTCATTGTACACTACTCAGTCCTAAAAGTTGTGTTGTCATTATATTATATGACAGATCGCATGATCAGTCCAAAATAAATAAAGATAGCTGGTGAGAAGATGCAATTAAATCAGTGGAGCTTATACTCAATTGGGAGGCCTCTCCAGTTCTCCAGTTGGTGCCTATGTATTAAAGAGTTCAAAGTCTCTCTCACAACATCATATATATCTTGATCATACGATAGTTGGTAGAGTAATCTCTCTACCTCGAGTTTAGTTTATCTTATTTATCAAAATGCTATAGGTGACTGGTTACAGGTGAGAAACGAGGGTCTCCCAGATTCTGCATTTTGTTTGTAACTATTTTCAAATACCAGAAATTGTACAGCAAGCAGATTATGTTGGTGCTTTATAAATCAACTACTAATAATAGGATAATGAAAGGATCTTAACAAGCATAACTTGGAGGAAAGAGGAGACAGGTGAGATATGATAGAAACATTTAAATATATAAAGGATATTTACAGCACAGTAAAGAAGGGGAGTATATTCAAAATCAGGAAGTTACTTTACTGCGAGGGTAGTGGATGTATGGAATACCCTTTCAGCGGAAGGGGTAGAGGTTAAAAGAACTGTATCACCTAAATATTGTTTTTACTGTGAATGTGGAGAATAAAAAAATGATTGAAAATGATCTATATATGTGTTAGCAAAATTGCAAGCAAATGCCTAAAGTGAAATGTGTTTGAAATCAGTCTCCTGCTTATGACATTACCGGTGACCTGATATGCAAATTTCCCATTTCCCTTTCAATGTTGTTCATTTGCATATCAAGCCACAAGGTGATGCCATAGGAAGGAGACACAACAGGCACAATTAAAACACATTTATCTCCTAATGTAGGTATTTGCTGGCAGTTTTGCAAACTCAATGTATAGATCATTTTCAATGATTTTATATTCTCTGCATTCACAGTATAAGCAAAGTTTAGGTGACGTCTTCCCTTTAACACAGTGAAGGAGTTAGGAATAACACTATCCTAGATATACGATAAGGCCAGGGACTAATAAAGGTATTTTGAAAATTGGGGAGTCTTGGTGGGCTGAATGGTTCTGATGTGCCAACGCATTTTATGTTTCCAAACGAATAGGGAAATGAGATATATATTTGTAATCACAGATGTTGCCTCCTTTTCTTCAGAAAAATACCGCCCTTGGTACTGTCTCCATAGACTTAACATTGGTCTGAAGCCAATGTTAAAACGGCCTGCCGGTAAAATACCGGCCAGGTGGCAACCTTACAGATGCAAACTATGAAGACCTATAACTTCAATTACCCTCAGACAGTACCTGATTAATAGACTGGTTTGGAATGACAGGAATTAGGGTCCAACAGAGAGAATATAAGCTGGTTGGTCAAACCCATTATACACACCAGCTTATGTATAAACAAAAATGCAAGTACCATACTTATTAGAAATTGTTCAGCTTTTGTTTGTTTTTACTGATGACACTGTTTTTCCCAGTCTGGTAAAGATATCATGTATAAACACAGCTTTACAGTTTACATTGTCAAGGTGTTATGTCTAAAAGTGTGTAATTTGGTTTTAATTATTTTGTGAGGGATTTGAAACAGCCGACTGCCACCACTAAATAAGTCTGTAAAAAAAAAGGGGGGAATTGAAATCTCCTGCCTGTGAGAAAAATGGGAATTCTCCCCTTTTGTGTTTGGTGGTCTGAATCTGCCTCAATTCTGAAGAAATCCTAAAGGTCTTTTGGTCTTTTTTTTTATTTTGCAAGGGAAAAAAAGATGGGCCAATGCACCTTTTGTTATGCTGATAAGTTGTTTAAAAACATGAGCATCATTAGTGAGTCAGTTCACGGGGCTTGTGTTACATCACCATGCATGCAGAAAGCTGTGCACAAGAAGCTATATCTCCAACCTTTGTCTGCCTGGGTTCGCTGTCAGGATAGCAAGCCAACCTTTTGGTGATGGAATTACAAGGACCCCCCTTTCCTCTTGTGTGGGAGGTTTGAGGGCATTTTCAAGAATGGTAGGAGACCGACAATATCTGCTCCTGTGGATGAATAAGGCAGTATGGGCAATATGTATTTGGTTTTTATGTTACCTCTGCAGTTCTTTATAACACTTACAGGTATATATAAATATATATATATGTATAGCTATAGATAAAGGTATAGATAGATAAATATATAGATAGATAGATAGACATACATAATACATCTATTAGTTACAAACTAATTTATAAAAATTACAGAATGAATATATAGATATAGATATATATAAACAACTAATACTGGCCATGCACAGAGGGTACTAATGAATATCTAATACTAACAATACTAAGGAGGCTACTAAGAGGATATTATCTATATATGTATGCATATATATATATATATATATATATATATATATACACACACAGACGTGAAACTAAAATTATTTGTCCTCATTAATACAGCTTTATAGCTTAGTATTAGCATGGCGAGGGTGAGGTGACCCATAGGCTGAGGTCATAAGTGACTTCCGCCCCCTGCCACTCTCACCCCAGAGTCCTGTGCTCTGACTATCCACAGTCTGGTCACGTTATTGTGTTGAGACACTTCCATCTGTTAGATAATAGAGTTACCAGATGTCCCCTTAAACTGGGGATTGTTACAGAAAATGTATAGTACAAGGCTGCATTACAATCATATCTGCCCCCCTGTTCTAAAGATATGATCCAGTCATCATGCCAAAAGGAGCCAATCAGACAGCTGTCCAAAATTAATAATTCCCCCTACTATGAAATTTGCCTTGATTAGAGTAACCACATCACTGTTTTCTTCAATTACGCATGTAAACAATGTCTTCTTTAGGGCTGGGTAAAATGAAGATTGCAGACTGGTCTATATTTAGCTGATTATAGACCTTGAGGACGCATGCTTGTAAGCATACCAGAATAAAACAGTGTGGCCACACTAGTCTTCATTTACCAAGATATCATTTGATGAGGTCTGGTAACCAAAATGGGAACCGTGGTGAGCTGAGAAGTGAACTGCAAAAGTCAGGCATTTATAGTTGAGCTGAAAAATATCTCCAACTTGCCTCTCTTTCCTACACACCTAATCTCCAAATTGGAAATATCCCTTACAAAGTGGCACAGTTAGGAGGCATAATATAAAAACTGTTCTAAAATAGTACAAGAGGATTGCATTCCCAAACCAAAACAATACAGAAACAGAGCATCACATAGTTTGTGAACTAAATCTATCATTAATAATGAACACTCCAAAAACAAACATATTCCTGAGACGTAGAAGCCATTTCTCTGTGTGTATTTATTTACGTGATGTACATAGTGCTTCAATTAATCTAAGTGCTTTGTATCGGGGGCCTGCCTGTGACTCTCGTAGCTGCCAGTTGCATTGTTCTTGCTGAGATGCACCAAGTTACAGGACATTGACTGGCTAAGCAATGGATGGAGTTCTTCCAATAGTAAAGCTTGCTCTAGCCAACAGACTTCAATCTCCATCTATTATTGTAAAGCAGTTGAATTCTTGCCCAACTTCCCAGTAGATAATCCATAACAATCATTTTATCTGTGTAATTTCATTAAAACCATTAACATGATTAGATGCCTTCCCTGCTAATTGGTCCTTAGTATTGCAGATAGTGCTGAAGTTCACTCATTCGGATAAACTATTAACATTTCTTGCTTCTGAGAAGTGTCCTTGAAAACAGATAATGCAAACAGCTCGTATATAGTCTATGCATTCCACCCCAAAGGATTTCCATTAACTAGCAAAGTCGGAACAGATAATGGACTCTTTATTTTTTTTGCTATTTAATTATTCTGAGTACAAATCATTCTCTTTTAAGCTAATCTAAGGGTCTCATCAGACCAATCATGTTTTAAAAAATAAATGAAACATTTTTCAATTGTTTAAATCGCAGTGTCTGATCACAAACCAGCAGGAAGCAATAAAAAAAGATTTTTTTTTCTTGTAATCATAGTTTGGTTTTCTGTTTGCCTGTATTTTTCTAATTATATAGGAGGATTGAGTAATAAAATTGCACTGTTATTTAATTGACACACTGCTCAAAGAACATTAGAAAAGCGTATGGGTTAATTTAACAGTTGTGGCACTGACTACAATGGGGTATTTAGGTTTTGTGCTTCCCTAGGCCTGACTAAACTCACGCACCCTTCAATTTCAATTTGCCTCATCACTGTCCAAACGAACCTCTTCCTTTAGAGGATCCACCCTTTGATCTGTGCCATCTCTGCCAGCTTCCCAGTGCCATATTTGTAACCAAACAGCTTCCCAGTGCCATCTTTGTGCCAAATAGCTTCCCAGTGCTTTATTTGTGCCTAAGCAGCTCCTAATGGCATTTTTGTGCTCAAACATCCTTTCTCTGCCATTTTTGTCTTCAAACAGTTTGTCCTCGTTTGTCCCCAAAAGTACCTGAGTCTCAACTTACCTTGAGCGTTGCTCTGTGCCTCGTTCCCTGCAAGTTCAGGCACGCAGTATGCCAAATTATTGGGTGGGCATGCTCAATTTGTAATTCAATACTGGTGGGGAGTGTGGGAGCCTTTTATGCCAACCCTGTAAAGTGCAGCCTTTTGCCAAGTTGGCCTAGGTCAAGATACAGCACTGATTGACAATAAGTTACAACAGGGCTTGACAAAAGTAATTTTGTTTTAGGAGCCAGCAAAAAAATCTAGGAGCCAGACAACCAAACATACACACAATCACGCAAAAATACACACAATCAGACAGTCATGTAAACACATACACTCAAAGTCTGTCACACACACAGTTCCACTTACATACACAGAAAATCACAGACAGACAGTCACATAGACAGAGACAGTTCTACTTACATACACAGAAACTCACAGACGCACGAAGCACGATGCGTGAGGGGTCGGAGCTGGCAGTGTGTGCAAAACGGCACATGCTGCCCCCTCGCGCTGCGCTACGCACAGGAACAACAACAAAAAAAACTCAATGGGTCCCAGAGGTAAGAGGACGCCAAGTAGAGGGTGCCAAAACCCAGGCGCCCTGCGTTACAAAACCAAATAGGAGAGTTGGAAAAAAGACTCAGAAGAGTCTTTTTCCACTCACAGGTTGAAAGTATGCTGCTTGCATGTTAGGCACTTAAAGGATTAATTGATAGTGTTTTGTAAGTAAAGCACATTATGGTCTCTGCAATAATCTGATTATGAAAGTCCTATGTATTTTAAACACATACTGCTTTGCCACTATATATACAATAAAATGTACATATATTTATAGTTTATACATAGTTTATTTAAAGTTCCCCTGAAGTTTAACATTAAACATAATTTCACTGCTATAAGGAGTGATTGGAGAAATAGGCGGAACTGTTGCTATAGATTTTAAGAGATAAGCAGAATTGAACAAAAAATGATGAGACAGATCTGTTTCTTTACATTTCATTATGCAGTATATATCTAAGAATATGTCTTTGACACTGTAGGTGGAACTGCCCCTTTAAATAAATTGATAGATACATATACACTTATTAAAAAAATGTGTTTGATGTATGGACTGTCAACTGGGAAAAATAAGTATTCACGGGCCTTTAAGTGGACACTTTGAGCTTATGATAAGTGTAAAACGCGTCAGTTTGTATTCCTAGCATTAACGCTAGATGCATTAATAAATAGAAAGACAAGAAAGTTATTTTGTGTATGTACACTTTATGTGTGATAGTGCTGCAGACATCATACTTTTTTTTATTACATACACCAGAAAATATAATCATAGGTGGGATTTGCAGAAATGAAAAAAAAAAGTTCTAAAATATTAGGAAGATTAGGATTGCCAAATTTTCTTCAGAAAGATACCTTGCCTGCTATTGCATCCACATACTTACCATTGGTAAAATACTAGCTGGGTGGCAGACCTAGTTATACAGTAATGTGACCAAGAGGAAACACACATTTGTGGCAGTGTACCTTTTAATATGGACTTCATTCTGTAGCACTGAATAAAAATTATCACATGAGAACCCATGAGAGTTATGAGATCATAGCATACTGTCATGTATTTGTTATAGACACAGACTTCTGTTTGTATATATGTTTACTGCAATATTATCTAGTGCTCTCTCTAAAAAGAAAGTGTCTGTGATCATCCAACTAGGAAAGGAAGTAGTTCAGCCCCTATGTTAGTGTATCCATGGCCACTTTACCTCTTCAGTAATAAATTCCTCAGATTAGGTTTGAGGATTTCCAGTAATGTTGGGCCAATGGAGTTACCATACTGTGAGCTGTAGGAAGTATAGGAAATAAATACCAGGGTTCAGGCTCTTGAATCAATAGCTGCCTTCCAATTCTCTGCTGCTTCTGAGCACCTAGGAAATCTTATAGATGGGAGGAATAAGTGGACCAGTTATCAACAAGGGAAGTATTTTTTGTAGAGAAGGTGTCAACCCTATATACGACTGCATACGCACTGACCACATCTCCTCACTGCCCTGCATTGGTTAAAGCCTATGTCAGGAGCTATGCAAATATAAACACTTATTTTAAAGTTCCTGCATCTGGAATGAGCATTTTTAGAAAGATAAATGAGCACAGCTTTGTGATTGCCACATTGGCAGAGATCTTACTGGCAGCAGGGCTCTGTTGCACGGTTGCACCTCTCCGTGAGCTAGGTCTGAGTTCAGAATAATAACTCTCTATCTTCCTATAACTCCTCGTTCGGAGAAGCAGATCACAAATGATAGCACTTGAAAATAACAAAGTAACCAAGACCCAGTAAACTAATTGGAAATGTTTGTGTTTGGTTAGGCTCTGTGACCTGTGATGGAGCTGAGCTAAAATAGGATAAAACTTCAAATAATTTCAGTGCCTTGATACTGATAACCAGAAATTCATTGCTAGTCTGCGTTATCTGTTGCTAGCGATAACATGCTCCGTTTTTTAACTAATACTTGCTTTGGCAAACTGACTATCAGAGTGAAACATGCGAGGATTAGTGGCAGAGTGCTTCCTACAGTTCATCCATTCACATTGAAGAGTTGATGTTTTATTTAGGGATGATATAAATATTTATATGTTTGCACTAAGGATAATATCTCTTTCCAAATAATATATGGAGGTTTTATTAAGAAAAGCAGAACCATTATTCATGTGCTGAGAAATCATCATGGCTCCCATTTAATAACAAATGAGCATTATCCTGCACGACCACTTCGCTTCTCAAATGGACTGTCTGTAAATCTCTTCCACTCTGTGCCTGTGAGACTTTACCCTAGCTTTCACTGGAACTCGCATAACATACAGCTCTCTTCCTCTTATCAATATTCAAAATATACCTCAAAACTCACCTGTGTAAGGAAGCCTACTATTCATCCCACTAGAACACCCATGAATTAATCTCTGGCCAAACCCACCTAGCTCTTACCATCCCAAAATACTGTCTACAATGGGACAGGCTGGGGCCATTGCCAAGCGGCACTTTAAGTGGGCGGCAAAATGCTGCATTCAGGTTTTTTTTTTAAAAATCTATTTTTCAACTTGGACCGCAGGAAGTACCACGTGAGGGGTGAAGTTTGTGCATCTGCACAGACTTCCTGCTCCTCCCCCTCATGCTTAGCGCTCTTTGGAGTGCAAATTTGGGTGCTGGAGGTGAGTTTTGAGTGCAAATATGCGTGCTGGGGCTGAGTCCTGTGAGAGCTATTCTGGGTGCTGGTGTAAGTCCTTTAAGTGCAGTCTGGCTGCTGGGGTAAGTCCTGGGTGCTGAGGAAGGAAATAAAGACAATAAATTGCTTTTTCAATAACCTTTTTATTACATATGTAAAAAGTTGGATTATAATGTTTTGTCTTTGGTCCATGAAAATGTATAAAATGTACAATTTGGCCCTCGTACTGAAATGTTTGGAGACCCCTGCTCTAGATGGTATGCTTGCAAACAGGCCTCTCTACCTCATGTATCTGTCTGTCTCTGTTCGTCTAATGCAGCATGTAATTCACTTTAATCCTTCTATGCTCTCTATCAAGTGCTACAGAAATTGTTGGCACTATGTAAATAAATGTTAATATAATGAAGTACTGTGTTGGACCGCCACGTGAGACTAGTACAGCCTGTAAACATTGTTAAACAGTCTACCAGTGTCTGAAAGTGAAATGCATTCCAACAATTAGGCCCCTCTCAGAACTGCTAAGAGCATCTCTTAATGTTTTCCTTGTAGATAGAATGCTAGGCATGTTGGGATATAATGAGAGTAGGTATCGGAGGAAGGACATCTTCTGCAATAAAAATTCGGATCGCTGAAGTTGTTTCAAAATGGTTGAACTTTATTAAATGCCACAGTGGCAATGCCGTGCAAGATCTCTTAACATCTCTTAATGTTTTCCTTTGTAGATAGAATGCTAGGCATGCTGGGATATAATGAGAGTAGGTATCGGAGGAAGGACATCTTCTGCAATAAAAATTCGGATCGCTGAAGTTGTTTCAAAATGGTTGAACTTTATTAAATGCCACAGTGGCAATGCCGTGCAAGATCACCAAACCTGGTGAACAAACAAAAAAGCTTTTTCTTCAGAAAAATACTGACCTTCGTATTGTGACAATAGACCTAACTTTGGCAAGTTCCAATGTTTTGTACGGGCCTGCCGGTAAAATACCAGCCAGGTGGCAACCCTAAGTACATAGCAGTATTAATAAAATGTATACTGATCTGCAGTCTCCGTTTGATCAAAAGCAGCCCTGGAGTATGTATTTTTCATGGGTGAGCCTGAATAAAACAGTGATGGTGTGACCCAATCTATAAGAGGGAGTATTTTGAAATACAGAACTTTTGTAAAGTCTGGCATTTCCTTCACATCTGTGTTTCCAAACATATAACTAGATTTACCGTTGACTGGAGAGTGATTTTAACGATTGTAGTGCATTTCTTGTTAAGTATTGACATTTATTTAAGTGTCAAGAACATTGAAGATATTCTTGTGATAGAGCCCCCATCGGATCACCTGACTGTACATCGCACATTGTGTGCACAGTGTTCGACTAATTGATGACAAGCCCATGTTGTGTAACTAAACAGTATGGAACCACAACAGTATGTTTTATTCTGGTTTGTGGGAACAGATGGAAAATTGGTGCACTGCTTCCAGCTGGGTTGTACAAGTAATGCTTTTTTTTTTGTTTTCCTGCCAGTGAGATGAAAAATCTGCTGGACCTTTCCAAATGAAATGGTTTCTCAGAGGGACTACGATGCTTGAGTCCCGAGGAAAAGTGCAGTTTATCGAAATACAGCATAATTTTGGAAGTTATCAGTCTGTACTTAGCCAGCATTATCTAATACATGTCAACAAATTTGCTGTAAATTTATTTTTTTCTGCATTTATTGTACTCTGCAAGTCTCCAGCATAGATCTAATGGCAGATTGTAAACATCTAATGAAACATTTATGATCACAAGTGTTAATGCAAATGAGATCTACAGTATTTTGATTTTTAATTATCAATGCCAACAGAAAACTGACAAATTATTTTACCTTGTGCTGGTATTATTTGTTAGTATAATTGCATTATATCTTGGAATCTGAATGGATCAACTATATGGTTCAAGAAGACATGGGAGTGTTAAAGAGGTGCTTTTTCACCAGTTGTCAAAATGCACCAAGATCTTCTAGTTCAATGCCTGAGTGTGGGGGACCAGAGATCTGTGTTTCTGCTAGCGCAGATCTCTTGGATGCTCTGTCATGGTCCTGTTGGGGACTAATGAAGTTCTGCCAGCCAAGGCACAATCCCTACCCTCTAAAGCAATGATTGGTACTATTGCCATCGCTTCCCAATCAAATTGATAGACTTCCCTAGTACATACTTCCCAACATTTATGTCTCGGATATCATGGCACCTTGGAGGGACCTTGTCAGTAGAATTGTCCATGTTGTACCTTCCACCTGGACATTCTTTGCATGTAGCATGCCAATCAACTGCGCATGTGTGGTACCATAGGCACACAATTCATGGATGTGCAAACTGTGCGTGTTCATGTACAGAATGTATTCCCACATTAAGCTGCTATAACCACGGAACAATTTACTGAGCTACTCGGATAAAAAAGAGATGTTTGTTTTTAGAGACATTTGAGTGATTTTAGCAAAACCAGATGCTATTTGTTAATGGAATACAATTGCAAGATACTTCCGACAGTATCAGTGGCTGCCTGAGGATTGTAGAAGTTGCTACACAGCAACAGCTTGTCAGCAACCAAGCTTATTTTAATTATGTATTCTTAGTCCCATTAAGCTTATAATTTTATGTATACTTAGTCCCATTAAGCTTATAATTGTATGTATTCTTAGTCCCATTAAGCTTATAATTTTATGTATTCTTAGTCCCATTAAGCTTATAATTTTATGTATTCTTAGTCCCATTCAGCTCATGCACTCTGGTATTTGGGAATGTCATTTGTGAAAACCCTCATGCCCCCATCGCCTTATTTGTTATAAAAGCTGTAAGATAAGGGATGCTTTAAATGTTCAGTTGTTGTAGTTTCTTTAGCTATATTTTTCTGGTGTGACAGAGCATGATCACGTTTGTCTAAATCCCCCAAAGGATCCTTAAATGCTATTTGTGTTTATGTTCCCCGGGGCTTATGTTAATCATTCTATAAATGAGACAAACATCTCTCAGCTAATTAAGACACAGTTAACATGAGACAGGATTGTACGGTTGCTTAAAATTGCATCTCCCGTTTCAGCCTTATTTCTAATTACTCCTGCTAGTCTGTGCCATCCTGATTAGGCTAGTATTGGTCTTTGCATCGTAAAAATTGCCTGGAGAATATCACAACAAAGCATGGATTACTTTGTAATTGTACTGTCCTGGTTTTGTGTCCAGTTCATTATTTTATCCCATTAATTGCATAGGGTCAGCATATTGCAGTCCTCTATGACATAATCCAAGATCAACAAAAAATCGACCCCATAGTCAGAGGCGTAACTAGAAACCCCCGGTGCAAAAATTGCCCTGGGGCCCCCCTACCCCACCGTGCAACTCCACCCCAGAAATGCCACTTACATGCCTCCCAACAGTTCTGCTTTGTGTCTGGCCTTGTATTATATCTATGGTAGCTGTATGCCTATTCCATGCATGCTTAAACACCTTCACTGTATTAACCTCTACCACTTATTCTGGAAGGCTGTTCCATGTATCCCCTACCCTCTCAGTAAAGTAATACTTTCATTAGTCCCTGGCCTTATCTTATATCTAGGATAGCCATATACCTATCCCATGCATGCTTAAACACCCTTAATGTATTAATCCCTTTCACTTCAGCTGGAAGGCTATTCCATGCATCCACCACCCTCTCAGTAAAGTAATATTACTTTTTCTGACCACAAAAAAATTTAAAATATTTCCAGCCTTTTCAAAAGCTTGAGGTGGACCCCATGTATACTTATATGAACTTTTAAATATTATATTCAACTATTTTCATATGTAATAAAAATGTTATTGAAAAATTGTTCATTTCTTATTTTTATTACGTTCCTCTGCACCCACATTTCACCTAAAGGTCTTAATACAGCACTATACAGTACCCACAGCACTTGGCTTGTACTCATATTGCACCCACACGATTTGGCATGCCACAGTGTAAATGTTATTTTGCCCCACAGAACGTGCCACACTATCACTTTGGCCACAGCCAAATGTGCCTTTTATGCCACAATTAGCCCATTAATATGCCACAGCCAATGTGCCCATTATGCCACAAATATCCATTAATATGCCACAGCCATTTTCCCCATGAAAATGCCATTATTAACCTGCCCATAAATATGCCATAGCCAGTATTATTTTGCCCATCATTTATTAGTCATATTTTGCCCATATGCCAGTGTTATTTTGCCCATTTGCCAGTGTTATTTTGTCCATTTCCCAGTGTTATTTTGCCCATTCGCCACTAATATTTTGCCCAAATGCCACTCATATTCTGCCCATTTGCCACTTATATTTTGCCCATTTGCCACTTATATTTTGCCCATTTCCCAGTATTATTCTGCCCATATGCCACTCATATTGCCCATTTGCCACTTATATTTTGCCCATTTGCCACTTATATTTTGCCCATAGGCCACTCATATTTCCCATTTGCCACTTATATTGGCCATTAGCCAGTGTTATTTGCCATTTATGTGCAGCAGCCCCAAGGATGAATGGGCCCTGGGCAGCTGCCCCGTTTGCCCACATTTTTTTTTTTACTTTTTTTTTTTTTGCAGGGGTCGCAGGTGGCCTAGCCCCTGCGACTAGGGTTGCCACCTTTTCCTCCAAAAAAATACCTGCCATATGTGTGGGCGGAGCTACAAGAGGGAGGGGCCATGAGAGGTGGAGCCACAAAGAGGGCAGATTATCACTGAAATGATATATATTATTTGTATATCATGTCAGTGAGAAGCGTGTGTGTGTATATATATATATATATATATATATATATTTGTATATCATATACACACACACAAGCTGTGTCTCACCCTGGCAAACAAGCTTTCTCGCACACACTGTCTCACACACACAGACAAGCCGTCTATCACACACAGACACATGCAGTTTCTCGACACAGACTGTCTCTTTGGCTCACACACAGACTTTCACTCTCTCACAAACTCACAGACTGTCTCTCTCTGACACAGACAGTCTGTGAGAGAGTCTCTCTCTGCTCTCATTCTCTTACAGACATTCTCTCTCTGCTCTCTCTCACAGACTGTCACTTTCACTCTCTCACTCTGTTTCTCACAGACAGTCTGCTCTCTCTCTCACACACAATCTCTGCTCTCTCTCTCACACAGTCTCTATTTCTCTCTCACTCACAGAGTCTCTGCTCTCTCTCACACACAGTCTCTGCTCTCTCTCTCTCTCACAGACAGTCTCTGCTCTCTCTCTCTCACAGGCAGTTTCTCTCTCTCTCTCACAGACTGTCTCTGCTCTCTCTCTCTCTCTCTCTCACACACAGTCTCTGCTCTCACTCTCTCTCACAGTCTCTGCTCTCTCTCTCACAGACAGTCTCTGCTTTCTCTCACACAGTCTCTGCTCTCTCTCTCACAGACAGTCTCTGCTCTCTCTCTCTCACAGACAGTCTCTGCTCTCTCTCTCATAGACAGTCTCTGCTCTCTCATAGACAGTCTCTGCTCTCTCCCACAGACTGTCACTTTCACTCTCTCTCACAGACTGTCACTTTCACTCTCTCACACAGTCTCTGCTCTCTCTCTCACACACACAGTCTCTGCTCTCTCTCTCTCACTCTCTCACAGACAGTCTCTGCTCTCTCTCACACACAGTCTCTGCTCTCTCTCACTCTCTTTCACAGTCTCTGCTCTCTCTCTCACAGACAGTATCTGCTCTCTCTCTCATAGACAGTCTCTGCTCTCTCCCACAGACTGTCACTTTCACTCTCTCTCACAGACAGTCTCTGCTTTCTCTCACACAGTCTCTGCTCTCTCTCTCACAGACAGTCTCTGCTCTCTCTCACAGACAGTCTCTGCTCTCTCTCTCATAGACAGTCTCTGCTCTCTCATAGACAGTCTCTGCTCTCTCCCACAGACTGTCACTTTCACTCTCTCTCACAGACTGTCACTTTCACTCTCTCACACAGTCTCTGCTCTCTCTCTCTCACACACACAGTCTCTGCTCTCTCTCTCTCACTCTCTCACAGACAGTCTCTGCTCTCTCTCACACACAGTCTCTGCTCTCTCTCACTCTCTTTCACAGTCTCTGCTCTCTCTCTCACAGACAGTATCTGCTCTCTCTCTCATAGACAGTCTCTGCTCTCTCCCACAGACTGTCACTTTCACTCTCTCTCACACACAGTCTCTGCTTTCTCTCACACAGTCTCTGCTCTCTCTCTCACAGACAGTCTCTGCTCTCTCTCTCTCTCACAGACAGTCTCTGCTCTCTCTCTCATAGACAGTCTCTGCTCTCTCATAGACAGTCTCTGCTCTCTCCCACAGACTGTCACTTTCACTCTCTCTCACAGACTGTCACTTTCACTCTCTCACACAGTCTCTGCTCTCTCTCTCACTGCTCTCTCTCTCACAGATTGTCTCTCTCTCTCTCTCTCTCTCTCTCTCTCTCTCACACACACACACAGAGACTTTCACTCACTCTCTCTCACAGACTGTCACTTTCACTCTCTCTCACAGTCTCTCTCAGTCTCTCTCTCCCTGTACCTGTCATGGAGGGGTCTCTAGCTGTCAGGTTGAGCTGTTTCTTTCCATCGGGTGTAAGGTCCTCTTCAGTGCAGCTTGCAGGGGGCAGAGCTCCAAGCAGGTCCGGAGCACAGAGCAGGTCACTATGCTGCTGTTGTATCTAGGGTTGCCACCTTTTCCTCAAAAAAAAATACCGGCCATAGTGGTGGGTCACCAAGGGCGGAGCCACAAAAGGGGTGCAGTCACTCAGTGCTGCTCGCGCTCCCTGTGCATCGGAAATATGATGCTCTGCATCATCACTACGCACAGGGAGCACGAGCAGCATGTATTGAGCGCTCATGCTGCCTGCGTCTCCCCACCGAGTGAGCCAACCTGCACTGTATCAGGTAGGACAGAACACGGGGAGAGCAGAGAAGGTGGGAGTGGGGAGGGGGGTAGGAGAGAACGCGGGAGGGTGGGGGGGGGGGAAGGAGAGAACACTGGGACACAATGGGGGACAGAGGAGAGAACACAGGGGAGACAATGGGGGACAGAGAAGAGAACACAGGGGAGAAAATGGAGGACAGAGGAGAGAACACAGGGATGAGAAAAGGGGGGACAGAGGAGAGAACACGGGAGAGAATGGGGACAGAGGAGAGAACACAGGGAGGACAGAGGAGAGAACATAGACATAGGGGAGTGAGAGGAAAGAATATAGGGGAGAGAACGCGGGGAGAGAGAAGAGAACGGGGAAAGAAAGGAGAGAATGGGGAAAGAGAGGAGAGAAGGGGGGCGGAGAGAACCCTGATGGGGGAGAGAACACTGAAGGGAGAAGAGAGAACAAAGATGGGGAGAGGAGAGAATACAGACGGTGGAGAGGAGGAAAAGAGACGGCTATGGGGAAGAGGAGAGTTACAACCATGGGGAAGAGGAGAGACATACATGGGCATAGGGACAAAGACACAGTCATAGGAGGTAGAGGAGAGAGACATGCATGGGAAGGGAAAGGAGAGACAGACATGGGAAAGAGAATAGAGAGTGACATGGGAAGGGAGAGGAGTAAGACAGACATGAGAAGGAAGAGGAGAAAGACAGACATGGGAAGGCAGAGGAGAGACAGACATGGGAAGGGAGAGGAGAGACAGACAGACATGGGAAGCAATGGGAGAGAGACAGACATGGGAAAGAAGAGGATACAAAGACAGACATGGGAAGGAGGACGACAGAGACAGGCAAACATGGGAAGGGAGAGGAGAGAAATAGGTGGACATGGGAAGGGAGAGGAGAGAGACAGGCAGACATGGGAAGGAAGAGGAACTCTCAGTTCGCCCAAACGCTCTGTGCTAGCAGCCCACCACATAGCAAATGACTTCCGGGATTACCTAGGAAGGTTGCTCAATTGGCTATGCTGCAGATTGATATGTCAGGCCTCTGGTGTCAGTCAGCTGAATAAGGCGTGAAGAGGTCACAGGGATCGTAGTTATGGCACGGCTTGGACTCCTGTCACATGTTGCTCACTGCAGTGTATACGTGCAGTGTGTGCGTAATTTATTTATCAAATACTTCTCCTCACTTCCTGCTCCCTGATGAAAATACTGGACTTTATATTGCCGGTATTTTAGTAATACCGGCACCTGCTCCAATACCCTAATTACCGGCTGTGCCGGTAAAATACCGGGCAGGTGGCAACCCTACTCCTCCCTTACCACACATTCTTATTACATTTAACTTTTGATGTCATTTCCGTGTATTCGCTAAAAGATCGCCTACTAGATATAAAAGCCATCGCTTCTCTGTTAAAGACAAATCCATCAATGGACCCATTGCTTACTAATTATTTTGTTAGGTTAAATTGAGCTTATTTTAAATAAACTTCAAGGTAAGGCAATGGCTATCAAGTTTAATTAAAGGAAAAAATGGGGGGGGGGGGGGGAAACTACGCAGAGAGTCTTCTTTAGGTACTATGATTGTAATATAGGCGCACTAATTCATACTAGAATCTTCTGTGACATGGAATTAATTTATGACAGTGTGGATGCAGGAAGAAATATGTGGGTTGCAACATATGTGGTTCAAAAAAACAAATATAAACGAACATTTGTACAGTATAAGATCAAAGTCTCACATACAACCTGTCCCCTGCATTTTAATAAGTTTTTCTTATTCAAATGGCATAATTCCTGTTTATTTGGTATTGAGAACACTTTAACATGGTGTGTTTTCTTTCAAATATTTCTCTAGAATTGAAATCAAAACTTTTCAGGATACAGGAGGTTCCTGTTTACATGGCCAGAAATCTGTGTATTGTATGGAAATTATTCTATGGGTAGGTCACTTCTCTATATATAATTTACATATTTTTGTTATATGCTGGATGATATGAGGCTTGAAGCCATTCATGTATATATATATATGAAAATAATTCTTTAGGTAGCTAGGACTCTTTAAGGGGTGGCGATTATTGATCTGTGTATTTACTTGTAACTGTTTGCATTTATAATGCAGTGTATTATTGGCTGGCCACACACAGATGGCGTTTTTTATAAAGTGATGGAAAAAAGTATTTTTTGTCAGTGGGCAAACGTTCAAAATCAGCAGGGGATCAAATACTTTCCCAATCACTATATATAGTTATAGTATGTGTGTTATATCCGATCCTGCATACCCCTGAGGAACTCCGGTTTTCCCCAATAAAACGTGTAGGATGTGGGAGGTGTATATGATTTTAAATCTTCTTTTATCATATTTTGAGTTCTGGTGTCCCTTTAGATTCGCAAAAACTGCCGACAAAGAGAATCCATCCAGGCCGGGCTTATTAGGGATATCCCCGCTAACCCTTAATATTAAAGCGATATACACTTTGTGTATATCCTGGATGTCAGTGTATTGGAATGAAGTGTACTCGGATGAGACGTCCAGTTCCTCATATTTACACATTATTTATGCTGTGTGGAAGGTGGAGAATCTCTTTTTACTAGAACGGGGGCTACGGCCAATGTTGAGTCTATGGAGGCAACAGCATGGCTGAAATTTTTAGGAAGAAAAGGTGGCAACCCCACTGTTAAGTGGATGACAGTCATAAGACTTGGTAATTTGACTGAGCTAAAAATAGCCACCATCTGATCAAACACCTATTATCACAATACTTTACAAATAGCCATGCCTATTACAAGGTAAGAGTCTTAAAGGAACACTACCACTTACATAAGATGGAACTAGATAACCTGGTCTTTAAAAAAAAAACACGTATATAAATCATATGCCACAGTTTTTTTTATATGATTGAATTAATTGCATATAAAATAAAAAATAAAATTAGGTGTTAATGTCCTGGCTCCATTTCGTGAATATTTCCCATGATGCAACATCATCCAAAGCCATTCTCACTTTACAACTGTTTCCAAAGCCTGCATTGTGATGTCATAAGATACTCCCCTGCTCTCTTACTGGCTCCTGTGTATCATAGTGGGCAGGACTAGGTGGCTGTGTACAACTTTTTTTTTTACCTGCCTTCCACCACACAAAAAGGAGATTGACCTGAAAAACAGGATCATAGCCCCTTACAATGTAAAAAAAAGTTTGCCTCACCTGAGGTGTAGCTCTTCCCCCACCCTGTGAAGTAGAGCCGAGTCTATTTCACTTGGAGCTTAGTGATAATGTAGGGTATAGGAAATTATCAGTGGCTATTAATGGACAAATTATCAGTGGGCTATTAATGGATAAACTATTGAGGGGGAGGGGGCAGAATTTTTTTCAGTAAGGGGCCCTGAAATTTCTGATGGCGGCCCAGAACCCTTGTGATGTAATAGTAACATTACCCTCCCATTCAATGCAAGTCTATGATCAGAATTCCGACGTATAGACTATATTCTTTGTCCCCAGCCCCAAAGTGAGATACTAGTTCTGTAAAGTCACTAGGGGGTGGCATCCAAAAACACTATATTTCACAAAATGGCAGCGTCCAGTCACTCTAGTTACATATTTTATTAAATACAGTCACATAAGAAAAACAAGAGATATTTGAAATCAACAATCCAAAATAAAAAATAAATAAACCATTTTCATTTTTTGGTGGGAGTGTCCCTTTAAGGTTAAACAGCAGGGTTTACTAGACATAGAACAGCAAGTTGTTATGTGAACGGTGTAACATTGTGCTTAATGTGATCCTTGAATACCCTGGATGTTTATGAATACAAGTAAATCTTATTGTTTCTTCAAAATATGGAGCAGCAGGACGTTTTATTTCAATCAGATGAGCAAGAAACAAAAAAAAGAAACGGCAATGGAAATTCATGCCATGGACTGTTAAATATACAGCTCGGTTTTCAATTTTCATGGATAATTTAAAGAAAACTCAGGTACACGTACAATTAACATATCTGCTGCCTCGGGTTTGCGGAGATCTTGGCCAATGCTGTTCTACTTTAGTTCGTAGGATGTAGGGAAATCTTTCCTTATCATGGAAGAAAAGAATTACAAGAAGAAGTGATTTGAGAAATCGAAAACTTATTTTTCAGTTACATGATGCGTAAAAACTCCTTATTTCTAGAGTTTTGCCTAGAATTATTATTTGTTAAATGTGATATGAAAGGCAAGTCTTAGTCATAGTTCTTCCCACTTTGGCCAGACTCTGCCCACTTTTAACCAAATTCCACCCACTTTTTTTCACATCAAGTCTATTTTGAGAAATGCACCACCCACTTAATACAAATGTATGCAGAGAAGTCATGTCAATTCCCTTTTCTTTTGTTTACTTGCACAAAGATCAGTGCAGATGAACTGGGTCCTCTTGCATTGAGCATGTACAGTAACAACTTTATTTGAGAAGTCTGCAGTAACATTTTTTTCCTTGTTTTTTTTTTTTTGGGGGGGGGGGGGGGATAGTGGGGGAGAGGACAGATGTATGATGTCACTGCACATTGGCTCCCAGGCAATGCTGATTAATCTTTTTTTTTTTTTGCATGAGTGGCTGATGTCATAGTGAGCTGGAACATTTTCTAGGAGAAAGCTTGAAAAAAATATATACATTTTAAGTATTGCAAAAACTTAAAATACATATGTGTTTAATTCTTCCAGTTTTTGAAGTGTTGGGTTTAATATGCATAAATTAATTTTCCAGAGAAGTAGCTATGATCTAGGTAAGAACAGTGAAGAGCATGCTTGGATTCAGCTAGTTTACTTTGTTCGAACAAGCAGAATATTTCTACTGCAATTGACTGATGTTGAATATTCAATTAAATGTTAGGTCAGTTAATATTTCAAGACATAGAATAGACAGCACCACTAAGTGAAAGATTTATACATATCCTGACTCATATATGACTAATATCATATTAATTGGCCTAATATTTTTTTTATTTAATATATTTATATTCATTTGTATTTTCAGTACACTTGAAAACAATGTAATATTATATCAAGATAAGATAAGAAGTACATTAACAGGTCAGAGAATACCATCATATATATAAATATATATATATATATATATATATTCCTCAGTGTTAAAGGAACACTAAACGTTATATTTCACTTGTGCTTCTAATATGGAAGCACAAGTGAAATGTTAGTTGTTCCTATAGTGAGGATGAACTGCCTGTACTTTTTATAGTACTCACCAGTTTATCCTCTAACCACCAGCTGCCATTCTTCCACAGGAAGCAGGGAGCCGTCTGGTCGGCGACCGGCTCTCTTTGAAAGCGCAGAGAGAGCCCCTCGTTTTTTCATGGGATCAGCAGGGGGCACCTTAACTAGGTCCCCCCTGCTGATTCCATGCAAAAACGAGGGTCTCTCTCTGCGCTAGCGGTGAGAGACCCTTGCATTCGGCAGATGGAGTGGGATGAGCCCCTGCTCTGATTAGCTGTGCGCACGCTGTCGTTGTCAGTGCACGACAACCAGGAACTGCTGTGTCTCCGATGTGAGACACAGCAGATAGTAAACCTGTGTGTATCTATTAAGATACACGTGGGCTTTATTTCAAAGTGTGGGACATGTTTTTTGTAACCAAGCAAGGCTTAAAAAAGGTGCAATGGTTCTTTAATGATAAGAAGGAGAAAGTAATGTTAAATCATTTGAAATCACTGCAGAAGTCAAGGTGACTGGAGTTGTAATAACTGGAACACTTCAGCTTTACCATCAATTGGAGAGATAAAATGCATCTACTACACTTCTATATAACATATACCTAAAGGGACTGTATCACCTGAATATTGTTTTAACTGTACACGTGGAGCAAAAAAAAAAAGATTAAGAATGATCTATACATTGTATTAGCAAAACTGCAAGCAAATGCCTGAATTAGGAGAAAAATGTGTTTTAAATGTGTCTGTGAAGTCTCCTGCTTATAACACATGGTGCAGGAAGACCATGCAAAGTGCAGCCCGGCAGTATGTAGAATGAATATACGCACAGACACAATCCAATAAATTAATCATGGCATGGCAGGTCCTATATGATCTCCACCCTGATTAATTAATCGGAATATGTCTGTGCGTATATCAATCCTACATACTGCCGGGCTGCACTTTGCATGATCTTTTTGCAGCATGTGGAACAAATATCTGTCCCTGGAAATATGGCCGCTGTTGGCAACTATGTCTGTGGCATGGTATGCAAATTACACATACCGCACTAAAAAGCAGTTCATTTGCATACCGTGCCACAGGTGATGTCATAAGCAGGAGACCCCAAACTCACCTTGGTGCAAGTTGAAGATTACTGCTAAAGGATGTTTTCAAGTTAATTATTGAAAAAAATAAAAAAACAAAAACTGAAATAAAAAATGCTCATTTATTTTTTTCTGACTGAAGTGCTCAAGTAGGCAAAAGGAGAATTTAAGTCTCATGTATGAGTTATTCCATATTTAGTTTGTTAATCAAGTAGAAAGATGGGAATTTTCACCCTGTATGCATACCTACCAACTCTTGCCCATGGCAAATCAGGGTACCAGGGGGCAGAGCTTGGGAGGTTGAGTGTCAGAGCTACCACGCTTGCACAGTAGTCAGTCTCTGGTGTCCCAGTCTGGCTGAAGTCTTGTTTTCCTGATGTGCGCTACCTCTGTCCCGAAAAGCAGGAAAGAGGTAGAGCTCGACAGGACAGCGGGATTGCCTCCCAAAATCGTGACTGTCCCGCATAAAGCGGGGCTGTTGGGAGGTATGCATATGCTGTTACTATGATGTTACTAAGCAGGAAATGCTGTTTGAAAACGTTTTGTTATTGTATATATTTTTGGTCACACAACCTAAATGTTTTGCAAGAATTAATAAAGGAATATGGGGACCTGGTTTCTCAGATTTAAGCCATCGAATTCTTTTCAGTGACTCAAACTTCCTGTGCAATGCGAACCTGATGGATTTATGGGTCAATTGAAAGGCAATTATATTTTATCTGGAATTGTGACCATTGTTCTAGAAGATCTGTAATAAAAGAGGGAGAGTGCTTGATAATAAACTTTTTCCTGGCTTCTTTATTTAACCAACATATAACTTATTCATCTGCCATTTAAAGATATGAGATAAGATGTTTGCTTCGTAGTAACTAATCAAATTGGGAAAGGCTAATCCTCCATCTTTATGTCCTCGGATTAGATGTTCTTTGCCAACCCTTGTTTTTTCCTAGCCATGTGTATGTTTAAAAAATATTTTTTGAACCGCTGTTAGTTTTCTCTTCAGGGGGACATGCGCAATAGGTATAATCTCTTGGGAAGGATATATATTTCTATTACGTTTGTCCTATCTAACCAGGATATTACTGGAAATCTCAAGCTTCTAGATAATTTATCCTGGGTCTCTTCAAAACGTATGTCCTTCAAAAAGTATCCTGTCCTTCCTGGACTCAAATTGTCAATCAGGTCAAATATCAATACCTAATGGAAAAAGATGGAAAACCGCCTGGGTACATATAAGTGTTTTAAAGACAGATGGACTGTTGGCTGAGAGTTTACCACCTGGACGAATAGATGTATTATTTCTTCTCTGACTATTTAACATCTTCATGACTAAATCTGATATATAAAATAATAGGGTGGATAATTCGGCATCTGCTGACCATTTACATTTTATTTTTTTTCCCTATTTTCCATTAGCCCGGCACTCCCTTCTTTTTTTTTTTTTTTTTTCTTTTTCCATGTCTGTATAACTTGAGTATTTTTCACTTTTAAATGTTCTAAGTACTTAATTGTACTATCTGTTATTAATTAAATTGTATTTTTGTTTAAAAAAAAAAAGGACAAGGAATAACCTTGGAGTTAATAAAAAGTTAATACTAAAATATAAAAATATATTAAAAGGCAACTATGTGTTAATGGTTTGATCATTAGTCATCTAAACCACCATGACTGTAATGTAGCTAATGGGTTTAAGTGGTCAGTTCAAAGATTTTCTCAGTCATAGCATAGTGATAGCAGGTAGACTGCTAAAGGTTAGTGAAGGATTACAGATACATATGGAGTGCTAGAATGGCAGAGCATCATTGCTACTGTAGTTATGTTTGCTAGTATTGGAAAGCTCCATTATTACTATAATATGAAGCTACTCAGACCAAGCCTAAAATACAATAGCTACTCAGACCAAGCCTCCAGTGTTCGTGGGCTCTGTGCACCACTGCAACGCATGTGCATATCCAGTTTGACAGTCTGCCCATGAGTAACATAGCCCCACCCACTTATGTTGATAGACAACATCTAATTGATGGAGCCCTAATATTTTTTCAGGGCCAACCCCACAAATGTTTTGGACTGACTCCGAAACCAATGAGCAAGTATCGTCCCTTCCTGCCCCTGAGGAAGAATAAAGTCCACCGGTGCACTAGAACCTCTACGTAGGTTAAAAAGTAATAATAAAGCCACATGCAGGATATGACATCATATCTAAGACCTTTCAGCTTATTTTTCTTATGCAAAAGGCAGTGCACCTCTGGATGTGCTCGGAAAGAAGCTCTGCGTCCCCATGCAGCTGGTCTCACACACTATTTAAATGTTTCAGTGTTTGATACGTGAGCTGCCCTTACGTTCACACATAGTGGGTAAACTCCTGACTGAACCCTTTGTGGCTTTCACTGCCAATGATGGTTCTGATTCCTAAAGAGAGCGTTTTTTAATGACTATTCTTGTCTGTTGTCAGCCTCACTTCAGAAATACTTCTAACCAGAGACCAGTTTGCAGGCACAGGGTGTCCCACCGGCTTTGGGAGCTGCTGTTATATTCCTGACGTGGCAAGATTACTAAATTATGCTGTTGAGAGAACTCAGAACTGCACTCATTTTCATGCTCTATTTACTAAGCATTCGTGTTTCAGTGCATGCATTTACTGTGAGATGCCCACGTGGCACAAACAGGTCATAAGAGATGGCATGAACATCACAGCATTACCAGTTCTGCTATTTTATAGCCTCTGTCCTTTTCTTCTCATTATCATTCAGAATATATACAGTGAATGAAATCTCTCAGGTATTGTTTTATCAAATAGATCAAAACAAACATGGTCTGCAAAATAATGTAGAGACCTCCTGGACCAATACAACCGTTTGCAAGGGCTGTCCCCATCAAATTCAGTTCTGGCGTCATGTAACCCCACCCCTGCGGTACCCCGGGAGCCTTCCCCAGAAAGTTAACAGGTGTCACGGACTGAGTAGAATCTGAAGATAGGATCCGCGATGCGAAGACCTGGTATCTTACTGCAACAGACTTGGAGGCAGAACAGTGTCTATTCACCTGAATGGTATTATACCCTACGGTTGAGCCTCAGGTAAATTACCACCTAGGACTTGGAACACTGACTGCAACCGCACACTGAAGCAGGGATACGCAGGAAATACAGGACGAACGGATGGTCAGCAGGCCGGGTCAAACACAACAGGAGCTACGGTACAAAGACGGTATGGAGGTCTTAAACAGGCAAATAGATCGGGGCAGGCAGCAAACAGAGGAGTCAGAAATCACAGCAGGAGTCAAAAAACCGAAGTATCAAAAATCAGGAATAAACGCTAGATCAAGCCACAAGGAACTATCTCAGGCAAGGTCTGAGTAGCAACTGAGGGTTTAAATACAGTTTAGGCGGTAAAACCCGCCCCTAATAGGTCCCCAAAAAAGTATAAGTATAGCCCTTTAACGGCATGCGCGCAGTTTCTGTTTGTTGTGGTGTGCGTTCGTCGAGGGGAAGTGGTGAGCGCGTCTGCAGCCCTGGAGGGCTGAGACACTGAACGGAGCCTTCGTTGTCCGTCTACCTTGTTTGCAGAGGTAGCGGCAGCGGAGGTACGGACCTCGTAGCGGCAGGTAAGTTTTTTTATTACAACAGGTATGCAAAAATGGAAGTGGGACATGACTGCTGACTAGATATGTGCAAAACTAAAATTTTCGTTTCGTTTTCGTCCATTCGGATGAAAATGTTATTTATTTAGTCTAAAACGAATTTCGTTCATTACTGCATTCGTTTCAGACGAAATTCGTTCATTATTTTCGTTTCGTTAATTTTAATTTGTTCGTTTTATAGAATACATGTAATACTATTGGCTTTCTATAAACCGAACGAGAGCCCCATTCATAAGAAATTCTTATGAATGGGGCTCTCGTTCGGTTCATAGAAAGGCAATAGTACTACATGTTTTCTATAAGCCGAAAGTCTATAAACCGAACGTTTGGTTTATAGAATAGCAATAGGATTACATGTATTACATAAGCCGACAGCCTATAAACCGAACGTTCGGTTTATAGGCTGTCGGCATTTAACTATACAGAGACAGAGTCTCCATTCATAAAATTATGAATGGAGACTTTGTCTTCGTGTAGTAAAATGCTGACAGCCTATAAACCGAACGTTCGGTTAATAGGCTGTCGGCTTATGTAATACATGTAATCCTATGGTCTATTCTATAAACCGAACGTTCGGTTTATAGAATAGCAATAGGATTACATGTATTACATAAGCCGACAGCCTATAAACCGAACATTCGGTTTATAGGCTGTCGGCATTTCACTACACGGAGACAGAGTCTCCATTCATAAATTTATGAATGGAGACTTTGTCTCCGTGTAGTGAAATGCTATTGTATTCTATAAACCGACTCTATTTCGGCTTATAGAATGCAATAGTACTACGAATGGACGAATGAACGAATGATTTTCGTTTATTAACCATTCGTTCATTCGGCTTTCGTTAGCTTAGCATTTTCGTTCTTCGTTTTTCGGACGAATGGACGAAAATGCATTCGTCCGAAAACAAATGCACATGTCTACTGCTGACCAAGGACAATATGCTATGATACAGGTTAATGGCTTTGGAAGAAAATTCTACAGTATTGAAAGTGTATATATGTAGGGTGCTGAGTGAATTCTACCTCCTGCTTGAGGCTTAATTTTGCTTTCTAATTCCAACCTTCTCTCCGCAAAATTGGTTATTTCCTCTATTGGTTGTGTTCCCTGGTTAATATGGTTATGTCTGTTGCTTTTCCACCTGCTATCAGATTTTGTACAGTATAAATATCCTCAAAAGACCTCAATAAATTGTTCTACCTAGCTGTACTGGCAGTCCTGTCTACTTATTCTGCTACTAGGAGCGGAGTCCCAGGGAGTCATGGATTGCTGATTGATTTAAAGGGCCCATCTTGATACAGGAAAGGAATTATACCATCTCTACCTTCATCCCAATACCGTTAGTATCTCATCCTGACATACTGAAGCAGGATTAGTCTAATGTGGGGGTTGCCAGTAAGTATTTGGAAATGTTGTTGAACAAGAATCCCCTCAGCCATCATCTGTACATTCAATTGCTGGTTAAAAAATAGTGGAATCTTCAACAATATCTATGTCTTTTGATTCTCAATGTCTGCTAGGGTAAAATGCTTCCTTGTAAGAGACCGTTTTTTTGAGATTATAACAGGACATACTAAGCTAAAAATTGGTTATGTCTTTTACAGGTAATTTACTGACACTTTAGAAATTGCATTGTTTATGTGCTAGTGATTAACATGAGAAATATGTTTTTTGAGCAATTTGAGACTGAGGAGGCTGTTTTGGCGTAGATTGTATTAATTATACCATGGGTACTAAGCTGGGAGACACCATGTAGCTGCCTCCATCCTCTCTACAGCAATTACATCTGCCAGGTTCATCCACTGAGCTAAGGCATCATGGGTAGGAAGATTCACAAACACCTGTGCAAATTGGCACCAGTGCTGTTTTGTTCATGAAGCAAACAGAAAATCATAGTACAGATCTCTCTACAGCTTCCACCCACACAACATGAGCACTTGTTGTAAGGGATTCACGTCAAAGTAGCTGACAAAAGCCCAAAGAGAGTATCTTATCCAAGCTCCTAATGCCGAAGCTATATTTTGTAACCCAGCAGGGAGTTTCCAATAATTTGTTTTTAAAAGAGCTTGAAATTCCCAGTGGAAAGACTTTGATGGCGACAGTTCTCACTGTCTGAATTACTGACTGGCTGTTCTATTGCTTCCATAGTTTGTAGGAGAATTTGGAGATTAATACAAATAGGAAGGATGTGTGGGTGCACAGAGGCAGATACAAGCTGATCACACAGCTGTTGGAGAGGAGGCAGAACAGAACATTGAGTATGTGAAAATGACAATAAGAAAATTGTGGCCTGTAACAATGCAATATGTGAAAGGCCAGCTTGACGGGTGGGCAAGATATCGCCTCCCTTGTCATCCTGTCTGTTATGTTTATTTATGTTAATCTGCCAGTAAGTGCATGGCGGGAGCTGGGCATGGTGTGGCAGTAGGCTGGACATCATTTTCATTTTACATTTTTTCAGCTGAATCCCTATATCCCATCCTTTGTTTAGTGGCTGGGGGTCACTGAGGTATGACCATAATGCTGGGGTTGGCCGTCTGGGGAATAGACCCAATAGAGCTGGGTGAGCTATCTGCGCGGGCTCCCTAGGGGACGGAAGCCCAGGGAATGGAACACCAGTAGCCCAAGAAATGGATTGCGTCTATGTCAGATCCTGGGGGACCCCATCCTAGTAAGCTAGGACGGTTTTATGGTAACACGCTACCGCTCTGGTTTGGGTACTTATTGTACCATGTTATTAGTACCCGTTTTATGGTACTTGTCATCGATACTGCAAGTTAGTATCCGCTTAAGTATGTTATATATTTATATGTTATTGATAATTAATTAGCAAATAAAGAATTATATGTTGCAGTATTTTCTCAATAAAACCCTGTGACCTTTTTAGCCAGCCTGTTGTCAGTGTCTAATTATTGGGGTGTGGGATGAATATTTGTCATTCCATTGTCATGGAAGGAAACACCCAGCATTAAACACCTTTTTACTTTAAGCTTCACAGGCTAGAGTATGGCCCCCCTAATAGAAACACTATTTAAAGAAATAACAGTTTAACCCTTAACCCCTACTGCCCATTTTACTTTATTATGTCATAACTTCTTTAACCTATTTATATTTTTAAATGCAGAGGAGTCCAAAGCGTGACCCAAGTGATTTAATCATCCATATTCTCCTTAGCCCTATAAATATGCAGTTTTCTTCAGATTTAAGCTGTTTATTACCTGTTTTGCATAAACTGACTGCTAAATAAACAAACATTTTGTTTACTGTAAATAAAAAAAATCTAATGTGGCCCATACACCTGTATTTCTGATCATATGACCCATTTAAAGGGACACAACTTTCTTTAAACCCTTGCTTCCTTAGAAGATGCAATGGTTAAAAAACAAGGGTCCCAGGAGTGTCACTCAGGTGAGTGGCTCTCTGGTCAAGCAGACAGAGACCCTTGTTTTTACATGCGATCAACAGAGGAGACGTTGTTAAGAGAGACAGTCACTGACCAGACTAGACTGCCTGCTTCCTATGGAAGCATGGCAGCTGGTCGGAGTATAAGCTGGCATGTGCTATTAAAGTACTTGCCAGTTTATCCTCATTGTAGGGCCACTACTATGTCAGAAGCACAAGTGGAAGAAAAAAGTGTATTGTCCCTTTAAGAAAACACATGGACACCATTGGCCTAATGATTAATAAAGGCTACATTACAATTATAATGGTTTGTGAAACAATAGCCTCTATTCAGTGTTAATTTATCTCTGGTCATGTGATAACTCAGGTCATTGAATAGAGCCCATTAGGTTTAAGAAACAAAACAGGAGGAGGCCCAGGCTGTTAATATATATAAAAGATACAAACCTATTGATAGAGTTGGCATTCACAATTTCTACATATAAGGTAAGATTATGCAAACAGCAAAACAATAGTTCTGGGGTGACCAGATGGCCACCAAAGGGGGAAAAGCTATGGAAAATGTATACAGTGAGACTGCATATCTTTCGTTTCTTCTATTGTACAAATCTCGTAAGATCATCGAGCACAGTAATCACCTTAACATGTAACAAAGCTAGATGTAGAAAGGCATTGGAAATAGGGACACATTCCTTGAGATAAGGACTCTCTGATGAACAGTGCATCTTGTAATTTCAAATCTTGGGTTGACATGCCACTTACGTCAGTCGTATCCCCTATCACCCTGCCTAACTGTTATAAGTATGATGAAGCCTTCCAGAGACAAGAGAAGCATATTATGATTTGTGCCATACCCAGGCTATGTTTGTTGTCTGAATAAACACTGTATTCAGTATTGAATTTGTATTGGACTGAATGTATTGCCAGAAGGCACTTTATGCATCACCAGCAGTAAAGGTGACCATAGTTTAGTGTTCTTAGGGCATTGTTATTGCATCTCAGTGCATGTCCTCCATTCCACATTGTAAATGGCATTATAAATCAAAGAGCAATCTTTTGACATCCTGGAATACAATACAACAATATGAGTCATTTCAGTGGTACATTATTTTTGTCTGACATGTCTTGGCATTTATCTTGCAGCATACTGGCGGTTGCTAGGTTTATATTTTTAGGAACTGGAATGTGTATTGGTTTTTGGTAACAGGGGCCTTGTCAGAAATGTACAACTTGACTTGAGATTTACCTGAAATAAAAGTACACCAGTATATTTATCTCACAGCGTTCATTAAAGTTGAAACCTCAATTAAGTTTGAATCACTAAACAATGAATTGTACTGAGGGACAAAACATAGGCCAAAATATGTGGCTTCAAGAATGTCTGACAGGGTTACAGTGTCAACTTACCACAACCATTTGTATAGTCAATGAACCTCAAAGCTTGTCCAGGTTTCTCTACTAATGGAATTTTGTTGTCATCTAAAGCCAATGAGGGCACTAGTTAAGACAACCTGTGGAACCTCACAGATCCTTAGAGAATACAGTAACTGGGAATTCAACAGTTTGATAGATGATTGCTGGACTTCTCTGTCAAACTTGATTTCTCCTTGAGGAAGTGGGACTTCTCTGAGAAACTGGTGTTGACTTACCCATGAGATTGACTTCTCCATGAGGCAGTGGTCTTTAGCATTACTGATTTTGAGGTAGGCCCATACATGTTCTGGAACCATACATTTTCTGCATATCTATGCATACATTCATGTATCTGTACTCAACACTGATTATAGTCATATGGGAAGAGCTAAACCAATTGCGCAAGCATAACGTGTTATTTTAAACATAATAACTGGGCTATGCTCAGTTCCCAGACCAGTTTCCACTGTGGATAGTTGACATGGATTGTGGTTTTCACAGTGTCAATCATTCTCCAGATGTCACATGGATTACAATTCCCATCACTGCCCATAATAGTACACATGTCAGAATCTTATTATTCTTAGAGTTCTATATTTTATTATGATAACTTTGTTAAGCTAAGACTCTAGCCTGATGTAGTCTGAGCTCTGCTTGGATATTACTCACCAAACAATGATAGTAATTAGCACTGCTGCTAATGGCTGTCATTTCTGTCGCACAGTTTGCCAACCAGGAGAATCTACATGATCCCACTGGACACGTAGCGCCAGGCACTGATTATGTCTGGATCTTCTGAGTGCTGTAACTCTTTGTCCCTTCATTGTGCAATGTTTACAGCAGTCTCTAGAGAGGACAGCAGCTATTTTCCAAAGTACTCTGCGTCCCATAGCAAAATACAGTAGCCTGGACATTACGAACATACTAACTGAACAAATAATTACTTTGTGCTCTGCTTGATCCTATTATCTTCCTTAGAACAACTTTATAGGCCAAACACAAATTGAAAGCCATGATATGCATGCTGTTCAGCAGTAACTCCTATGGCACCTGGCCAGACATCGGAAGGACTCTTAGATGTGGTTGTAGATCCAACATGCTGCACCAGCAGTACAGATCCCATTACTCTCAGCCAACTCTTCAGATGATATAGGATTGCAGTGCCTATGATGCTCAGCCATCCCGGTTGTTTGTCAACAACACTGAAATGCTACAGGTTAGTTGATCTTGCCATAGATTGATGAGAGGAATTTAATATTGATACCCTATCTGATTTATTGTTTCATGAGTGGAAATGGTAGCAGCCTCATTAATGGTTAGGTTACCGCAGAGTAACATCACTGCATCACACATTCTCAGCAGAATTAATTATTGACAGAGCAAGCATTTGTTCCATGATAATTTAGGGGGAATGGTTTAATAGCATACACACCAAGGACCGGAGAGAATGTGTTTTATTACAAGAAGTTGTTAAAATCAAATATTAAATTGACTTTTCATAACAAAGAACTTTGGCAGTAATACTATCCCTGAGATATAGGGGGGAATGGTGAAAGTAGATCATTCTACATAGAATAACACTGCAGGGTGTTTAGTACTTTATCCATAATTGTGATGTAGAATAATGAATTTATTTTAATTACACCTCACATAAAGGTTTTCGTTAGTGTGAGTGGAAAATCATAATTACCTATTCCAGTCCTTGACAGATATTTGGAAAGTCAGCAGTGGTGATTTAAGCATCATGACTCCTGAATCCTAGAATTTGTCAAGCCCTGGACTAGTCACAAAAATGTAAACTATGGTGTCCTGACAAGGGAATTGCCAAACTCAGGCATTAAAGGACAGCTGTCAGCATAAATTTAATTGAATGAGTGTATCAAATGTAGACATTTTAAAGGGACACTACCGCTTACATAAGATGTAACTAGATTACCTGTGCATTGAAAAAAAAACACTTATAAATAAGACACATGTCACTGTTTTTATATATATATATATATATATATATATATATATATATATATATATATATATATATATATATATATATTTCAATTACCTGCATATAAAAGTAAAAATAAAATGAAAGGTCAATGCATCCATTTTTAATATTTTACCCATGATGCAACAATCTCCAAAATCTTCCAGCAAATCTCATTTTACAACTGTGCCCAAAGCCTGCATGATAACATCATAAAAATTTGCCCCTGCTCTCTTACTTGCTCCTGTGTATCATAGTGGGCAGGACTAGGTGGCTGTGTACCTTTTTTTTTTTTACCTGTCTTCCAAAACAAGAGAGAGGAGATTGAAACATAGAAACATAGAATGTGCCGGCAGATAAGAACCATTCGGTCCATCTAGTCTGCCCAATTTTTTAAATACTTTTATTAGTCCCCAATTCCCGGTCTTATAGCTAGGATAGCCTTGTGTCTATCCCACGCATGCTTAAAATCATTGACTGTGTTTACCTCTACCACTTCTGCTGGAAGGCTATTCCATAAATACACTACTCTCTCAGTAAAGTAATACTTTATATATATTATTACTTTTAAATCGTTGCCCCTCTAATTTAAGACCATGTCCTCTAGTTGTGATAGTTTTTCTTCTTTTAAATATATTCTCTTCCTTTACTGTGTTGATTGCCTTTATGTATTTAAATGTTTCTATCATATCCCCCCCGTTACGTCTTTCCTCCAAGCCATACATGTTAAGATGCTTTGACCCGATAACAGGGCATAACTCCGCCCCCTTGTGATGTAAGAGTCACATTACCCTCTCATTCAATGTAAGTCTATGATAAGAATTCAGTCTTAAAAGTAGTGTTCTGGGCTACCCAAGTGGTGCACGCCAGGTAGGGATAAGCGATTCCTGCCCTCACCAGGTCTCCGGTGCCTCCTGCTAGTGCTCGACTCACACTAATCAATGAATAATTGGAAGAAAGCAGGAAACGGCACTCCAGGAGCCAATTTGAAGGTGAGAAATCTTGCATAAAAAGTAAATAATTCCACAGCAGCAGTGCAGGTATCTGATATATAATAAAGCTTGACGCGTTTCGCGCACCAGGCGCTTAATCTTAAGCTCATATAACTTCAAAGCGTGCCAGCAGTTGTCCATTAAAGACTTTTTTTTTTTTACTTATGCTTCCCTTCATATTAAGGTCTTGTTCAATGTATAAAGTGATGGAAGAATTACTGAGTATCCCAAATTGCTTCAACTCTACAACATGTCAAGTCCTCCATTAAAGTCAATAGGAACTCGGCTTAGTCTGATCTGTGGAACATTTCAATCTTCTTTGGTAGTAAATTTGTCAAATTTACCCAATCAGTCAAGTTCTTGTGAAATGCCTCCTGCTCATTGTTTTTTGGTTGGTGATGCTTCCTAAATCATAAACCCTGTCCTGTTTGGGGATGGGAGGGGCATGTGCAATCCAAGCAAAGTGTTGGTATGTATATTCAATATACATTTATGTTCCAGTGACAAGGTTCACAATGAGAGCGTGAAAGGCAAATAAAAGAAATAAAAGAATCCTAAGGCAGTTGAATATAAACAACCAAATCACAAAGGGCTAAAAGCCAATAGGGCTCAAAATGGAGAGGGGGGTATGAGACTGTGGTGGAAATTGTAAGGGTATATGTTCTCAAAAAGATTGGCTGTGAATAACTAACATTAATAAAAGTGGACAAGTCACCTAAATCCAACTTATGGGGAAGGTTCTATATCCTCAGTGTTCCCAAGTATGAGCGTGACCTGTTTTACTTGTGAGCAGAGAAGCAGGGACGATGGATAATACAAAATTTCATTAAGATCAAGGCTGTCTATAGCTGTATAGGAATTATCTATCCATGGAAATGGAAGTGCTTTGACTATCACAGTGTTAAAAGCACTGTACAAATCAAACCCTAACATTACTATAAATTATTATTAACTTGTTCCAAAGCTAATCACCTTATATTTAATGGGCTAATATTTTTAAAGTTATCCCTTTCACGATTTGCTTTTTTTCAGTTAAAATACATTTCAAAGAAAGATTTGGGACCAATTTGAATTGGAAAAGATAGGAGTTTTCAGCTTTGACAAATAAACCAAATCCAGACAGAAGCCATGGGAAGGTGCAGCAAAAATGACATAGTGTCAGTACGTGAGCAGCAGAACAATGTGACCTTCTGACAGCCTCGTCACATCCAGACAACTGGATTGTTGTTAACACGGATTTATTGATGTCCGAGAAAACAAGATATTTACTGGCCTATAGGGAGCCTATTAATTTGTGTGAGTATGAACAATTACTCAGTCGTGGAGTGGGTGAGAAGACAATACTGTTTTATGGAGCCCCTGCTGGACTGCGTTTGGTAGCTGTGACTCAATATTTATCCCATCTAATTACTCCAGTTTCACAGACTCCAAAATACATAAAGGGATTTTATCCCAGCACATGAAACGGGGAATTTATTATATTCATCAATGTGTTAATAGCATTACAGGGCTAGGGTTTCCACCAGCCTTGCCATTGTCTCTATAGACTTAACATCGGCCAAATGCCAATTTTTTTTTACCAACCTTTTGGCAAAATACTCGCTGGGTGGCAACACTACCTACCATGCACATGTTTTGTTTTTAAAAAAAATTGAAATATCGTGTGTTGCCCTAGGAAAGATTGTTGTTGTGCTATATATAACTTTTGCTCTTGTTTCAATCTCATGTTATAGTCTTAACTTCCATGTAATATCCAAATATAAGCCTCTGCCTACCTCAGTCTGTGAGATAGTAGAATGATGTCTGTGGATGGAGGGGAGGGATAGTTTAGCCCATCACAACTGGGCATTCTTCTCCAGGCTGCTATTCTTTCAAGTGTTGGTACAGGGTTTTTAATGGGATGTTGTGCCACTATTAGGCACAAACAGTCTGGGCGCTATTCGTTAAGTAGTGAATGGTGGGGAATTGACTGGAATAGCAAATATCTGACATTGTTATCTGATTTGGATAGCTAGACAAGTTGGAGAATTAATGTCAGATTTTTTTGTCAGTTCACCAACATTCACTGTGTGGGTACTAGACCTCCTTACTCTGAAACGTCAGGCATTATTGGAGAGACAATATTAAACTTTATAGTTGTTGAGATATAGACGGCATAATAATACGACACTTGTGAAATGCATCCACAGGACATATGCATCATCACACTGTATAGCGGCTAGAAGTTTGTAAATCACATAGCAGCTTAAAATAACCTGTGATAGTGGCACAGCTGAAGATAGAAGAATGATGTTAAGTAAAGGAAATCCATGGACAAAGAAAGGAAGAGGGACAGGAAGTGAAAATACAGACACAGGAAGTGAATTCCCTCCCCATTCCCACGCAAGTGTGTGATATATTAATTATTCCAGATGAGAGAGAACTATTATTAAAGTTTAGAGTTAGGGCTATATGACCATATATTTTAATTTGTTAAATCAATTAGCCCAAAGATTTATATATTTTATTACCTTGTGGATATAAAATTATAACTGAAACTCTAAAGTAGGCCAAGAAATACATGTGAAAAACCAGACTTAAAAATAAATGAACATGTGTATTATAACTGCTGTTGATGTCACAATGTGTAGGACCATCAGCTATAAGTAAATGGAATAACAAAGTTTGCTGACGTTCCCCTTTAAACGTTAGTATGGGGGGTTCTTATAGACAGTAGTTACGCAGGGGGGGGGGGGTGTTATTTTTGTACCCTAGCTTTTTTAGACTATTTTTTCCTTGATGATCAGCTACATTTTGGGAACTTTTGTCCAAAGTAGATCCTCCCCAATCATGGTAATGGCTGGAACCCCAGCTGTTATCAACTGTACTTCCTATGAGGCTAATGTTAAAAAAGCTATAAAAATTAAACATTTTTCCCACTTATTTTTCAATGTAAAATGTACGCTTATAGTTGCAATTAAGAAAAAAATGAATAAACTAAACATTTTTTTATGATGAAGAAATGATTACCCAATGTACTGTATGTTTTAGCCTTGGATCATACCAAATGAAGCCATTATTAAATTGTACCTCCCATCAGACAGTGAGCAAGCTTTATATACATATATGGGTTGTGCGTTCCATATATGTATAGAGCATATATGGGTTGTGCGTTCTACAGGGCAGCATGTAAGTATGCATGGAATAAGAATTAGAGGTAACATTCTATATTCAGTCCAATAGAAAGAAAACTGTAGCTACTCAGAAAGTGTGGTTGAGAGAGTAGGGTACTTAGGTACATGCAATCAGTGGAGATATACATTTGCCCATTCTAATATTTTTCAATAGAAGTGTACTGTAGGGCAGGTAAATGGAAATAATCCTTACTGGTTGATATAGCAGATAAGTAGGATGACCACATTTATTCAGGGTTGCTTATGAAAAATGCATACTATTTATCCAACTATAACATCGATTAATTAACCTTCCCTTTGACCTTTTCACTCACCTTATGTTTCTCCTATCCCCAACTCCCTCTAGATTGCTTGTAAGCAGGGCTCTCTACCTCATGTATCAGTCTGTCTCTGTTCATCTAACATAGTATGTAGTTCCCTTCTATGCTTTGTACCAAGCGCTATGTAAATTATTGGCGCTATAGAAATAAATGTTAATATAATGTAATTGATATATTGTCTCTCTGCTGCTGCAAGGCTGTTAGTCCAGTCGTCTTCAATTTTTGACTGAGGTTACCAAGAGTTGCATCCAGTGGTGTATCTTGGTTTTGTGCTGCCCCAGGCAGACAAAATGTGGGCACCCCCCCTACCGACGTTGCACACCTAAGTCATGACCCATAACCCACGTTGCACACCCAGGACATCCTCCATCACCTCATTTCATAACCCATCACCCACATGCACACACATTAAATGCCCCATCACCTCCATTACATGCCCCCATCACCCCATTACATACACATAACATGTCTCCATAACATGTCCCCATCACATGCTCCATAACCCCAATACATGCCCCCATCTCCTCCAATACATGCCACATCACCCCTAATACATGCCCCCATCACCCCCAATACATGTCCCCATCACCCCCAATACACGCCCCTATAACCCCCAATACATGCCCCGATCACCCCCAATACATGCGCCGATCACCCCCAATACATATCCCCATCACGCCTAATACATGCCCCCATCACCCCAATACATGCCCCCATCACCCCCAATACATGCCCACATCACCCTTAATACATGTCCACATCTCCCCCAATACATGCCCCCATCTCCCCCTATACACGCCCCTATAACCCCCAATGCATGTCCCATCCCCCGGGGACTTACCCTGGCGGCTAGTGGCAGGCAGCATGGTGTCACACCATGCTGCCTGTTCGGCTCCCTTGCGGTGTGTGCAGAAAGGTCACGTGACCCAACGTATGTCAAACATCAGAGTGCCAGTCACGTGACCTGTCAAGCACTTCCGCATCACACTGCACAGGGAGCCGAACAGGCAGCACGGAGGTTTCTCTATGCTGTCTGTTCAGCACCCCGTGCAGCATTTAAAAAAAAAAAAATTGCGTTTTGTGCTGTTCGTTAAAGGCGTACAAGGCAAGTGCTTCCCTAGGCACTTGCCTTGTTTCCCTCATGCTGAATACAGCACTGGTTGCATCAGGTATACAGCTATAGGCACATAATGAAAGTGCACAGTGTCATTAGGAGCCGAGAGCTGATTTTCTGTACCATGATAGAGATAAAACAATTAACTCCTCACAAGTGGGAGATGCATGTAGGCGGGTGTTTCTTGTGTTGAAATATTTATTATAATGAATATTTAATGTGTTGAACCTCAGAGCTTCTTTAGGATTTATAGCACATTAGCTTTGAACATAAAGCAGCACATTGACGAAGCAGGTCTAGCTGTAGATTACTGACAAGCAACTAATTTATGGATTAACCAGAAGCAGCAACGATGAGATGAGATTAGGCTTAGGACTGATGTTATTTGATTTTCATTTAACATAGGCACACCACATTACAGATTGTATGAAAGAACTTATTTGACATCCCTAACATCTTCAACAGGGTCTATTTACCCTCTGAAGGTTGTAACAAGCACAAGGGGTCTAATTCCTCTTGTATCTCCTGTCCTCCACTCCCTGTAGATTGATGTCCAATGAGCAGCCTTTAAGTGTTTATAGCAGCCTCTTTCATGGTTGAAAAGCCCACAGGTTCTACTTATTACCAAATTATTACATACCCAGCCAACTGTCCTGCTTTGCATGGGACAGTCCCTATCTGGGAGCTCTGTCTTGCTGTCCCGCTGAGTCCCATCTTTCCTGCTTTTCTGGATAGAGGTAGAGGTCTGTGGGGCAGCAGTGTTCAGGACCTCAATTCTGTGGTCCTGCTCGCATTCTCATATGTCAACCCTACCTTTAGATTATAAGCTTGCGAGCAGTTGGCTGTCTATCTTATGTATCAATCTGTTCCTTACTGTGTTTCTAACACCGTTTACATTCTGTATCAAGTACTGTGTAAATATTCAGATGTTAAAGCATGCCTCCCAACAGCTCCGGATTAGAGTCTATGTCCCGACCGAGCTCTAACTCTGTCCCACTTTTCGGGATACAGGTAGAATTCGACGGACCAGCAGGACTTGGGACTATAATTCTGCAGTCCCAACCTCAATCTATTTTGCGTGGGACACCAGAGAATGCTTACTAAGTTCGAGTGCATGTGCTGACACTCAACCACCCAAACTTCACCCCCGGTGTCGCTGAAGTAGAAGTTGGGAGGGAAGTTAATGAAATGTTAAGTGTTCATTAAGAAGAGGTGGGTGATATTATATATATTATATATATGCAGGGCTAGGCTTACTTTAAAATCCATATGTTAGTAGATAAATGACTGACAACATAGCGTGTCATGAGACTTTTGCAGCTGTAATGTCTGGATCTTATACCCTGGGTTTTCTTACTGTATTTTAAATTTGCTATAATTAACCATGTGTTCTTTTGGCAACATTCTAGCTGTTATGTACTGTATAGAACTAGAAAAGACCCTTGAAATATATCTGCCACAATTTGGGATATTTTTCAATCCATGCATATAACTAAGCAGGGTTCCAAATGGACTGTTTTGTCCAGGACATGGGCCCTCCATAGTACACAGCCAGAAATATTTATTATCTCCAGAAATATTTATTATCTGAAACCAGTAACCCAGTAGTTTATGCCATTAAGCTGAAAATCCATTGGCACATAGCTGATATAGAGAAACACTGACTTGGAGAGAATAATTGTGTGTGCATCTCCTGTATGACTTTCAACACAGCATTTCTTATTCTAGTTATGCCTTCAGGCTGTTAAATTATGCATGCATTTACCTTATAATGTAAATGTGAGATTTACAAGCACTGGCTGGCACAGGTACCAACAGTCTTCATATCAGTTCTAGAATGCTGGAAGTCCTTTAAATGCCCTTGTGTTTTTTTTTTTTTTAATATGGTCATAAATAACATTTTTAATCATTAATCTTTTAGGAATATTATAACCAAACACCACAAATCAAAATCTTGTGTTAGTTATCGTCCTACAATATAACTACCGCTGATAATTAAAAAAAAGAAAAGAAAAAGAAATACAAAGTATATTTATTGCCTTCATAATAATGCGCCTGGGAATTGGTTAACAATCAATAGTTCCAACACACTGTTCTAGGTGAATACAAGTTGATAAATATACATGCACATAGCGTAGGGGTGTATTTACAAATAATGAAAATATTCTGCAATAGAAGAAGGAAATGCACAGGACAAAGAGAAAGAAAAATGGTCCAGGACGTGAGGAAAACACCCAGAATCAAATTCAGCAGGAAAATATGCTTATAGAATCCATTCTAATACACAGAACAGATTTATCACCTGCTCAGTGATAAGGAAGATGCAGGAGGTTTTTATTAGGTTGGTTGCCATAGTAACCTTGGTCACAGAACTAGATTACAAGAAAAAAAAATACATTAAAGATACAGGAAGAAGTTATATTTCTAACCAGACCTGACATTCCCTCAGAAATCAGTTCTTCTTGGGCGGGTGGTAATTATATGCCATGTCTGGATGTCTTCCACAGCCATCTGGGATCAGTCATTAGGCATCTACAATATGATGAGAGAGGCCTGCGAGGCATAATGTGACAATTTAGGATTTCAGGTTTACACTAAGCAGAGGTGTATACATGCTGGGATAGACACTCAGCGGATGCATGGTTTAAATGTGATTAACGCTATTCTTATTTTATTGGGCACTTTGTGCATACTTATGCCAACACTCCACATTCATAAACACAAATCCTGCCTTTGCCATTGATTTCTCTTACTCTGCTCAATAGCCTGTGTTCAGTGCCCCATCCTTGTGAACATATGGAAGGGTGGCATGGCAAGCCAGGAGGACAAGAATCCAGGTATTTTCAGAATCAGTTCGACTTGCCAACCATTAATACAGAGTACACATATTCTGGAGTGCATCTCTCTACTAAAAGGGTTTCCAAGACCAGCAAAATAGAATACATATTGTTTTTAAGACAACTGAACAAAGTTGTTTTGTGCATGTAGATTATACAGGTTGAGTATCCAGAAATCTGTCCAAATTGATTCGCTATGACCACCAAAAATTCAGATTTTTGCCACAAGTTGCAAATTTCACACACACAGAAAACAAGCACAATGTATTCAGTGTCCAGCCTACTTTAGCAGCTATATTTATGCCTTTCCTTACCACAAAGGGTAATACAGTGGCACGTGTGCAGGCCTCACAACCCAATGACAAGTTCCCAAAGATGGCTCACATCACAGCTACATAACAGTAAAAGTGATTTAGTTGCTCTATACAGTATTTACATTAATACTACTGTGTTTCATGAGTGCTAAGAGACTTAAATATATCTTATTGGCGAAAATTATCCGGTATCCGTTCTGGTCCCAAGTATTTTGGATAAGGGATACTCAACCTGTATTTAAATTGTGGAAAATGTCTAATTACCGAAATCCTTGGCAGGATTACAGGATATACATTTAGTACACTTATGGAGCTTTTCACTAAATGTGAGGTACAGGCGAGTCGAGGTGAGATGAACATTTCTTCAATATTTAAAGACCAGTATTTGTTGCACGGTATGAAACCTCTGGACTAATCTTATTTCTAAAGCCCCCCCCAAAATAAGCAGGCCACTGGTTTATATTTTGCCCCATTATTTCTATACATACTCAGTTAATGCTATGGTAACAGATTAAATTAAATTGAAAGTTAAAGGGTAACTAAAACTTGGAATCATTACACCCCTGAAACAGTACATGTCCATATCATGAATCATTGTAAACATAATTTGTCACATTGCAGAGGACTTTTTGCTTGTTCCCCCGTTGGTACATGAAACGCGGCCTCCATCTTGCCTCCTCTCCCTCTCAGCTATACGGCGTGCTGAAGGTTCTCAGCGCACCACTGCATTCTCTACTTTGCTTTCATTACTCGTAGCTGCATCCAGCAGTCATGGGATATGTAGTTCCAAAGAGTCTGCTGTGACAAGAGGTGAATGTCTTTGTGCCACACAATATTATTTCAAAGTGGCACACACACATAATAGTAGCAGCGGCCATGGTTTTCCCAACCCTGGAGCTGACAACTGCTGGTGCTTCAGATCATAGGGACCCAAGCGGCAGTCGTACGGTCGGCTACCAGAATGGGTCTCTGCTTTCCTGGAACAGTGATGGAGGTTAAGTGGGTGGGCATTGGGGACATGGGCAATGATTTTCATGTGCTTTGACAGTCTTTTAGAGGAAGGGGTTCAGTAGTGGCCAGTTTAGACTCCAAAACAAAGTCCTAAAGAAAGTTCTGTGTCCATTTAACTGTTTTACCCGAAGTATCCCAGCTTTTTCCATATGCTAAGCCACATAAAACCCATTCATTTCTTTTGGTAATATGCATTTAGAGTGATATAAGGTATGTACTGGTGTAGGGTGCTAACAATACATTTGCTAAGTCGTGAACTTACTGAAAACAGTAAATTAAACACAGAGATCAATAAATGATAAAGCAAGGTGCTGCTTATTAAAGTAATATTTCAAAGCAAGTGTTTTCTTTTATGGTTTCTGTACATTTAAACAAAGCCATGTGAAAATATGTGATCATTAGTTGAGATGTTATCCTACTTTTGCGGATCTGATGCCTGTAGCACATTTTCTAGAATCTCTGTAAAGTTCTTGCAAATTCCTCATGGGAATACTTTTGATTGATATCTAAGTGAGGATCTATAAACTTTAAATGAACCATGACATCTGAATAGCTGACACTGGGCTTCCTTACCTACACCCCCAAAACACCCACCACCCTTAATAAATGACAAATAACTGTTTTTATTTGTGTTCAAAGTCTAATAAAATAATAATAAGCACAACATTGTTTGTTATGACAATGTCATTGTCATAACAAAACATCAAACACACCACTCTTAATATACACACACAACAATGACCCACAAAAAGCTATTTTATGTTTAATAAACATACCAACCAAACTCCATTACTGACCTGATTAAACATAACATGTAAATTACAGATAGGCATAACCAAACCCACCACCACCATTTCCAAATTCAACAAATAATATTAACCTTAATACTTCCAACTGCTCTAACTGTTCCCCAACTAGCTTCCCTGCAAGCCCCAACATGGACCCCTACGCAAGATGAGAGCCTCCATCCGCCAGCAACAATGCTTGCTTTAATCCTTCCTGAAATCTTAAGTTTAACAAATTACACCCTACAATCGTGAGATGCACCCCATCTCTCAGAAAGTAACCAGGGACCATCTATTCCAGCTCCCGGTGCCTCACTACTACACCCTGATGTTTTCTGACAAAAGCTGCCATCAGCTTATTCTCCATACCTCTACATATTCCAATAGATGCTAAGTCTCTTGCATGGCACCAACATAATCAGGGCATCGTCTCCGACCACACCACAACCACCCCTGGGGCCAGCACCCTGCTGCATTTGCTGAATTAACTCTTTTTTCGAAATTAACCTCAAGTCGTTGAACTGCATCTCTAAAGATTTCTGTCTCCTGCCCTCACGCTCCTTGCTGTACCTTTCCACTGAAGAGCACTTTGCCCTATCACTCCTCTCCCAGCTCCTGACAGCCTGCACCTCAATGTAATGCTCCTTGCTCCTGGAATGACTTGTCCCTTCAGCCCACCAAGACCACTGCTCCATGTCACCCACTCCATACTCTTCCCACTGCCAACCTGTCTCCTGACCTAATGCTCTCTCTGATGCTTCCTGACACAATGTACATCTCCCAGATAGGGTTGCCACCTTGTCTCCAGAAAAATACCGGCCTTGCCACTGCCTCCATAGACTTAACATTGGCCAGGTGGCAAACCTACTCCCAGACCCTGCTTCAGCACCACGTGGCAGCCAATACTGGACAGGCTCCCTGTTGCTTGCAACCCTGGAATGGCTGCCCTACTCGGCATCTCCCAATGCAAGTCTCTTGCTGTTGGCACTGCACTTCTCAGCTCTGGGCTCACACCTGCGGCCATCATCATCTTCCAAAGTGACCCCCTAGAGGATGTTACTCCATCTGCAGTGGTCCCAGACTTCTCCGCCACCTTCAGACTCCCAGCCTTATTACACATCTGCCGAAGTGAGACTGTCAGCGACCTCCTTGCCACAATTTCACCTACAGTGGCTCCCTGTTGGGCCTGTATAAATTCCATTTATATAATCTATGGCAGTTATATTTTTCTTTTTGTTATTATTTGATTTCATTTTAAAATATGTTAATTCTAATGTGTCACCTGTTTGTCTCCCATCCAATTCGAGGTGGTACCATTTACCTGTTCTCTCTCCACCACACTTTAAATTCGTGTCCCCTCTTCATTTAAATGTCAGTTAATAAGCTGAAAAGGTCTCCACTGTTTTAATGTCTCACATCAAGATGATAAATTGATCCGAGATGGGTTTAAATCACTGAATTCAGCTCGCTGTCAGTGCAGGAATCTCTCCCAGAGCAGGGAAACCTTTATTTTCACCACAGTTTAATATTGTGGTAAAACTAAAACAAAAAAAAAACTAAAACATTTTTTTCTCTTTTCCCATTTCTCAAAAGGACTGGGTTCATTTTAACACTTGTGGGTAAATGATTCACCTCCAAGGGAGGGCTGGCAAGGTGATCAGGTGGACATTTATCCCGTGGGCTCTAACCTGACTCAATGGACTGGGACTGTAACACTTTTAACAACCAATTGCCTTATCTGTAACTATTCACCCATGTGCAAGCGCATTCACAGCTGTATTGAGGCATTTCAGTATCCTTTTTGCTTTGCTTTTTTTGTTTATTATTTATGCTCATTCCTGTCTGCCTGTTTTCTCTCCAGTCTGGCCGGTAAAAAATTGGCTTCTGGTCAATGCTAAGTCTATTGAGGCTATGGGAAAGCCAGTATTTTTCTGACAAAAAGGTGGCAACCCTAGTCCTAGCCATGTTATACTGGTCACAAACAGGGCCTCTGTGTGTGGCTGCACAAATCTGGAGCCTCAAGCGATCAGATAAGTGCAGTTACCCAGCACCAGGCCCTGTCTCCACCCCTGCACCGTAGCTCCTCAACTTGGGTGCTCAGGGTCCCATGCCACCTGGACCTCTTGCATTACATTATGTTTCTTGCCTGTCTATTTGTGTCCATATCTAATTATAGTGGATGGGCTGATGAATTTGTACCATTGGCCAGAAAATAGTTTTTGTCTCAGGTCACACCTCTAAATAATTGCATCCTTCACAACCAGTATTTTACTGTAAGGGGAGTAAAGAAAATTAGCTTGTGTTCAGTGTTAATTCTTTGGCAGCTCTGGGCTTGCCAGTATTTTTTTCTGAAGAAAAGATGGCACCCCTTTTTATCACTAAAATGAGCATGAGGAAGACTTGTTACCACGGTCCCTCCACCACTGCTCCAGGACAGAATAATATAGTATGATATAGTTTTTGTTTCTTTTAAGCATGCGTGGGATAGACACAAGGCTATCCTAGCTATAAGACCGGGAACAGGGGACTAATAAAAGTACTCAAAAAAAAAAAAAAATTGGGCAGACTAGATGGACCGAATGGTTCTTATCTGCCGACACATTCTATGTTTCTAGGTTTCTATGAAAGCTGGGGTGTGTTGGACAATGATAGTTTACCTAGCAGATTAAGATCATTTGCCGATTTTATTACAAATTTTCCCTTTACGTCAATCAGAATTTTGTTGGACTTTTAATTTTGCACTGCTGAAATATGCAATGCATGTTAAAATATTGGAGCTGCTAATCCCATTTATGCAGTCCCAACCACAATCAAACTCATTGCTGAGCAGTACAAAGATTAACTGGAATGGAATAGGTCACTTTATTAAGCCATGTTTAAAGCTTCCTGGAGGCTGAATAGTCAGCGGAAGGCAATTTGGTTCACTCCTGAAACCATCTCATTTTCTCCTTCTCTGGATGTCAGTTCAAACAGTAAGAGAAGCATCTCTGTACCAAAGAGGTGAACAGTGCTTTGTGGAGCTCAATTCACCAGGGACTCAAAGAGTTAACAGTGTGGCTGCGAATTGATTTTTATTTTCTTCATTAGAAGACCCAAGACATTTTATCGTCTAATATGAATGCCTTATTTTAATATTGTTTACCATTGATATTTTATGTTACGTATATTAATTTTTCCAATTTCTTGCAAATTGTAAAGCTCTTTAACCCGTTCACACCTGATGGTGTTTTTGTTTTAAAGGACCAAGCAAAAGGGCCAAAGCACCAAAATGGCGACTTCCTGGCTGATAAGAGTGATTAGAAGCCAGACACAATAGGCAGAGGCCCAATCTGTGAGCCTCGCACCAGCCACCACGCATTGCGGATATATGTAACCGGCGCTCAGTATGAGCATTAGTTACATTCAGCCTATCAGACTGAGGACAATACAAGTGGCTGTTCCCTGCAGCGTGATACACAATATAGCTTATCGCGGGGTTCTCGAGGAGGTGTTAAGTACAGGGCATTCTATGTCCTCCGGGCAGGAAGAGGTTAAGTAATTTAAGGTTACAAATAATATAACAGACTTGAGGTTTTAAACTTAACGTCTATTAATGTGTGTTCTGTTGTCAATTTTGTTCCATAAATACTTGTTATGTACAACAAGGAACATTCAATTAATATTTGTGATAAGCATATGGAAAGTGTAGGGTTGTCACCTTTTCTTAAAAATAATAATAATAATAATAATAATAATGCCATGCTGTCTCCTGATAGTGAACAAAGGCCTCAAGCCTATTACTTACAGGTCTGGAGGCAAATACTGGAAGGGTGGTAAAACTTGTGCATGGAAACTTGTTTACATTTTTGCTGCATGTTTTTGTTACTGTACTTGATATAAACTTGACATTATTTTCAAATAGTGTTGCTCCCTTTGCTTAAAAAAATAAATAAATAACAGTTGTGCCATCGCTTCCACATATTTGACACCCAGCCAATTTTTTACCGGCCTGCTGGTAAAAATACCGGCTGGTTGGCAACTCAATTTTCAAACGCGCAATAACTCACATTTTTCAGAAAACGTCTGCAAATGCCTTTAGCATTCTGTACACATTGCATAAATCAAATTGCAAATACATGCTGTAAACATTCATTTTCATGTTGTAGCATTTATTTATTTATTTTGCAGACACTTTATAAATGTCCGCTTTAATTCTCGGGAGAAACAATTGAAATATGATTCGTTGGTATGTTGTTTTCTGCAGAGAGCAGGGATGGCACATGAAGATTGATTGGTTAAAATTGGAAAATGACTTCCCACCACACCAGTATCGCAGGGGAAAGAGAACAGAGAAGTCTGGCCTATTTTAGTAAAACCTGTTTTTGGTAAACTTGTCAAATCTTGAATATATTTCAAAACGGCACTAGCAGGGAATGACAGTCAGCGACCGGATCAGCCTACTTACTTCACAGGGGAGCATGACGGCTGCCAGTCAGAAGATAAAATGGCATGTATCTTATAAAGTGCATGCCAGTTTATCTTCGTACTAGAACCACTTTTTTACTTGTGCTTCTATAAGCTGCCAGCGATACTGCGCAGACACAGTAGGCAATCCCCGTGTCTTAGGCACCTGCGAATTATATCGCAACTGCAGGATTGCGGTACCAAGTCCCGCTGAGCTCTAACTGTCCAGAAAAGCAGTACAAACGTAGAGTTCAGCGGAACACAGCCTCCAAATCGGGGCTGTCTCCTGCAAAGCTGTACAGTTGGGAGGAATGCATTAATTAAAGCTCGATATCTTTTGATTCAAATAAATTTGACTTGGCCGTCTACTTTTCCGTTTACTCCCTCTTTGATGTCCTTGCAGTGTAATGCCACGATTTACACATCACTATGCTTTACTACATACATTGTATCTTAATACAGCTGCATATGTCAGAGCTGATAGTTATATCCATGTAACCGTTTGTTTTTCAGACGAGTGCTGTCCTTTGCTCTGGAGGTTGTGCTCTTCTGATAATGAGCTGCTTTCTTGCTATTGTGACCTTGTTCCTGCCCAGTGGTCTGTGTGAAAGGCGTCTCTGCACCCTTGCAGGATACATGCAGACAGCGGCAGGTAAGTCACCTGTATTATTAAAGTTAAGTGTAAGCAGCAGTAACTGTTATTACTGAAATTAGTGTCATTGTTGTCATAAACATGTTTTTGAACTTTTTTTTTATTGCTGCATTATTTATTTCAATATTTAATACCTATATGTATATATAATACTAATATATACATACTGTAAGTATGCATGTAATATCTGTATATACTCTCCCCCCAACTTTGATGAATGATATTCTTATAGTACGTATCCTTGGCTCTAACATTTATAGACTGCAACAATGTTTTAGGCATTTCTGCCAGTTTGGTACAGCCGCATTACGTTACATTATATTACTATTTATTTCTATAACTCCATTAATATATGCAGCACTCTTGTTACAGAGAATACAAGTGAATTACAGATCAACATAGGCAAACAGAGACAAATTGACATATGGGTAGAGGGCCCTGCTTGAAAGCTTACAAGAGGAGCAGAGGTGATTGGAGTAGCAATGCATTGGGGACAGTAAAAAAAATATTAAAGGGTCTTGTTAAAGGTCACCTAATGGGTTTTCTAATTGGACGAATTATAAGGTTTATTTCTTTTTTAGAGGTGGGTTTCGAGGGAACTTTTGAAGATTGAGAGTGTGGATGAGAACTAGATGTTCGGGGAATGTGGATTGATGGGTCACAATGATATGTTTCCTGGCCTCATCTTTGACATGCTGGTTGTAATGTCTGAAACTAAGACCTTGAACACAGCTGATAAAAATCAATAATGAACTGGAACAGGTACAGACACTGTGAGCATGTAAAAAAACAAAACATTAAAAACCCTGATTTTTAAAACATTGTGTTGTGCACATTAGCAGCCAGATATACAGACTGCAATAAACTACAAAGAGTTCCACAGATGTTTTATTTTTTATTCTGTTATCGTAGCAGGTATTACTTTAGGTTTGGGTATCTATTTTCTGTGTATTCTACATACTATAAGTCATTAATTATTGAAGTAATTAAAATGCATCTTGATGTGCACATTCATGTCAGTCATGTCAGTCTGTAAAACTACATATTGTTCCAAAATTCTGATGAGATAGTGCAGTTGGAAGATGCTCTGACTTCTGTAGCTATTCAAGTCTCAAAGCCACAGGTTTGAATCCCAGCAAGGTCAACTCAGTCCAATCTCAATAAATGAGTGCCTTTAAGTTGTGTAATAATAACAATTTTATGTTTATTCCAAGATTAAGAAAAATCTGTTTGAGTCCCATATAGAGAAAAGCACTATATAAACAAAGTTATTATTGAAATAAACATTAATTATAATCTGCAAATATTATTTTGTGCTCCAGTATTTCTGTAAACTTGCACACTGTTACATCACATACTGTGTGTCAGGATATCTGGAAACATTTACCTGTTGCAAGTCATGTTATGTACCTTGGCCAAATGGGATCAGATAAATAAACATCATATACATTCTGTGTTCTGGTATTAGCATATATGCTTTGTTACTGGAGGGTCTACTCAAAAGAGAGGGAATTGCAATGAGAATTCTAAATTCTAGGCCAGGGGGAAGAAACCTTTTTTCTATCAAGGGCCAATTGGATATTTATAACATCATTCGAGGGCCATACAAAATTATCAACTTAAAAATGAATATCCCACTGATAATTTGCTCATTAATATACCACTGATAATTTGTCCACTAATATGCCACTGATAATTTGTCCATTAATAGCCACTAATAATTTGCCCATTAATAGCCACTGATAATTTGCTCATTAATATGACACTGATAATTTGCTCATTAATAGCCACTGATTATTTTCTCATTAAAAGCCACTGATAGTTTGCTCATAAATAGCCACTGATAATTTGCTCATTAATATTCCACTGATAATTTGACCATTAATAGCCACTGATAATTGGCTTATTAATATGCCACTGAGAATTTGCTCATTAATATGCCACTGATAATTTGTCCATTATTATGCCACTGATAATTTGCTCATTAATACACCACTGATAATTTCTCCACTATTATGCCACTGATAATTTAACCATTAATAGCCACTGATAATTTACTCATTGTTATGCCACTGATAATTTTCTCATTAATATGCCAATGATAATTTGCTTATTAATAGCCACTGATAATTTTGCTTATTAATATGCCACTGATAATTTCTCCATTAATGTGACAATGATAATTTGCTCATTAATGTGTCACTGATAATTTTCTCATTAGTATGCCACTGATAATTTGTCCGTTAATAGCCACTGATGAATTGTCCACTATTAAGTATTTGGTCAATAACAAAAGTTCATCTCAATACTTTGTTATATACCCTTTGTTGGCAATGATAGAGGTCAAATGTTTTCTGTAAGTCTTCGCAAGGTTTTCACACACTGTTGCTGGTATTTTGGCCCATTCCTCCATGCAGATCTCCTCTAGAGCAGTGATGTTTTGGGGCTGTCGCTGGGCAACACGTACTTTCAACTCCCTCCAAAGATTTTCTATGGGGTTGAGATCTGGAGACTGGCTAGGCCACTGCAGGACCTTGAAATGCTTCTTACGAAGCCACTCCTTCGTTGCCCGGGTGGTGTGTTTGGGATCATTGTCATGCTGAAAGACCCAGCCATGTTTCATCTTCATTGCTGATGGAAGGAGGTTTTCACTCAAAATCTCACGATACATGGCCCCATTCATTCCTTCCTTTACACGGATCAGTCGTCCTGGTCCCTTTGCAGAAAAACAGCCCCAAAACATGATGTTTCCACCCCCATGCTTCACAGTAGGTATGGTGTTCTTTGGATGCAACTCAGCATTCTTTCTCCTCCAAACACGACGAGTTGAGTTTTTACCAAAAAGTTCTACTTTGGTTCCATCTAACCAAATGACATCTCCCAATCCTCTTCTGGATCATCCAAATTCTCTCTAGCAAACTTCAGATGGGCCCGGACATGTACTGGCTTAATAAGGGGGACACGTCTGGCACTGCAGGATTTGAGTCCCTGGCGTCGTAGTGTGTTACTAATGGTAGCCTTTGTTACTTTGGTCCCTGCTCTCTGCAGGTCATTCACTATGTCCCCCCGTGTGGTTCTGGGATTTTTGCTCACTGTTCTTGTGATCATTTTGACCCCATGGGGTGAGATCTTGCGTGGAGCTCCAGATAGAGGGTGATTATCAGTGGTCTTGTGTGTCTTCCATTTTCTAATAATTGCTCCCATAGTTGATTTCTTCACACCAAGCTGCTTGCCTATTGCAGATTCAGTCTTCCCAGCCTGGTGCAGGTCTACAATTTTGTTTCTGGTGTCCTTCGACAGCTCTTTGGTCTTGGCCATAGTGGAGTTTGGAGTGTGACTGTTTGAGGTTGTGGACAGGTGTCTTTTATACTGGTAACAAGTTCAAACAGGTGCCATTAATACAGGTAACGAGTGGAGGACAGAGGAGCCACTTTAAGAAGAAGTTACAGGTCTGTGAGAGCCAGAAATCTTGCTTGTTTGTTGGTGACCAAATACTTATTTTACAGAGGAATTTACCAATTAATTCAATCCTACAATGTGATTTCCTGGATTCTTTCCCCCCATTCTGTCTCTCATAGTTGAAGTGTACCTATGATGAAAATTACAGGCCTCTCTCATCTTTTTAAGTGGGAGAACTTGCACAATTGGTGGCTGACTAAATACTTTTTTGCCCACTGTATGCCAGTTTAATTGCCCAGTAATATGCCCAGCCTAATTGCCTAGTAATATGCCCAGCCTGATGCCCCAGTAATATGCCACAGATTAATTGCCCAGTAATATGCCCAGTCTGATGCCCCAGTAATATGCCAGTTTAATTGCCCTGTAATATGCCCAGACTGATGCTCCAGTAATATGCCACAGTTTAATTGCCCAGTAATATGCCCAGCCTGATGCCCCAGTAATATGCCACAGTTTAATTGCCCAGTAATATGCCCAGCCTGATGCCCCAGGAATATACCACAGTTTAATTGCGCAGTAAAATGCCACAGTTTAATTGACCAGTATAATGCCCAGGCTAATTGCCCAGTAATATGCCCAGGCTAATTGCCCAGTAATATGCCCAGCCTAATTGGCCAGTAATATGCCAGTTTAATTGCCATCTAATATGCCCAGACTGATGCTCCAGTAATATGCCACAGTTTAATTGCCCAGTAATATGCCCAGCCTGATGCCCCAGTAATATGCCACAGTTTAATTGCCCAGTAATATGCCCAGCCTGATGCCCCAGGAATATACCACAGTTTAATTGCGCAGTAAAATGCCACAGTTTAATTGCCCAGTATAATGCCCAGGCTAATTGCCCAGTAATATGCCCAGACTAATTGCCCAGTAATATGCCCAGCCTAATTGGCCAGTAATATGCCACAGTTTAATTGCCCAGTAATATGCCCAGCCTGATGCCCCAGTAATATGCCACAGTTTAATTGCCCAGTAATATGCCCAGCCTGATGCCCCAGTAATATGCCACAGATGAATTGCCCAGTAATATGCCCAGTCTGATGCCCCAGTAATATGCCAGTTTAATTGCCCTGTAATATGCCCAGACTGATGCTCCAGTAATATGCCACAGTTTAATTGCCCAGTAATATGCCCAGCCTGATGCCCCAGTAATATGCCACAGTTTAATTGCCCAGTAATATGCCCAGCCTGATGCCCCAGGAATATAGCACAGTTTAATTGCGCAGTAAAATGCCACAGTTTAATTGCCCAGTATAATGCCCAGGCTAATTGCCCAGTAATATGCCCAGACTAATTGCCCAGTAATATGCCCAGCCTAATTGGCCAGTAATATGCCACAGTTTAATTGCCCAGTAATATGCCCAGCCTGATGCCCCAGTAATATGCCACAGTTTAATTGCCCAGTAAAATGCCCAGCCTGATGCCCCAGTAATATGCCACAGTTTAATTGCCCAGTAATATGCCCAGCCTGATGCCCCAGGAATATACCACAGTTTAATTGTGCAGTTATATGCCACAGTTTAATTGCCCAGTAATATGCCCAGTCTAATTGCCCAGTAATATGCCCAGCCTGATGCCCCAGGAATATACCACCGTTTAATTGCGCAGTAATATGCCACAGTTTAATTGCCCAGTAATATGCCACAGTTTAATTGCCCAGTAATATGCCCAGCCTAATTGCCCAGTAATATGCCCAGCCTGATGCCCCAGTAATATGCCACAGATTAATTGCCCAGTAATATGCCCAGTCTGATGCCCCAGTAATATGCCAGTTTAATTGCCCTGTAATATGCCCAGACTGATGCTCTAGTAATATGCGACAGTTTAATTGCCCAGTAATATGCCCAGCCTGATGCCCCAGTAAAATGCCCCAGTTTAATTGCCCAGTAATATGCCCAGCCTGATGCCCCAGGAATATACCACAGTTTAATTGCGCAGTAAAATGCCACAGTTTAATTGCCCAGTAAAATGCCCAGGCTAATTGCCCAGTAATATGCCCAGCCTAATTGGCCAGTAATATGCCACAGTTTAATTGCCCAGTAATATGCACAGCCTGATGCCCCAGTAATATGCCACAGTTTAATTGCCCAGTAATATGCCCAGCCTGATGCCCCAGTAATATGCCACAGTTTAATTGCCCAGTAATATGCCCAGCCTGATGCCCCAGGAATATACCACAGTTTAATTGCGCAGTAATATGCCACAGTTTAATTGCCCAGTAATATGCCCAGGCTAATTGCCCAGTAATATGCCCAGCCTGATGCCCCAGTAATATGCCAGAGTTTAATTGCCCAGCCTGATGCCCTAGTAATATGCCACAGTTTAATTGCCCAGTAATATGCCCAGCCTGATGCCCCAGTAATATTCCACAGTTTAAATGCCCAGTAATATGCCCAGCCTGATGCCCCAGTAATATGCCAGTTTAATTGCCCAGTAATATGCCCAGCCTGATGCCCCAGTAATATTCCACAGTTTAAATGCCCAGTAATATGCCCAGCCTGATGCCCCAGTTTAAATGCCCAGTAATATGCCCAGCCTGATGCCCCAGTTTAATTGCCCAGTAACATGCCACCACCCTCCTTCCCCATTACTCACGTGCTCCATGTCTCCTGCTTGCACCAGCAGAAGGTTTGTTTGTTAATTAAAGTTTTTTTGAAAAAGATGGTTAAAGCAGGCTGATGTGAGCTCAGCTCACAGACTGAACTGAGCGGGTCACGTGACGTTGCGCTATGACGTCACGTGACCCGTGATCGCGCTAAAACAGCGCAAATTGCCGGGATTGTCCCTGGGATGAGAATTCTCCCGGGACAATCTTGGTTTTCTCGGGACTGTCCCGGCAAATCCAGGACAGTTGGCAACTATGTAACACATACCCCACCCCCTGCTTTGTATGAGTCTGTCCCTATTAGTGATTGAAATCCTGTGGTCAGAATTCTCTGAAACACCACTCTGTAGCAGCTGATGACCCTCCCAAACAACACCCCCTGGCATTCTGTGTTAGAGGTGGCATGTAGGGAGGTATGAGAGTAGGTTATTATGATTGAATTAATAGATTTATAATGCACTCCCTGGTGAATTGGGAAACTGACAGTGATAAACTATGCAGCTTCTGCCTTGATTATGTCCGCCCACCAATAAATGTCTTTATATTATGTCACATTGCAAAATTGTGTCTCAAACACACATGACTGAGTTAGGAGTATCATGGAAAGTTAGGACCTCCCTGAGGAAAGATGCTACAATCATGTGGCTAACAGAACCCCCACGGTGACAACATCAAATATTTATATTGGGAGATTAAAGGTTAATACTTCAAGAGTCTGACCTCATTTAAAAAGCTCCCAGCTATGATTAAAGCCTTGCCTCTTTCACAGACGGTAAAAGAAAGTGGTTTCAAATCTGATATTTGGCTTTATAAAGAAAATGATAAGAAATAAACTAGAGAAAGAGAGGCCTGTCTGCCTGCTGGTGTGCAGGGGATTCACAGTGCCTTGCAGTATTTCACTTTACATTGGAAGCATAAACTGCACAGCTGACAGTACAGGATGTAATAGTAGGACAGAAAGCCTAGTCACTATGCAGAATACAATGAAGGCACATCATTCATGTACAGTAGCGGTAAATTCCTTTACACTGCACTGACAGGAAAATCACAGCTGTCACAATGGGACAATGGTTCATATCCAGTCTACAAATACCACAAAAGCTCCAGAATATTCAGGAAAAAAACAGATTCTGTTTATTTAGACTTGTGGGTACATTATACATTTGTGAGGCATGTTTGGAAGGAATTAGAGTACTGTTGCCATAATCATTAAAATATATAATGAAATGAAATGTACAATGGGAGTCGTGCTCAGTGGGGGTTTTGTATTAAGGTCATTTCAAGGACACAGTGATATATCTCTGAATGCTTTGGAAACTGTAAGCAGACAAAGTACACCGAACTGAAAATTGCGTCCATCATCCTTATAGACGTCTACGGGACAGTAGAGGCTCAATTCGGGACCAATTTGGCTATTTTGGACATAGGCTAAATTTCTCCTGAAATGAAAAACGAAAAAAATAAAATAAATAAATCAAAAATAAGTAAATTAGCCCTGGTGGGGTCCCTAAAAATACATGGGGCAAGTAGCCCTAATACCTTCCCTTTTAAAATTGGGTCAGGGAGCTGCTAAAATAGTCTTGACCACCCAGATTAGATATGGGGCTAGAAGCTGGGCAGGTGCTCCAAGCTCATACAAAATAAATTGGGGGGCCTGGGCTAATCAGTACCGGGGCTGGGAGCCACCTAAATGGCTCCCAGCACCCTAAAAAAGATTAATGTGAAAAATAAATTATTACCAGTTCCAGGTTCCATCGACGATCTGGGACATTCTTGATGCTCATCTTCCGCCGCCGCCGCCAAAAAATTTATAAAAAACAAAAAACGTGTATAAGCTCCCTGTTTGGGCAACACTCCCTGGCAGGGGACAAATGTATACAGAAATTTCTGCTCTGATATTTTAAGAAAAAACAGCATTTGATTGGCTAATTGTGTCAGGCTGGGTTTTGAAAACAGCCAATTTGAAAACTGGGAGTGAAAGCAAATCACATGCCAAATTTTCTTAAAATGAAATCCCCGTTCTCAGAGCAGAGATTTAATTGTGCATCTGTCCTCCACCGGGATGGATGCTTAGACAGGGGGCTACTAGTTAATTGCCCTGCCTACCCCCTCATTTTTTTTGGGGGGGGGGGCTTATTTTTTTTAATTTATAGGACTTTTATTTTGATTATTTTATTTTTGACTTTTTTTAAAACTTATTTTTATATAAGAATTTCTTTAAAAAGATTGTGTAGCTGAATTTTTGGGATACCTTCGATTTGGAATCCATTTTGGCTATATTGTGTAAACCCTTTAGTCATGTTTATCAATCAAACTTGAGCTGCCGCCTTCCTCCGGGAACTCAGTTCTGCAGAGCATCCAGCTCTCTTCCTCCTTTTCAATCTTCAAAAAGTTTCTCAAAACTCACTTCTTTAAAGAAAACGAAATATTCATCTCACTAGAACAACCATTATTTAACCTCTGGCCAAACCCATCATGACCATAAATACTGTCACTACCACCACCTTCCTCTTTGACCTTTTCACTCACCTTATGTTTCTACTGTCCCTCACTCCCTCTATAGGGTAAGCTTGTAAGCAGGGCTCTCTGCCTCATGTATCAGTCTGTATCTGTTCGTGTAATGCAGTATGTAGTTCCCTTCTATGCTCTGTGCCAAGCGCTACGTACATTTTAATGTTAATGTAATACTGTGTTCGACCACCACGTGAGACCAGTACAGCCAATGTACATTGCAAAACAGAGTCTACCAGTGTGTGAAAGTGAAACGCATTCCGACAATTAGGCCCCTTTCACAACTACTAAGACCATCTTTTATTGGGATATCAATTGCATGTTTCATGGCATTGTCTCTGGTACGGAAATGTTGTGAATCTAATAAAATACTCAGAAGGGCTAAGGTGATATAGCAAATAATTGGTATATGTAATGACAGGTGCGCTATACATTCTCATACTTGTTCTACATTCCCTCTGTGTCCTTCTTTTCATATGAGATACAGACATTTCCCGGATATTAAGTGCTTAACAAGCTGCCAAGAACATCAGGGATCAAAGACCTTACTGGTTTTGGCAAGAGTTGTCCTCTTTAGAGGCTACTAGAGGCATGTCTTTGGGATATGACAGAGTATAGCACTCCTGATTCTTTTTTTTTAATGAAAGTACTATAAATACATGGCAGGAGCACTTGGATATTGACAAATGATAATTTACTAGGCAATTTTGATCAGGCTAATGGGTCAGCCTCAGTAGCACCATCTTAGAATGCAACAACCCCAGTGCTAACTGCTGGCTCTGACCTCTAAGAGCAGCAAAACCAACTTCCTCCATAAATTACCATTCCAATTTTGCTAATGAGAAAAAAGAGGAGCTTGTGGGTGGCGTGAAATCCAGCTGAAGATGCTGGAATAAAGAAACAGAGAGAAAGAAAGGAAGAATTAGAGAACGAAAGGGAAAAAAGACTAAAGAAAGGAAATAAGAGATAGAGAAAACTAAATATATGAAAGAGGGGAAATTAGATTGAATAAAAAAAGGGAAACAAGGAAGACAGAAAGAAAGGAACATAGAAAGAAGGGTAGGTTTTGCAAAGTGATTATTATTATTATAGCAAGAATATAAATATTCAGTATTTTAGGGAAGGGGTTTATTAAAGGGGGTAATGGGTCTATATTCTGAGTTATCCAAAGTATGTAGAGATCCACCTTATTCATTAGATTATACGGTAACTGTAACATCATTATGGTTCAGACTGAAATTTCGCCCATTACTAGAGGCTACTGTCTTAAATTAAAGCAGCAAAGGTTTAAAAGTAATATCAGGAAGTATTACTTTGCTGAGAAGGTAGTAGATGCATGGAATAGTGTCTAGCAGTATTTGAGGAGGTTAAGAGAATGAAGGCGTTTAAGCATGCGTGAGATAGGCATAAGGCAATCCTTGATAAAAGAAAAGTCCAGGGACTAATGAAATTATTCAGAAAAATGGGCAGAGTAGATGGGGAAAGGTTTTGCCGACACATTTTATTCTGGTGAATGCAATCCAAGAAACATCAGTACAGAAAGGATGGCAGGAAAATTTTGAATTTTAAAACTGAATTTAATTACTAGGACTGCTTTCATCCACTTTTATTTTTAGTCTTACATTTTTCTTACCATTGAGGGCCTATTTTGTGACATATTTTCACTTAAGCGTTTTTTTTTTTATTATAACAATGAATGTCTTTAACTAGAAATATATTTTTCATTTCATATTAAAGTGTCAACTCAATAAAGAGAGAATTGCAGGGAACTGAGACGGGAAATCGCAAACGTAAGGCCAAAGTAGCTGAGTTGGAAAATTTCTCCTGTTCAGCTGCATTGGAGAATTTTTCCAGCTTGACTACAATTGCCTAAAGGTTGATATTCCCATCTCAGTTGCCTGCAAGTCTCTCTTTATTGAGTAGACACTTCAGTATTTGTACAATCCCATCTAAAGAATATCCAGTCTACACTGAGTTTGGAAAATGTCAGGTTGTCCTGTCTGGTGTGGCCGGCTGGGAGTAGTGATGTTGTAATTCTGAAGGGCTACCGGTTCTACAATACTAGTCCAACCTGTGAACGCATGGTTTGTTCCATGAGTATTGCCATTGATGTCAGTGTAGCACGGGAACTGCCAAGATGCATTTATAAGGATGACTTGTGAAGCGCACACTGGCAATTCCAAAAATGACAAAGCTGTAAATGAAGAATCATTTCACAATGAAACCGTAACAAGGCAACATCAGTCAAAAAAGGACTCAATGAGTCAAGAAATAGATGAAAATACTTACTGGTTTCTTCTTCACATTTAGTGGCTGAAGAAAAAACAATGGTTTGGACAGCACCCCAGAACCAGCATATGTTGCACAGAGCACCACTGAGGCGACCACAATTCTTACAATGAAATAACAATAAATGCAGTGTGCACCCATACAACATATTATCTTAATAATTTTAAACATTTTTAATAATTTTAAATATATTTAGAAGCACCTAGCTTAAATGAAAAAATATTGGAGATTTAGTCACAATATATGGCCATATTTTGCTTATCCCACCTCTATGCCAAAGTACTCCAAACTTGGTGAGTCCTATCTCTAGCTACTTACTTGGAAATTAATCTCTCTGACAATCTGTCTTGGACTAGAATTAATACATTTATTGTTATTTCATTGTAAGAATTTTGGTCGCCTCTGTGGTGCTCTGTGCAATATATGCCGGTCCTGGGGTGCTGTCCAAACCATTGTTTTTGCATATATATGAAGCCTGACCAACTTTTGGGCATGCACTCCACCCACTCACAGGTGCTCTGTGTATGGTGTCCAGTGAAATTTGTATAAATTCTAGTTCAAGAAAGATTGTCAGAGAGATTAATTTCAAGTAGTAGCTAGAGATAGGACTCACCAAGTCTGGAGTACTTTGGCATAGTGGTGGGATAAGCAAAATATGGCCATATATTGTGACTAAATCTCCAATATTTTTTCATTTAAGCTAGGTGCTTTTAAAAATGTTTAAAATTATAAAAAAATGTTTAAAATTATTAAGATAATATGTTGTATGGGTGCACACTGCATTTATTGTTATTTCTAAGCTGAAGAAAGACATTCTTGTGTAATATAAATGTGAAGTTCTATGGGGTCAATTATGTTAATGTAATAGACCATAAGATGACACATTGAGGACTGTTGTATCAAGCGTAACCCTCTGATTCCGACAAACACCTGTACTTATAATGTACTGACATCAAAGAGAAATATGTTCAAAAACATTCTTGTGCATTGTCATTCCGTATAGCTGCCATGTAACATAAATATCTATTTTTCATCACAAAACTTATTGGAATTATGTTCTCCAAATATCTGAATTTGCAGTTACTATATCCACTATCCTCTGTGCAGCCAGACAGCGTTTGACCATGATAAAAATTAATTTGATAGATCCTGTTGGGGGTTTCAAAGTTTATCGATCTTTTGGTGTCAGAATATGACCTGTGAGGTCATCTGTACTAAGTCCATTGCCAGTTGATAAAGTGTAATGCTTTAATGAGACATATGGGGGCAATTTTTCAAAGCCCCATGTGGGACAAAATATATTTCAGTGGGAAAAAAAATGGTTTATGTGACTGTTTCAAATATACATTGATCAGCCATATCATTATGACCACCTGCCTAATATTATGTAGATCCCCTTTTGATGCTAAAACTGCCCTGACCCATCGAGGCATGCACTCCACTAGACCAGTGAATGGTATGGTTTGGTATCTGGCACCAGTAGATCATTTAAGTCCTGGAAGTTGCTAGGTGAGGGCCTCCATGGATCAGACTTGTTTGTTCAGCACATCACACAGATGATCGATTGGATTGAGATCTGGGGAATTTGGAGGCCAAATCAACACAATGACTAAGTGCCAGTAGGCGCGAAACGCGTAAGGCAATCTATCCCCTGTCTGCACTCCTGCACATGTTTCCTTGAATATATATATTTTTTTGTCTGGTCGGTTTTCTTTGGCAATAAACACTTCATTTACATTCGGATTGGAGAGTGCCAACGTCCTCTTTTTTTCTGTTTTCGTTCTGGCCAAATCAACACCTTGAACTCGTTGTGCTACTCAATACCATTCTTGCTTTTGCCGCAGGTCGCATTATCCTGTTTAAAGAGGCCAATGCCATCACGGAATACAGTTTCCATGAAAGGGTGTACATGGTCTGCAACAATGCTTCGGTAGGAGGTACATGTCAAAGTAACATCCACATGAATGGCAGGACCCAAGGTTACCCAGGAGAACATTGCCCAAAGCATCACACTGCCTCTGCCGGCCTGCTACCTGTCAGTGGTCATAATGTTATGGCTGATCAGGATAGTTTTATATCAGTTATCCCTATATTTTAGTTGACAACATGAATAGTAAGTGATTGAATTAAAAAATATCTGGGCTGATTTACTCTATAATGTAAATATATTCATTCATACTCCTCCTCCAATATACATATACCCTCCCCTATGTGTGTACATACACAGCAACAAATGGAACGAATGCTGCTTTAGTTAGATCTGCGCAGAGAGCAGGATTTAGTAGAATTGTGTAGGAATAGTTTGCGGTTCAATCTCTCTGTTCCCTGAACCCAAAGGCACATGAGATTGTGTATGAAAAGCTGGGCATGGTGCCCTAGAGGAAGTTGTGCCCAACAGGCTATGGCAGTGGCAACTTTTAGCACATCCTTTTCATGTGACTATTCTGAGCTTTACAAGAATAGAAATGTTGCCGCAAGTTGTAATTAAACAGAGGAGAATGAAAACAAGGCATTTCCCATCTCCTATAACAGTGATAGCTTAACTTGGCACTGCAGATGTTTGGGAAGTACACATTTCATGATGCTCAGTCTTAGTTATGACTGATTCCGCATCATTCAATATAGGGAATTTCAAACTTAATATAGCTGAGTTGCTTAGTGCATAACATCACAGCAGAATCAAGCAGTCAGTGTGCTGTGCAGCTTCTCCCATCAGTTAGATCTGTATTGATCCGACCAAAGGGGGAATGAATTGGCCGCACAGAGCACTGCTTGGAAAGGAAAAAATACACCATTCATTTTATTTGATTAATGTGTTTATATGTGTTTTAATCTTTTGATAATAATAACAGAGTGTGATTAAAGGGTCTATATGATTCATTTTATTTATCATTGCTATAATGAACACGCTAATTGAAGCGCACCCTGTAATTAATACTCTTCCACTTCACTGGATTCTTTTTTTTTTTTTTTTTTTTTACCAAGAAGCAAATTCTGCAGACAAATATTCCACTGTCCTATTTCTATTACTAGATCCTCATTCCTGCTTGTTCCATCTCGATACCCGCTACTCTTGTGAAGCCTGCGACTATTTCTGCATTGGTGCCTGCAGCCTCATTCTCTGCATGTCTGACCTGAATATCATTCATTACTGTCAGCATTATCAAATTCTTTGGGGTGAACTGAAAATCTCTACTGTGCAAGATTGAGGCCAGTCTGCATTTGTCGTTTCTTGTGAATTTTGATTTTTCTTAAAGAGAAATTGTCCCTTTGTTACAATGTTTTTTACCTTGGGAGGGGTGAGTGAAATCACTTAACCCCTGAGCTCATACATACCTGCTAAATGCTCTACAGTTACCAACACCATATGGTTACAAAGAGGCTGATCCCACACAAATGGGAATTTGTTGAGTTCTACCAGATTTGAGAAAGAGAAAAATAGAAAAGAATGTCCCACTTCACAGACTGCAGATAATCCACTTGATCGAATAAAAAGTTGATTTTATTGTTGCAAAAAATAAATAAAAAAGTAGTACAATGGAGCCATTGCTTGCAGCACCTTACGCGTTTCGTCCGTAAGGACTTATTCGTAGGCCAAGTTGTTTGAGAGTTACCCAGCAAGTTGTTATATAGTTACCCTGGGTGCTGGCTCCCTAAGCCATAGCTAATATTTGGGACTTGGTAAACAGAGCTGTCTATGCAGTTTGCATCTGTTCGTTTCTATAAATCACCTTCTGTTCATGGGTGTCCAATGGATATTTTCCAGTTTCTACCAACCAAATACTTCCTTGCCTCCGCCCCATTGCCTAGTATTAGTAGAGGTTCCCTGGTGGGAGTAGGGTTGCCACCTTTTATTCAAAAAAATATCGGCCTTGGTACTGTCTCCATAGACTTAACATTGGCGTGATGGCAATATTTTACCGGCCTGCCAGTAAAATACCGGCCAGGTGGCAAGCCTAGGTGGGAGGCAAATGTTAGTTACCCATTGATAGGAGAGAAATGATGGTAGTAGTGGCTAACATGATCCTGAGCATCAAGGGAACTTTAGTTAGCTGGGGTGATAAACAATAGTCACTACAGCCTCAGTCTACAATTACTGTAATTCTAATAGTGCTTAGCCAGTAATAGCCATTGGCTGTATGTCATGGGACCTGTAGTTAGTGTGCAGTGTAGGCCTCCAAAGCCCCAGCCTAACAGCAGTATAGATGGCTGAATATCTCTCTAGATGCAGTCAACAAAGTTGGGACTTGAGAAGGGAATTGCAAATTTAAGGCCAAAATAGCAGATTTGGAAGTAAAACTGAATGGGGGAATTTTTCCAACTCAGCTACTTTGGCCTTAAGTTTTCAGTTCCCTTCTCAAATCCCTCTTTCAAGAATAAAGTCCTAACTTTGTTGACTGCATCTACAAAGATATTCAGCCATCTATACTGCTGTTAGGCTGGGGCTGTGGAGGCCTACAGTACACTTAGGGTTGCCTTGGTACTCTACTTGTATACATCTCCCTTAGTGTCTCTTTACTGCTGCTGAAAAATGAACACTGCAGTGCAGTGTATAAAATCATATGTACATGACAGCCAGGGGAATACAAGGAATATACTGATCTCACAAAGCAAGGCATGACTTCCTGAGGAAGGTATCATGTTTACAAATATAATAGAGTCGTATTATTAAATTTGGGCAGATTAATACCTTCCTTTTACTGTATAAATCACGTTTTCTCCATAATTGTGTAGAAAGAGGCACTATATTTTCTATTAACCACCTGAAAACTGTTCTATTACTCTGTGGCAAAAAGGGAACCGATTAACACATTGGCTTTAGTATATAATCGATGATTTGTTTCACTCTATAACATGCTGGATTAGCAGGTGTTAGTTTGCAGAGAGGACATCCCAGATATAGAATCTTCCCCCACCCAAAGGAAGACACTGAATTTCCTGAATAACAAATCTGGGTTAAGTACTGGGTGAGGTTAGTCTGTGATGTTTAATTTTAGCTGTCAGATTAACCCATTCAGTGTTCACACACAACCAAAATGTCCCTATATCAGAAGTAAATATCCAGAGCTGGATTTCCATTGAGTGGGCAGGCAGTAATATAAGGGAGCATGGATCAAAATTAGGCTTTTATTATACTTTCATCTGCTCAGTAGTTTCATGCGGAAAAGTGCTACAAATTCTAATGTTACAAAATGAAAAGATCTACTTTATAAAGAGAGAATTGCAGGGTATTCAAATGGGAATTTCAAACTAGGCCAATGTAGTGGCACTGGAAAAATTCTCCAATGCAACTGAAAGGGAGAATTTTTCCAACTCATCTACTTTGGCCTGAAACCCTACAGTGGTTATTTTTCTTCTGGACCCATAAGGTTTGGGGCTGCTGGGTGGGCACATATCCTAAGAGCATATTAGCTAGATCCTTGCTACTTTAATTCTGTGAGTGAAGTGGTAGGCCAATGGGCAATTTCTATTTGTACCACTAAGTGATTTGGGGTCTTTAGCTTGTGATTCCACATATCAGCATGGCATTCATCCAAATCTGCAAGCAGCATTCTTTCTTGGCTTCCACTGCTCTCAGCTGCTCAAAAAAAAAAAAATACTATTATAATTCCTGGGCTGTCCTTTTTTGCTGGATAACCTGCAGACGTCATATGTGAGCAAACAGAATCAATTAATCAATGAGGTTTTGTGATAGCCCCACCTCGATTAATTATTGATTTGCTTCTGGACATATATAACTTCTATATAATTCAAGACAGGATGTAAAAGATATATATGCACAATATATATATATATATATATATATACTGACACTAGGCAGCACTCATATCAAAATAATCAATGGCCTGGTACAAACACGACCAAAATAGACACAATAATGAAAAACTGTGGCTTTTACAGGTCTTGTATAAAAATAGAAAACTTTTCAGTTTCTGGAACGGGGCCTCCATCAGGACACCAAGTATAGTTTACATACACACACACATATATATGTATATATATATATATATATATATACATACATACATATAGATAGATATAAAAGTAATATGTATTACAAACTATCTCATTGCTGTTGAGATAATTAGTAGGCTAATGCATCACCAGTAGAATCTGTTCAATCCTAGGTAGATAAAATGAGTATCAATAAGTTGGATAATAGTAAGGTCACCTTGGTGTTGGTCAGAAATAACATCCCAGGATGTATTTGGAAATCAGAGAATATCTGAATGTACATTTCCTGGGTAAACACATTGTTTTTATTTTTATTATTATCTGGCAACCCTATAATCCTCCAAGTTTAGTTCATATCAAGCCACAAAACGATGATGTCATAAACAAGAGACAATCCCACACACATGCATATTGTATTTGTTACTTAATTTATGAACGTACAAAACAAACAAACAATGATCTTGATAGGCCAATTCAAATTTAATGTTTTGTATGTTCTATGCTAATCTTTCCAATCTCTGCAAAAAGCTGGTAAAGTTGTTGTCATTTCAGTAATTAATTCCATATGGTATATCAGCATGTCTGTATATCTGGATCTGGATATCAGGCTTTTACACTAAATGACACAGAAAAATAGCATTGTAATTAAATACAGTAAAACAAACAAAATCTGCATGTCACTAATTGCCCTCATGGTTGAGTGGCCCTCAACAGGAATGCTTTAACAGCTTCAATATACAGTTTCCATAGTGATCTGCATTATTATTACAAAGTTAATGTTAAAGAAACACACCTTCCTTTAACCAGAACGGGTTTGCTCAGTCATGTGCTCTAGCATTTGGACAGTTAAAATGACTCTAGTGGCAGAGGTTGTTAAACTATGATCCTGAAGAGCCACTTATAATGCTGACTGCCATGAATTCCCAGAGCTCCAGAGTGATGGGGTTAGACTGGTGTCAGCAGATCTGGAGCTGCATAGTTTTATTTGCAGGCCATACAATGGGCAGTAGACAGCTCATTAAATTAAGCTGTGTTAGGAAGCTGGGTTGGCAGGTTTCCTAATGGGCAGGCTGCCTGCCATAGGTTAAATGTGTATTAGCCTGTAGCTGTACTTAAACCTACTTCTGAATAAAGGCATTCAGCACTGTAAATATAATTGATGTATCTGTCCTTTGGTCACTTGCAAAGGGCAGTTTGTATGATAAGGACACTGGGACGTCAGGGGATTCAAGAGGTGAAAGAAAAGTTCAATATTCATAGTGCGTCACCATTTTCCTACTTCAGAGGTCAGGCATGGTGCATTAAAATGAGAATTGCGGCTATACTCTTAATGTGATGCTTGGCCTGCTCCTCCCTCACAATGGGAAACAGCAGTTCTAAGTAATTCTTGGAACAGATCTGTTAATCTAGGGACCTTTCCCTGTATTACTGCTAAGGCAGTGTCCCACCGGTCTGTGAAGGAAAAGACACGTCCTCCCTCCTTTTCTTACTCGTCCTCCTTCCCTCATGAACACGTCAGATACCTGATTATCCTGCGATGCTAAATGGAGCATGGCTTATAAGTGAATTTCATGCCTTCTGAAACAATTGTCTCCATGTTATTGACTCATTCATCTGCAGAAAACTCCGCACACAGAACGGTGCAGAGACACGGCCTATAAAAGGCCATTTACAATCCTGGGTGATTTCACCTCCACAGACCTGCTTTAGTTCAGGCTTTGGTCTAGTTGGTTCACATTAGAAATGAAAATGTTGAATCAAGTTTCTTTAGACAAAATTTATCCGCATGACAAGCCATAGGTATTTTATTACAGTGCCACGAACCAAGGAAAATATTACATAAAAGTGGAAGAAAACATGTGCAAACCTTTATGAATAAATAGATAAATCGTCTTAAAGTATAAAACCATACCATGCGCATTAGAGTGGGATTAAACTCTAATAAAAACTGCCATGTTGAAGGTCTTCTCTAACACTTACCGTTTGTCCTGGTCTAATATGCTGGAACAACTTACCTATGAATCTTCAGAATGTTCTGTGCTCTCTTTTACAGTGCCGCCATCTTCGTAACTGTTCACGTTGGAACACGTTCACCTTCTCATTCACCGCTGTTTCACTGTTATCCTTCCTAGCTGTTTACATTAGTATACACATATGCACTGTCATTGACATTCCCATTCACAAATACTCACTTCCCTCCCATCTTGCAGAATTGACACACAGACAGAGTACTAGGAGCCGCCGACAGTCACTAGACCATTTTTTTGTGAAGCATTTCACTGACTTTTTCACAAAATTATTTTTTGTTTATTTTTAGCAATGGCTATGAGATATCTTTTGTTTGTTTTTTTCTTTCCCTTTTTTTCTTTAATATATATTCTTTATTTCAAATGTTAAAGTACAAATTTTACAAAAGTGAAACACATACAATATACATACATTCATGATCGTGTCTACCAAATATTGGTCCATATGTTCTAATTGTGTGGAGGGTGGGTACGCTCCACACGCTCTCTCTCCTTTTCCCCTGTCCCTTCCCTTCCTATGTCCTTCTTACAGGTCCAGCAGTTGCTAAGGTGAATATATGCAGGGATATTACAATGTTGAAAGCTCTTATCAACTCAGTAATCTACTCCCAAAGTTTTGGACTGAGTCGGGATATAACTATTTAGCTAAATGGGGAAATGGTTAGGGAAATTGAGACCTCAATAATTCACTCACATACACCCATCCATTCTGTCTAGTCCAGAGGGATCCTTCGGGTATCGTCCCGAGGGGAACGTCACCTACCAAAGAGAGTCTCCATTGGCATAATACACCTGACTTTTTAGACGCCAGCATCTGTTAGAGTTCTGGAGTATTCATTTTTTGATTTCTGTTCGGGGTTTATTATTTATAGGGAACCAATTAGACTACATACGTGGTCCAACTACTTTTTGCTGATGGATTGGAATATAGAATCATTGTACTACTTCTAAAGTAGCCGTTAATGCCAAGTTGTTTAATACGGCTTCTAAGAATTTTTAGCTCACCCTATCAAAAACCTTCTCAGCATCTAGGGCCAAGAAGACATACTTAGAACGAGTATAGGTGGCCTGATAAATCAGGTTAAATATTTTGTGTGTATTGTCTGAGACAGTCCTGCCATGACGAACCCAGTTTGATCCTTATTTGTCAAGGTTGTTGATGTTTAGGGTTGCCACCAGGCCGGTATTTTACCAGCAGGCTGGTAAAAAATTGTCATCAGGCCAATGTTAAGTCTATGGAGACAGTACCAAGGCCGTATTTTTTTGAGGAAAAGGTGGCAACCCTAGTGATTTTATAGAGTGATCTCTAATATCTACCAAAGGCTTCAGCAATACCATTCGAAGTAGAGCAATGAGTTTTCCCATCTATTATTTTTTTTAATGCTTTCTGTTTTTTGGGGTTTTTTGTGTTTCAGTTTATTTGTCAAAATCTTGCTGCTTCTATTATTTGATTAACACCATTTAGATTTTTATAGAATAATCTCTCTTGGAGGGGTGAAAGACCCTCCATGGATTGTAGAGCATGTTTTTAGTCCGAAAATCTTGGAGGCAGGTTTCTTGGCCCTTCCTTTTCCTGATTGGTAGGAGATCAGATCTAATCTGGGGTCATGTACATTTTTTAAATCTCCACCAAACACTAGAGCACCAGTACTTACTGACTCCAACCTATTATGTACAAGTTCTACGAATTTATTTGGGCATTGGTTCGTGTATATATATGTTACACAACGAAAGCGGCCCTGATCATCTGAGTATTCGTATATTATGTCCAATTTTAATCCTTTAGAGAAGATCATGGCAACTCCCATTTCCTCATAGTACCTTCTAAGCAGGTCGTATAGATGTATAGGAAATCCCTGATCTTACAGTGGGTATTTAACCAGTGTGTTTCCTGTACTAGAACCATGTCTATATAGTTGTCCTTCATTAGTCTGTATAGGAAATTTAAACCCTGTGTATTAATCGATAAAAATTTAAGTGACATCCAAAGACGCGTCCCCCTCGTTCAGAACCAAAGGATCCCACACACCTGGACTGGACCATACACAAAAAACACCACGGTCAAACCATCCTTCATTGATGCGAAAAACAAACCAATCATGTGCTCTGAGGGGAAAGGCCACAGTAGCAGAATCTTCAATCCGTCCCTATGGTTAGTATGTAGAGTTCAGTATTGCGTTTATTTGTGGGGTTTTCCATATACTAACATTTGAACTATTTACTGCTGAACATATTTGTGGGAATTTACTCTCACAATTTTACCATACTTTAACCAGTGAACATTTACAATTAAAGCGTCTATATTATCTGCCCTTTAAAATTATATCCTTTACCTTTGGGTGCAATTAACCTGTAAATATTTTGTCCTTACCGCCCAGACTGCCACCCATCAAAAGCTTGCAGTCTGCGGTGAAAGACATAGTACAGAGAGACATAGTACAAGTGAATGGTACGTTGCAGAACTACCATTCTAAAATGATATAAATAATGAGTGAGAAATGGCCCCGAACTTTCGGAATAGAAGCCTTCTGTTGGTATGATAGGAATTAAGGACAATAAGACATTCAACATAAAATTGTACAGTGCTAGGCATGTTTTGTAGAGGCTTTCTGCTCAGTCATTAGGGGAGGGTGACATTTTATATTGAAAATCATGAAGGTTGAGTAGTAGATTTTTGTAGTTACATTTTTAGCAACCACAATAGGATATCAGAGGAGCCACACAAAAAGAAATGTATTTAGAGACTAAACCTCTATACCTCTTGTTGATCCTTAAATCTGTCGAGCAGTTTTAATTAAAATTGGAAAAATCATTTCTATCTAACATGGACTATATATTATTTTTCCCTGGGGTTCTTGGGCACTCTGCATCATCAGTCATTTCTACAACCTATGCTTCCCTGCACAGTGGAATGACAGTAGCTAATTCGCTTAACTCGGGAAATCCCAGGTTCCTTTTTTATTAGTGACTCTCTGAGGACCAAAAACTGAAGTTTGAATCATAATAAGAGCTGTAGCTGTGTTAACAGAAATTAATATTGTTGTAAAGTGATCCGTGTAAATACCTGTTTAGGTGACAGGAACAACTTTAATGTAAATCCAAAGATTTGAGAGCACATTAGATTGTATTATTTAATTTAATATATACACTGTTTATATTGTTTTTACGTTCCATATAATAAACAAACAAGGTGCTTCAGAGTCCAGTAAAATAGCCATAAGAAAATCAATAAGTCATCAAGTAATTAGTAATAGAGGTGAAGCTCAGCACTTGGATCATTTGTCAGAATAATCCAGGCCAAAGCAAAATAGTGAACCGCTTACTCCAAATTGTTTATACTTTATTTCATGTTGCATTTGCCACATGGCCGGTACATATTTATAACTGGCAAATCCATAACTTGTATTGGGGTCGTTAAGTGTCGTATGGGATATGCGTATGTTGTATTACATGATCGGTTGATTGACATCGTAATGGAACCATTTATGTTGTAATGCCATCTTAATGCCATCTTTTAAAAAAATATTCTAATCATGAATTATTTTTATTTAATAAGCTATTACAGCAAATATTAAGCAATTGTCATGTCAATTAACCAGTAATATTACATGAGTAATGTCATGTTATGCACTTAAAAATTCAATTAGTTGGCTAATTGAAATGCCTGTGATTTAGAGGGTTTTGGCACTTTAAGAAAATGGGGAATCCTATGAATTTCCCTGGACAAGTTCCCCGAACATCAATTTCCACTGAATTCGGCCTTATTGAATAGCCGAATTGTGGATTTCTCCCCAATTTCTGATATTACCCCCTTTCTGGCCCAAAATCAGTTTAGTTTGTGGCTAATTGCCAAATTATTGGATAAACCCCTCAGTATGATCTCTCACAATCTCTCTCTGCACACTGTCTGAACCAGCATGCAGGAAGTGACATCACATCCCCTTCCTGCATGTTGGATTAGTCTGCATGGAGGGAGACATACACCACTCCTGCACTTCAGCAGGTAAGTGGTGTGAGAAGGGGCACAGACAAGCTGTCTAAAGGACAAAGATGGCGCTGACAGACTATTTCAGTACAAAAATGGCACAGAGCAGCTTTTGGGGATATAGATGGCACAGGCAATCTGTTTGGAGACAAAGATGGCAGTGACAAACTGGTGGCAAAGCTGGCACACATACACTTTTTGGAGACAACAATGGCACAGACCTGCTGTTTGGAGGCAAAGATTGCACCCTGTTTGGGTACAATGTTGGCACTGACTACTGTTTGGTGGTAAATCTGACGCTGTGGACCATTTTGGTTAGTGAAGTCAGGGGGCCCCTAGGCCCTGTGGTATTGAGTTCCACCCCTGGTGCTAATAGTCAAACAGTCTATCCTCATTTATAATATAGACAGGAATAGCTATGAGAAGAAAATCCTAGTAAGTGTATTAATTATGAATCAGTTATGATCTATTCTGACTCTAGTAGAAATCGCAACTTTAAAAGTTGATATCACAAGATGCAGATTCTTGACATAAAAGATGCTTATAGATAGTTGCTGACATTTTAAAAGGAAGAGTGTGTGAATTAATGAATATAAAATGGCAACAGTTACTTAAACTAGCACTATAAGTTATCATTTTCTCCGCATCTCTCCACAATATGGATGAGAGCAATATTAGCACTAATTACGGTTATTCCCAAGTGTCCTATCTCAACTTTGACTAAAAGCAAAATTGCAGAATTGTTAGAGAGTAGATTAATCTTCTAGCCTGTCTACTAACTTAAAATAAGATAGTTTCCTCCTAAAAAGCATATAAAGAAGTTACTAAATTGCAATACTAAAAAAGTGGTGCATCTTGGTTTTGTGCTGCCCTAGGCAGACAAAATTCGGGCACACCCCTACCTACACTGCACAAACACGACTTGCCCCATAACCCACATCACCCCATTACATGCCCCCATCACCACATTACATGCTCCCATCATCCCCATTACATGCCTCCTTTACACCATTGCATGCCCCCATCACATCATCCCCATCACCATATTACATGCACCCATCACCACATGACCTGCCCCCCATCACCCCTCTATATGCCCCCATCACCACATTACATGCCCCCATCACCACATTACATGCCCCCATTACCCAATTACATGCCCCCATTACATCACCACATTACATGCCCCCCCCCCCCCCCCCCATCACATCACCCCCAGGACTTTCCCTTGTCCCTGGTGGCTAGTGACAGGCAGCATGGTGTCCTACCATACTGTCTGTTCGGCACCCCCACGATGTGTGCAGTGAGGTCACGTGACCCGGCGCGTGTCTGACATCAGGGTGCTGAGTCACGTGACCTGTCAGCACTTTCCCCTGTCATACTGCATGGGGAGCCGAACAGGCATCATGGAGGTTTCTCTGTGCTGTCTGTTTGGCTCCCCGTGCAGCCTGCCTGCAGGCAGAGCAGTGGTGAGGGGAGATCTTCCGATCTCTCCAGCCACCGTCTCTGCCAGCAAGCAATTTTTTTTTCCTTAAAGGGGTGGCTTCTCTTTTTAAAAAAAAAATTTGTGTGTGCTTTTTCTGCCGCCTCTCCCTCCTCCCCCCACAGGCAAACAAGGCAACTGACACCCTAGGCACTTGCCTTGTTTGCCTCGCTCTAAATACAGCGCTGTACTAACCACTGATAACAACAACTCTAATTTTTGTTGAGAAAACGCAGGTGGAGGAAATTGCTAAAAAGCTGATGGCACTGGCAAGCTGTTTGCCGGCGAAAATGGCACTGGTAAGCTGAAGCGAAAGACATGCAAAAATTACAATGACAAGCTGAATTAGGACAATTATGACACTGACAAGCTGTTTGGGGACAGTGAATGCACTGACCAGCAGTTTGGGGGAAATGATTGCCCTGACAATGCTTTGGGGGGCAAATATAGAGCTGATTAGCTGTTTGGGGACAACTATGGCACTGACAAGCTGTATGGAGACAAAGTTTGCACTGAAAATCTGTTCGGGACAAATATGGCACTAACAAGCTGTTTGAGGACAAAGAAGACACCGACAAATTGTTTGTGAACAGAAATAACACTAATAAACTGTTTGGGGACATAGATGATCCTGACAAGCTTTTGGGGACAATTATTGCACTAACAAGCTGTTAGGGGCAGCGATGACAATGACAAGCCTCCATAGAGGTGGAGCTCAGAGAGGAAAAGGTTGAGCCTAAAGAGGAAGGTGAGGGATCTAAAGCGGAAGGGTGGAGTTTGCAGATTAGGCAGGCAAGGATGCTCCATATGAGCTAAGTGTGCACTGCACACCTAGCACAGAGCAGTCACTCTGTGTATTTCTGGGGTTTGTGTGCTCCGAACAGAGAGCACACAAACCCGGGAAATACATCCGTGAGACAGAGGGCAGATGTGAATTCGGCAAAAGGGTCACTTACTCAGTTACCAATTCGACCAGCACAAAAAGTATACTGGTGGGACAGGTGTGCTCCGGACAGGTGTGCCACTTAGGGGTACGATACGCCCCTGAGATTAAGGTATGGATCCAAAAAAGGAAGAGGTGAAGAAGGGATGGAGCAAATGAAAATTTGTGGGGTGTTGTGAGTTTTGTCAGGCTTAGGGTAGCACAAAACCTAAATACACCACTGGATCTAACCCTGCAGAACATGGTTCATAAAGCAGCCACCACCTTTGCCTTAAACTCAACTAATTCTCAGCTACCAATGCACTCAGTATTGTTACTGTATGGCAAATATATATATACTAACAGAGAGAAGGAACATGAATAATACTTTATGTTTAGAAGTCAGCACATATTATTGATTTGAAATATATTATTGCAGCACTGTGTTCTACATCTTCATCCATAGACCAATTTGTATGCTTCTAACACACACAGCTAACACGGGCACATAGCAACTAAGAGAGCGGTAACATGAAACAAAGACAGGAGCTGAAACTTACACATACTGACAGAGGCACTTTGGGGCATATTTATTAAAAGGAGAATGAGACAGCACATGCATTAATGTGTTCAGAAATTGACATGAATCTGACAGTTGTATTTTGGTTAAAGGGCTCCAGTATGTGCCAGAATCTAAAGCAGATCTGTGTACATCTCCCAGGAAAGAATAGAGTGTACGCATACAAAGGCATGAATATGTCCAATATCCGCAGACCCGAGGGTGGCAGAGCGATGGCAATTGTGTATTATACGACAACCTATAATATTAAATTACATAAATAAAACAAATAAAATAAATGAGTAATAAACTTAAAATAAAAAGAGAAACAAAATTTTTATAGACATTTGAGATGTTTTAAATAGAAATGGTTTAATGAATACAAAAAACGTGTTTTTATTGAGCCCTCTGTGCTCCATATACCTCTATCAGGGGGTGGACATGTTGTTCAGAATCTTGGGTTAGATCTTCCTAAATCTTTCCCAAGATGAAAGAAGATCTGACATAACATTCTAAACAATATGTCCGTCTCCTGGTAGAGCTGTAGAAAGGAAAGAGGGCACAAAAAGGTACTTTATGTTCATGTTATTTTATTAAATCATTTGCATTTATAATGTGTAGACTTGATGCAATCTTTTGATTAAACATAAATTATATTTGTGCAAAATTTGTCCTTTAACAACAACTTACGGTGTATCCAGATTACATGATAAGTAGCTAACCAATCAGAATATATGTATTATTTAACCCAAAAATGTATGTATCTATACAGCGATACCCAAAATGACAACAGATATAAGACACACATACACAACAAAATATAGAGATGTGCTTCCAGATATACAAAAATAGATACATAGCTTTCCCACCGTGTGTGAAATATATAGGGAAGGTATCCCATTTTTGTGAATACAACCTCTTATATAATATTTAATATTCACAGTTAACATGTGAGGAAAAAGAGCAATGGTATAGTATGCACAGAAAATGTAAGCAACACAATTGTATCTCAAAAAAAAACAGTATAATCTGTGCCTTGAGTCCAAAGATGGTCTATTCCAATAAAATTATGCCTTCCAATGATGTCTTATGAGAAAGGTACCAGTAATATGATGTCTCCCAATGATGTTATGACAAAAGGGTGCCAAGACTCCAAATGTACCTCTAAGCAAGAAATACAGTGATGCAACATGCATGCAACATATACATTTAATCGTACAGGGAATACTTTTCCATTGCACATGCTGAAATTGTGAGTGAGTTCAAGGATACCTAGGAAGACAAGTTCAAATTAGCAAAAATAAGAATGTCAGATATTTCATTATCACAGACATAACATGTGGGACACTGGTTTTCAGCTGTTTAAATGAAATGAAACTATAGTGTTCCTCAACCCGTCGAGCACAACTGCTCTGAGAAAGGCACCCAAATGATTGAGACTCATGTTATCGGCACCCCTGGGAAGTGGTGTATCTTGGTTTTGTGCTTCCCCAGGCAGACAAAAATTCGGACACCCCCCCACTCACGTTGCACACCCAGGACATGCCCCATCACACACGTTGCACACCCACGACATGCCCTATCACCCATGTTGCACACCCAGGACATGCCCATTCACCCACATTGCACACATCTTAATTATCACATCACCCCATTACATACACATGACATGCCACCATCAGCTCCATTAAATGTCCAAATCACATGCTTCATTAACAGGTTACGTGCACCCTTTACCCCCTATTACATGCCTCTACCACCCCCATTACATTACCTCCATCACCCCATTACATGCCCCAATCACCACATTACAGGCCACCAAACCCCCCCATTACATGACCCCCATAAACCCCATTACATGACCCCAATCACCCTCCATCACATGCCCCATCACCCCCATTGCATACCCCCATCACCTCCAGTACATGGCCCCCAGCACCCCAGAACTTACCCTGGTCCCTGGTGGCTAGTGGCAGGCAACATGGTGCCACCAGTGACAGGCAGCATGGTGGATCCCCGCTCGCTGAGTGCCGACAAGTCACGTGTCACGGCGTGTGTTTGATGTCACTTGACCTGTCGACACTCCCCCGTCATACCACATGGGAGCCAAACAGGCAGCATGGAAGCTTGTCTATGCTGCCTGTATAGCTTCCTGTGCTCCATGCTTGCAGTGAGGGTAGATCATCCGATGTTGTGGAAGCTTGTCTATGCTGCCTGTATAGCTTCCTGTGCTCCATGCTTGCAGTGAGGGTAGATCATCCGATGTTGTGGAAGCTTGTCTATGCTGCCTGTATAGCTTCCTGTGCTCCATGCTTGCAGTTGGGGTAGATCGTCCGATGTTGTGGAGGCTTGTCTATGCTGTCTGTATAGCTCCCTGCTAGCAGGCAGCGTGGCGGTTAGGGTAGATCTTCCGATGTTGTGGAAGCTTGTCTATGCTGTCTGTATAGCTCCCTGCTTGCAGGTAGAGTGGCGGTTAGGGTAGATCGTCCGATGTTGTGGAAGCTTGTCTATGCTGCCTGTATAGCTTCCTGTGCTCCATGCTTGCAGTGAGGGTAGATCGTCCGATGTTGTGGAAGCTTGTCTATGCTGTCTGTATAGCTCCCTGCTAGCAGGCAGAGTGGCGGTTAGGTTAGATCATCCGATGTTGTGGAAGCTTGTCTATGCTGCCTGTATAGCTCCCTTCCGATCTCCCCAGCCACCATCTAAGAGTCGTTTTTTTCCCCATTATTTATTAAAGTAATGTTATATGTTATATTTTGTTATGTGCACTGGACATTAATGGAGATTATTCTAGAATATCTTTAACTGTTACTAATTTGAACAGGAGGTTCTTTTTAAAACTGTTTATATTCCAGTTGTTACCACTTCTGTATTTTAGAACAAACATTAATTTCTATATCACGTCACAAGATGTTACAGTAAAGCATCTTATGCATCAGTAATCGCTTTAGAATTCCCTCCACTTGCTCAGATGTTTATTTCTGTATCATTTAAAAACACACCTAGGGCTTTGTTCATGAATGAGAGAATTGCAGGGACTCGAGAAGGGAATTTCAAACTCAAGGCCAAAGTGTCTTAGATGATACAGAAATAAACATCTGTGCAAGTGGATGAAGTACTGCTGCATAATGCTTTCCTGTAATGTCTTGTGACATGTAAGGTATAGAAAAAAGAATGCCTGTCCTAAAATACAGAAGAGGTTACAACTGGAATATGAATATGTAGAGTTCAAACTCCGCTACTTTGGTCTTATGTTTTTTTTTTTTTCAAATTCTTTTTATTTGAGGGTTGCAAAGTATAGTATCATGTAAATACAATATTAAAAATTATAAAGACAGCGGGTTGATACCTTAGTTTCATAACTACAGTGACATTTCTCCCTTTTTCACATTTTCAGTGTAACAGACATAACATAGATAAATCTTAAGTAAGTCACATGTCTACTTCCCAGAGACAAAATAATGAGAACAGTAAGAGATGACGAGTCCACAAGTGTGTGACTCTGAGCTTCAACACGATGTCATAAGTATAAGTAAAACCTCATCCTCATCTCAGTTGCTGTAAACATACGAGATAATCAACACCGATGTGGTAAACACAGTCAAGGATTTTAAGCATGCGTGGGATAGACACAAGGCTATCCTAGCTATAAGACCGGGAACGGGGGACTAATAAAAGTACTCAAAAAAAAAATAAAAAAATTGGGCAGACTAGATGGACCGAATGGTTCTTATCTGCCGACACATTCTATGTTTCTATGTAATAATATACAGATTTTTCACAGTGTGATTACATGGATCTGACATAACTTAGCTGGGTATCTTAGGATTTTGTACATGTAAAGCGACATATTCAATGTTACAATATCAAATTAGAGATTGAGATAACAGCTAAATTATGCGTTTCTAATACACTTCAGTCCTAAGAATATGTTCATTATGTAGATGTCAACTATGCCGGTTCTGCAACCTCAGAGTCCGTGAGTAATGCAACCATATAACTGAATAGAAACTAAACCGATGCTGGGAAAAACTTTCTCCCACCCTAACCTGTCCGTCATACCCTCACCCCCAGATCTCCGTTACCTTAGGCAAAAAGGAACCCAGGCAGTGGTTTGCTACGTGTATCTTAGGTGGGGAGGTTAATTGGGGAATTGTTTTTAAGACTTTCAGTAATATACCAATCTGTGTAACAAAAAGTATTATAAATTTTGGTCTTAATATCTAAATCTAGTGTGTTAATATACGTTGTCCAACGTTTAAAAAAGGATTTTGTTTTCTTATCTTTATGTAAGCTGGTCTCCAGCCAGTCCATACGCATAATATAATAAAGTTTGGTTTTTAAAAGACTTGTAGTTGGGGGGAGGTCTGAATCCATTGATGGAGGATTGTTTTTCTAGCTGCTGCTAAAATAATCTGAAGGATAATTTTGTTTCCACGATATTGGTCGTCTACCACCCCTAGGATAGCCAGCTCTGGTTTGAGAATGGGTATAGAGATGCCCAGGTCCTTACAATAAGTATGTACCTGAGACCAAAAGGAGGAGATAACTGGACAAGTCCAGAAGCAATGGTACAGCGTAGCATCAATGCTTCCACATTTGGAACATTTAGTAGATTCAGAAAGGCCCATTTTATATAATCGAGAAGGGGAGAAATATGCATAATGAGCAATCTTCAAGGCCATGTCTTTATATAGTGCGGAAGGTATGATTTTTATCAGAGCGACAGTAGCTGTAAGGATATCTTCAATGTCTAAACCTTGGATATGAACTACCCAATTTCCTATTCCTCTAGTAGTGTTCTGTTCCTGATCGCTAGAATGCAACATACGATATAGAATTTTTGTTGTTGGGGGGGAGGTCACCCCTGGGGCCAGCAGATCATTAAAGGGGTTATCCCAATCCCTTTCAGTGAAAGAGCTAATTTGGGAAGAAATGAAACTTCTGGCCTGGTAATACCTAAAAATCGGGATTGTTACTGAGGGGAAACGTGTTCTGAGTTCCTCATACTCTAAGATGCGTTTTTGGACTGGGTCGATGAATGGTGCCAGTGTGGTTATGCCTTGTAGAGCCCATGATGTATATGGATTACCTGCCTCCCCATGTTGAAAAAGGGGGTTTCGTAGCCACGGTTGAAACATCGAGACTTTCCATTGAGCTTTTAGCCTCAGTCTGGTCATTTTCCAGGCCCTTATCGTGGATGGTCTTATGTTTTAAATAACCTTCTCAGTTCCATGTAATTTTGTCTTCCCTGAATAAAGCCCATGGACATCAGTAACCCATTATACCACTAAGCAATGAGTCCTGGTTAATGTGTGTTAATTCTGCTGCCACCATATATTTTCTCATAGTTATATATTGCAAAGATTTGTAACATCAAACACAGGGCCAACTCTATTCTACTTGCTGGAGGAACCTGCCAGGTTTGTCCCTACACAATGCAGCTCACCTTTAATAAATAGATCCTTTAAAGTGGCACTCATGTATCTTTAGAAATACAGACGGGTTGACTCTGAGTCAGAGCTCATCTGGATACTGACAATCGGTGCGGGACTTCCTGCTCGCATCTAACAGAGGTCTGTCTGGTCTGATGGTCTGTCTTTGCTAGTGGACAGAAAAACAACAACTTGTTTTTACATTCCACCATGAGAGTGGACGTAGTTAAGAGACCAGGGTGTCAGTCTGTTGACAACAGCCTCGGCCACAATGCTTTCCAGGGGAGCATCATGTATTCTCGTCAGAGCATAAACTGGCATTTAACTTAACAAAGTACAATCCAGTTTAAACTCATACTGGGTCCAATTAACTTTTTGCGTGTGCTACACTAAAAGCACAAGTGATGAATGGCTCTTTAGTGGGTTTTTAGATTTGTTTACAGTAGATCTGTTGTTTATTAAATGTTTTTCCAGGAAGAATACATTGAGATTTCTCTCAATTTTAATTATGTTGGGGATCCTGATCCTCATCATAGGGGATCCTCATGCCAAAAATAACATCAAGAGCAGGCACATCAACGTTAAAAATGGGGCTATTAAAAGTTTAGAAAACTTAATCCAGCCGACAGACTCTTAGAAAAATGCCATAAAAGTTTGTTTTACCTACAGAATATCCCACGGATTTTATATATATTTCTGAACAGCATTTTGTGTCAGTGGCTTCCGGCGCTGGCGTTCCCATACAGCTGCGGCAGATCATTGGACGGGTTAAGAAGCAAATAATATAAACAGAGCTCGGTGCCTTGTGGCACATAAAATGTAATGGCTGTGACAATGACTTACCAAGCAGTCACAGAAGAAGCCTTTATGTGAATTTATAGTTCTTTTTTTCTGTGCTGAATTATGAAGAGACAATCCGTACAGACCTGCAGCAGATGGCTAACTCTGCTCAGGCGTTTAATAGTCTGAATTACTCTTGGATGCCAGTGTAGCGCTCAGCCTTGTGAGAACACCCAGCCATTCTGTTGGCAGGAATGATAACACACAAGCAATACTGATGTGTTTGCCACATCAAGTTCAGGTAATAATGTCAAAAATATTATTTTTATTTATTTATGTCCTCTACTACTAGAACAGGGGTTCTCCAGCTGCTGGCCTATATCTCCCATAATACTTTGTCAGCTAAAATGCTGTGAAAGGAGTTTGGGAAATATAGTTAGCCACCAGATGGACAATTTGAGACCTTAGCAATAGAAAGTTAGAAAATATTGCTCAACTTGTGGTTTGCTTATATTTAACTCTGTTTATGTATTTTGGGGTACAGGCCTTCAAACAGGCAATAGGATAATATGTTAATCTTAGTTTTATTTAATTGGGGACAGATTTATTAATAAAAATCCTTATGCCTCTCTGCGGCCAGTAGGCAGCATGTCCTAGGTGTGCAGTGTGGGTTATGGGTCATGAATTGTGGATGCAAAGTGGGTGCTGACTGGTGTAATTCCTGGGTGTGCAATGTGGGTGATGGAGCAAATCTAAGGCCAAAGTAGCCTAGTTTAATTGGAGCATTGTTTCTGTTTGGCTACTTCTGCATTACATTTAAAATTCCCTTTTCAATTCCCTGCAATTCTCTCTTTCCTGAATAAAGCCCTAATACAGATATATCGCTGTGCTTGAAGCAAGAGTAGAGTGGCTGTAGCTGCTTAGAGGGCGATCATACCATATGTGGGTAGAGACATGGCAAAATATTCCTCTATTCGTAGACAAAAAGGCATTGTTTCCCTTGTGCTTCTCATTACAATGACCACTTGCTTGGGATAGATAAGAATATGAAGCCAGTAACTGTGGCAGATGTCACTGTATGGATACATTCTACATCTGTCCTCCAGCTTGTTGTGCTGTGTGATTATACTTTGGTGACATACATGAGAAAGAAGGTGAGCACCCAGCCCTGAACTAAGGAGCACTACAGTGAGAGATCCATTACAGAATTGTCTGCTGTGCTATGGATTCTGCCGTCACATAACTTGATATTACAGCTGTCATAACATTACATTACATTAACATTTATTGATATAGCGCCAACAATTTACGTAGCGCTAGGTACAGAGCATAGAAGGGAAATACATACTAAGTTAGACAAACTAGAAAATACTGGTAAATGAGGTAGAGAACCCTGCTCGCAAACTTACAATCTAGAGGGAATGGGGTACATGAGACACATAAGGGATTGAAGAGGTCAGAGGGATGGAAGATGTTGTAACAGTAGTGTGTATGGTTGGCAGTAGGTGGGATAGGCCAAAGATGAATTGTGTGTGTTTCAGTAAGGTGGGATCCGCTAGAGGTAAAGTGACAGGTATTATAGTGGGTTGGGTAGTAAGCTTTTTGAAAGAGATGAGTTTTGAGGGACTTTTTAAAGTTTGAAAAGGAGGGAGAGAGCTGTATGGACTGCGGAAGGGAGTTCCAGAGAGAGCGGGCAGCTCTGGGGAAATCTTGGAGTCGCGAGTGAGAGGTGGTGATGAGGTTGGAGGAGAGTATAAGTCCCATTGAGGTGCGCAAAGGTCGTGCAGGGAGCTATCGGTTAACAAGGGAGGCAAGTTACGGAGAAGTGGAGGGCTTTGTAGGTTAAAGACAGACTTTTTAATTTTATCCTTGAGCAGACGGGGAGCCAGTGGAGGCCGTTGCAGAGAGGAGTCGCTGAATCAGACCGACGTGCAAGAAGAGTCTGGCAGCTGTGTTTTGAATAGATTGCAGGGGAGAGAGACGAGCCAGAGGTAGTCCAGTCAGGAGGCTGTTACAGTAGTCAAGGGAAGAGATCACAAGCAAGTGAACTAGTATTTTGGCGTCTTTTCGCTGAGGAACAGGCAAATGCGTGCAATGTTCCTTAGGTGCAGCCGACAGGATTTGGCTAACAAGTGAATATGAGGAACGAAGGAGAGTCAAAAGTGACCCCAAGACATCGTACACGGTCAGCTGGTACGTTTGTAGCATTTTCAACGGTGACTGTGAACCCAGGTGTATGGAGATAGTTTGAGGGAGGGAAGATAATCAGTTCTGTTTTGGAAAGGTTAAGTTTTCAGACATCCAAGCAGAGATGGCCGACAGAAACTCAACTACACGTGACACTAGAGAAGGAGTGAGGTCAGGGGAGGAGAGGTAGATCTGAGTATCATCCGCTTATAGGTGGTATTGGAAACCAAAAGAGCGGATGAGTCCTCCCAGAGAGGTGGTGTACAGGGAAAACAACAGTGGGCCAAGGACCGATCGAGGCAGGAGATAGTTGGGGCAAGTTACGGGAGGTGAAGTTACGCCTGATAGCTTCAACTTTGTTTTTGAAGTTAGGGGCAAGGTCTTGGGCCGTAAGAGTGGAGCAGTGCGGAGGAGCAGGGGGGCAGAGGAGAGCATTAAACGTTGAGAAGAGACATTTGGGATTCGATGAGAGGGTGGATATTAAGGTAGAGAAATAGTGTTGCTTGGACTGAGCGAGAGCAGAGTTGTAGGAACATAGCATGAACTTATGTTTGATTTGTGGTTGGGTTGTTGGTTGGGTCTGCGGGCACGTTTGGCAACAACAAGGGCAATGATGTCAATAACACTGCCACATGTTCCATGACACTCCTTACACCAGTGACATTTGACATATGATATTTGACTGGTTGAGCATTGTGGGAGTGCTTGAGTGGCAAAATGTAACCGTCACTGCACGTCTATCTTGTTTTACATAGTGATTTACAAGCCAAATAGGAGTGAATGGTATAGCCTCATCTATCTATTGGCGTTTTCAATTGATTTTGAAATCAATGCGTAATCATGTACCTTACGTTAGCAAAAACGAATGTAGCACGTTCTATTGATCATTAAAATCATGATAAGTTGTCAACTTGTGCATCATGGAGATAAAGTACTCAGAATGTGCAGTGGATTCTCTTGTGCTTAGAGCAGCCTGCATGGCTGATGTCACCAATCACAGATGCTTTCTAGAATCATGGTCCGCAATGTCTAGGAATGGATGATGCTATGTCCTTGCCTTGGCGGTCACACTCTGTACTTTGGACACTTGCGTCATTTGTTGTGCTTCCAGGAAGTGATTGATTATTTGCTACTCTAATTCAGGGTCATCTAAATCAAGTTGTTTATGAAAACAAGCTATTGGGTGACTGGTGTGGCCTTTACTTTAAATGCACCAATACCAAAAACGGCATATAAACATATATAGGGTATGTTTCCTTAATGCACAAGGAAAGCTTTTGAAGAATTTGGGGTGGTGTTTTTTTGTTTGTTTAATTTTTTTAAATTACATTTTCATAATCAAACACGTATACATTCCAGTCACATAATTCCAAATATCATAAATATTCAGGACAGGACTGACAGACAATAAGGATCAGAGTTGGATTTAACGTCCGTGTCTGAACAGGAAATATCAACAGAATGTTAATATAAATAATCGTACAAAAAAAAGCATACTTTATGAACGGAATAAATATGTATAAAAGGAGCGGAACTTAATACAAGACATTAAATAAAAGGAACCAGTGGGTGGCTGGAAGGATAACATGTAGGAACTGTTTGGACAATAAAAACATATAGATAAGTCTAAAAAAAGGTCCATAAGCAAGATCCTTACAATCTGCAGGAGGGGTTTGAAAAGTTTGGGGCGGGTGCGATCATCTAACATGGGCACTAGGGTCTTGGATAGATCAATGTCTGATTCCCAATCAGGGCTTTCCCAAAACATTAATCAATACATCCATTTATTGGCATTAGGAATACCTTTACCTAGTAGCGTTACCACCCAGCCGGTATTTTACCGGCAGGCCAGTAAAAAATTTGGCTTGATGCCAAAGTTAAATCTATGGAGGCACCAGCAAGGCCAGCATTTTTTTGTAGAAAAGTTGGCTACCCTATTACCTAGTGATGATTGTATAATGTCAGAATATTTTTAGATAAGCTCCATGCAGGCCAACCAGTCTCTATATGAAGGAGAGGTGGGGCATTTCTAGTAGCGTGGAATAAGAGGTTTCACAGTGTTTAGTAAGTATATTGTTATGGAACGTTTTTACTTGCCTAATGGGTGAGATGTATGGCGTTAAAGGATTACTATGGGGTCGTGTGGTCCAGAGGAATCTGCAATTTCTCAGATGGAGGACAGAACTGTATTCCAGAAAGGGCGAATCAAAGGGCATAACCACCAGATGTGGAGGAAATCTCCAATATTTGTTTGACTTGGTAGGGTAGATGTTATGGAGGGTAACAGAGGTCTTGAACCATCTAGTTAATAGTTTGACTGCATTGTGTCATATGGAGAGTGACCATTTATGTGCAAGTGTAACTATTTTATGCCACTGTGAAGATGAGGGTGATGTTGCAATCCCTTTCCCACAGTCTTATATAGTATGGCTTAGTGTCATCTGTTATGCCAGTAAGTAGACTAATCTCGTCGGAGGATCTTCAGTCATGCCGTAGGTTTCATATTCTGTCGCTTCTGATGGCAATAGAGCCTGTCTGGACAATTTTGCAATGAAATGTAAGAGTTGAGTGTATTAATACTTAATCTTATCTCAAGTCAGGCAGCTAGATCAGACTTAGGTCTCATCAAGCTCTCTTGTATAACATGAATCTGGGATACATTTTTGTTTGGAATTGTTCATTCCCAACTAAGGTAAATAAGCGAGGCTGTGTGTACTAGGCATGGGGCCTTACAGCTGTATGAAGTGTTGGGGTAACCATCAGGTGTGTGATAAGTCATGCGATCATTTGTTTGGGGTGGTACCATGATTTCCAGTGGTATTGGGACCAGCAGACCTAGTTGCTCAAGAGAGACCCATATTTTCGAAGATGGCCTTGCCCAGTTTAAAATATGTTTTAAACATGTCTGTGGTGTCTCATGTTGGACATCACCTGTGGCTTGATATGCAAATGAACTACTTTTCAATGGGAAACGTGTAATTTTGCAAATCAAGCCACAAGGTGATGTCATAAGCAGGAAACTCCACAGACACGTTTAAAACACATTTTCCTCTTAATTTATGAATTTGCTTGCAATTTATTTCTAACACAATGTATAGATCATTTTATATATATATATATATTTTTTTTTTTTATTTTCCATGTTCAGTGTAAGCAATGTTGAGGTTGACAGAATCCCTTTAATGTCAGGATGAAACCTGCCCTAGTAGATAAGTTGGACAGATGTTCCTAGAGATATTGAGCTCTGTTCAATGAAGTGAGTTATCTTACTAGTATTGCATTCTATGGTATTCAATGACCTGAGATAAATGAACTAAGGCCATTGAATAGCACCAATTATGTATTCAGTATAACTCTTCTCACTATCTCTGTGGATTGTTTGTGCTTTCGAAATGAAAGATAAAATAGGTACTCGGTTTTGACATGACCTCTAAGCCTGTATAGAAAAAGTTAAATCTACATCTACACTTCCAATTCTATAATTTACATAAGTCCCTTTCTTATTTGTTCCAGAAAATATGTTATAAACCGTTTGGAATTTCTTCTCTTTTATGGCCCCGTAATCTAGATATATAGTAACCTGAAAAGAATACTTTTATACCATACCCTATCAAACATTGCTAGAGTGTATTAATGAAAGCATGTATACTAGAAACATAGAAACATAGAATGTGTCGGCAGATAAGAACCATTCGGTCCATCTAGTCTGCCCAAATTTTTTTGAGTACTTTTATTAGTCCACCGTTCCCGGTCTTATATCTAGGATAGCCTTGTGTCTATCCCACGCATGCTTAAAATCCTTGACTGTGTTTACCTCTACCACTTCTGCTGGAAGGCTATTCCATACATCCACTACCCTCTCAGTAAAGTAATACTTCCTGATATTACTTTTAAATCGTTACCCCTCTAATTTAAAACTATGTCCTCTAGTTGTGGTAGTTTTTCTTCTTTTAAATATACTCTCTTCCTTTACTGTGATTATTCCCTTTATGTATTTAAATGTTTCTATCATACTAACACAAGACACAACCAAATATAGCCAATACATCTGTAAAGAATCAAAGAATCTAAAAATATAATGAAAAGGTCAATACACTTTAATGAAAAAACACATAGAAATGTATACCAATAGATACATTTTGGAATAAAAGTGCTCCTTGAAAGTGCTGCTAAGTTCATTAACTTTTCACATGGATACTCACACACCTCTGCTTACTCTTAGACATCTTCATAATATATGATTACATTTCAAATTAATCTTTCCAGTCCATTAACTTTTGAATAGTGGAGAGGCTACAGTCTAATCAGAAGGGGACATGCCTACTGAAAGAAAATTCCTTTACTGGTCTTAACAGATATATATTGCGTGTATAAGGGATACATTTGGGATACATCAATTTTTCATATGATTATGGAGATACAAGACAGTAAGAAACACATTGATTATTAGGATTATTGGTAGAGTATTTTTTTTGGGGGGGGGGGGGGAGTCTAATGGGTTAATTCACTAAAATTCGACATTGGAGGTCGACTTTCAAATTCAGCACCTTAATGTTGGAGATAATAATAAGCACCATAAAAAGGGTATTATTTAATTTTTGTGAGCCTATTCCTCTCGCTTCAATAACAGCACCCCCTTGTGGTAATGTTTATTAGTGTATTAGTGCACATTTCATACATCACAAAAGCATTAATATGGGCCAGTGATGGCTAACCTTGGCTATCCAGATTCTTTGGGACTACATATTCCATAATGGTCAATCAACCTAAGGCTAGCTGAGAAGCAGTTAGTCATCACTGGTATAGCCTATACATCAGCTCACAGAGTACATACATTTATTAACTTTGTATGACATCATTTTCTTTTGTCAGTTTTTGGTGAAAAATGCTTTTGTTTTTTATATGATGAATAAGGAAAAATTAAATTAGATGTTTATCTCCAACCTCCATTTTGTGAATATTTCCGATGATCCAACATCATCCAAAATCTTCCAGCCAGTCTCAATTTACAACTGTAAACAAAAACACTATATTTCACAAAATGGCGGTGCCCAGTCACACCTGTTTAGTTACATATGTTATTAAATACAGTCACGTAAGAAAAACAAAAGACATATCTGAAATCAACAATACAAAAAATAAAAAAGTAAAACCTTTTCATTTTTTGGTGGGAGTATCCCTTTAACCCCATCTATATTTTACCCATTATATTTTCATTTATTTTTTTGTAGACAAACTTATAAGACGAGACGTAAAAAAAGATTTTCCTTTTGTTGAATGCCCGGCATAAAAAGAAAGTACCATTTTGAGTAAAATAAAATTCAAGTGGATTTTATCAGAAAAGGTAAAATACTATTTGTCTGCTGAATGTCAGAGGAATAGTGACTAAAAACCTTGGTGTTTTATGACTGAATTTCTGAAAATTGTCTCCACTTGCTACCTAGAGGAAATTGGATTTCACAAATGATTTCTGGGTGGCAGTAGACATTGCGGAATAATCATACTGAATACAAATATACTCCCATAAACTATTCTTATGGTCAGGACACTATCACATACTGCAAGGTTGTTGTTTTTTTTGTTTGATTATTTTTGTTATTATTTGTTTTTATATATATATTTTTTTTCCAGAATGTTATTTTGAAATAGAATTTCTTTGCCCTGGACTTTTCACGATAGATTAAACTTATATTGTAGTAAGTTTGGGTATTGTTGTAGATTAAGGTTGGTTGAACATGAAAGGAGCATAGTTACAAACAGTCCCAAATTTTTCGGAATAGTCCCATTTTATTTTTAGTCCTGTCCTGTCACATTCAGGTCTGTCCCAGCATTAATATTACCTGTGCACAGTATGCTTTGCACTGTGCATAGGCAGCATTGTGTTTAAACTGTGTATGTCTTTTACACAGCTTAAAACTGTGCTCCAGACACCAGGGAGCCTAGAGGTCACCCTGGCTCACGCAAAGTGCTATGATGTCTTGTAACCCTGTCCCCTTTTAACTCAGCCCCCTGGTGTCCCGGTGAACAAATATTTAAAAGTTAGTACTTAACTAGTTACAGATTAGAATATCATGTTATTTGTGTATTGCGTATATTCATTTTACAAAATAACATATATAACTTTTACATGCTGCCCTACAAAATGAATAATTCATATGTGTTAAGCAGTAAATCAGTTAATTAATCTGGGATCCGCTTCTTGATTAATTAATTGGTTCCACCTGGACATTCTGCATTCTGAAGGCTAACCTGTGAAAGTTGTATAGTCCTGCTGACATGCTATCGCTAGCTTTACAACTGGTGTAAAAACCTCTAGATGCATGCACATTGCAAGTTTTTTGTTTTTTTTTAAACACTTTAAAATGTTACATTATTTCCCTCCCAGACGCCATGTAAATGTTGGGTGGCAGGATCAGACCTGCAGACCTGATATTTTTAAGGAAATTAAACATATTTAAAATAAGAAATATTAAAACGTTGTTAAATACACCGATTTTATCATTATTTAATTATGATATGCATGTAAATGTTAGGCCGTATACAAGTCAGAGTAATATTTTATGTTGCACTGAATCTGAAATAATAATGGTTCTAATTTTCAGTGATGGGGAACGGGTTCAGACCAGTGCATTTTTCTAGAGTAGTGTATCTAAGTATATTAATGGCTCACAGACGCCAAATACTGTAGATTAGAGTGTTAGTACTAATACAGGGGGTGGTAAACAGGGATGGGCAATGCTTCCGTACAAGGACACCAGTGACCAGGTCCATAGAATTATCCGCCAGACACCCCAGTAAATGTCCACCATGAGCAAGTTGGTGCCGATCCCTGGTGGTAAATATATTTATCATGTGAGCAAGTTGGTGCCGACCCCTGGTGGTAAATATATTTATCATGTGTCTCTTTATGTTGTTCCTTCGACAACGTATTTATCAGGCATTCAGTGTCATTTTCAGTGTCATTTGTAGAACAGTGGCTCTCCCCAAACCGCATCCTGCCCCAAATCTGAAGGTACATTGATTCATCCGGAGGATATTTAAGTGTCATGAAGAGCTGATTGTATGGCTAGTTGTGCAGTTAGGCTGACAAAGGAAAAGAAAGCAACTGTGTGATCTCCTGTTTATATACGTATATAAATATATATAAATACAAATTGCTGCTCTGTAATGAAAAATGGACCGTGTGTATATTCTCACACCATGTGCTAGCTAAGCAATGTGAAGCTGATTCCTGCAGCTGCTTTTGCCACTATAGGAAATAAACAACATTTGGACTAAGTCATTAATCTTGAAAAAGAAGATAAGAATCCTGCCTGCTTTTTCTCTCTCATTGAAATGCAGGGGAGGCTTGTTGGAGATGATTGATTGTGAGCTGTCTGAATGTTAACTACATCACTTACAGGTGCTTAGCATTGTCACAGTATCATTACCTTCTCCTGTACTGGTCACAGTGAGCACTTAAACTGTATTACCAGAGAGCCTAACAGGGATTCTGGCAAACATAAGATGGGCTCAAGATTTCTTGGATCGTGATATCTTAGTGTCTCATGGCAGGCATTGTTTTTTTGTGTGTGCTATAATTAGGTGGGTTGTGCATGGCCAGATTAAGACATTGTAGGCTTCTGGGCTACAGGTACTGTGATGCCCCCAGTAACATCGGCAGGGCCGGCCTTAAGAGTTCAGGGTGCCTGTGAGGGCCACCCCTGTGCCCCCACCCGTCTACCTCTGTCCCCGTCCCCCATGTCTTTGTAAACCCACTCACCCTCCCTCACCCCCTCCCTCACCTTTTTATTGGTCCCTGGTGGCTAGTGGGGGCAGCCGGGGGATGTCAGCACGATACATGCAGACATCCTCCATGCTGCCCGACACCTCTGTCTATTATGACGGACAGCTGGTCCGTCATAATAGACGGAGGTGTCGGGCAGCATGGAGGATGTCTGCACGTATCGTGCAGACATCCCCCAGCTGCCCGATTCTCCCTGGTGGCTAGTGGGGCAGCAGAGGATGTCTGCGCGATGAGCGCAGACCTCCCCTGCTGCCGCCCGGCACGATCGCCGGGACTTCTGTGACGAAAGCGGAAGTACCCGGCTTCTTTATAGAAGCCCCGGCGGTCGTGCCGGGCGGAAGCAGGGGAGTCTGTGCTCATCGCGCAGACATCCCCTGCTGTTAGAGTGGGGGATCCAGGTCCCCTGCAGCTCTGCTGGGGACCTGGATCCATGTCTTATAGTCTGACCTCAATTTGAGGTCAGATTATAAAATGAGCTCGATTATAAGACGAGGGGGGTTTTTCAGAATTTTTTTTCTGAAAAAAACCTCGTCTTATAATCGAGCAAATACGGTACGTGCGAGGTTGGTTGGCGTGCCCCATGCTCAGCTGGATGGCGCTGCTGGGTCCGTAATCCCGTGGTAAGTCATTAGTCATATGCTCCCCTCTGGGGCTCCTCCTTGAGTGTCCTGATTATATGAACAAAAATGGATGATATGAAGTCATCACTTCATTGAATTCTTGACGCTGCCTCTGTGGGCGCTACCATTTACCTTAAGTTGTGATTTTGGAATAGCTGGCTGTAGAGGGGGATTTCAGATTTTAAGAACTTTTTGCAACTTATAATTAACCTGCGTCTCCAGAGCAGAGGCGTCATTAGGGATGGTGTCACCCAGTGCGGTAACTCATGGTGTCACCCCTCTGCATTTCCTCCAATACCATGCCAAACAGATTCCTTAGTAATGCCAGTCAGATGGCCCATTAAATATGCCACATACAGGAGCCCCACAAATTATGTCACACGCAGGAGCCCTTTAACTATGCCACATACAGGAGCCCCATAACTATGACACACAAGAACCCCATAAATTATTCCACACCAAAGCCCCATAAATTATGCCTCATCTTGGAGCCCAATTAATTATGCCACACACACAGACGCCCATTAATTATGCCACACACAAGCGCCCCATAATTATGCCACACAAAAGAGCCCGTTAATTATGCCACACATGGGGCCCAATAAATATGCCACTCATGGGACTGCCATTAATTATGCGACACACAGGAGCCCCACAAGGTGACAATTGTACAATTCGAAAACAACACATATCTATAAACACGGACATCTCTCTATAACTAGTTGCATTTATACTTATTTGAATTATTTAATATTCTATTTAATAAAAATGTTATTGAAAAATTGCATTCCTATTTTTTATTCCCTTCCTCTGCACCCACATTGCACCTAAAGGACTTAACACAGCACCATACAGTACCCACAGAACTTGCCATGCACCTATATTGCACCCACAGCATTTGGGTTGCACTCATATTGCACCTACACGATTTGGCATGCCACAGTGTCAGTTTGCCCCACAGAACTAGCCAGTGTCACTTTCCACATAGTACATGTTATTTTGCCCCACAGACCATGTCACAGCATCACTTTTATTTAATATGCCAGTATGGCAATACCCCCAGTATGCCAGGATTTTGCCCCTCAATATGCCAGGATTTTGCCCCCCAATATGCCATTTAATATGCCAGGATTTTGCCTCCCAATATGCCATTTAATATGCCAGGATAGAGCCAATTAATATGCCAGGATTTTGCCCCTCAGTATGCTCGTTATGCCACCCTCCTCTCCCTTCCCCAGCCAGTACTTACCTCCTTGCTGCTGTCTTCCGGTGCAGGTCCGTGGCTGTGAGGGAAGCGTTGTTCGCTCCCCTCCAGCCGCGCGGATCAATAAAGTTTGTTTTAAAAAAAACTTTATTGATCCGCGCGGCTGGAGGGAAGCGCACAATGCTTCCCTCACAGCCACGGACCTGCACCGGGAGACAGCAGCAAGGAGGTAAGTTTTTTTTTTGTTTTTTTTTTAATGCAGGGGGTGCCAGCAGCACTGGTGTCACCCCCGCTGGTGGTGTCACCCGGTGCGTCCCGCACCGCATCCCCCTCGTGACGCCACTGCCCCAGAGCCTGGATATCGATTCTGACTTCACCTAGTTCCAGCTTGAGACAGGTCTGGAGGTCAGCTAGTATATACTTGTTATCCACATGGGACATCTTTTCCTGTTTGGGTTTTTCTGTGTTGAGAGCCAGCCTGCCAATCACACCTAGTGCATAGTGTGAGGATCACTGTCAACTTAGGCAGACACACTCCGGTAGGCCTCATCAAGTAGGTGCAGATATGGTGACATTTTGTCTTGCCACTTTTTCTCCCCTGACTCGTGTTCTCTGGTAGTCTCCCAAAATAAGATGTTAAAGTTTGGCTGGAGAGTCTATAAATATATAGTTATTTCCTTAGTATGTGAGGAGCCCATGTGAAACATGTCTGTTCATGTTCCCAGTTGGCTTCACCACCAGATTTCAAGAACTTGATATTATGAAATTCTGTTGAAATTGGAGTAGCAATACCCACAATATTATGGAGAATATGCCCCTGGTAGAAAGATGTATTATAGGCACAGTAAACTTGAGTGAGCAAAGGGTGCTATTATAGGTGTGGAAAACTCAGAGACAGAGCACGATGGAGGTTGGTGGACACATAGGGTTGCCACCTGGCTGGTATTTTACCGGCAGGCCGGTAAAATATTGGCATCAGGCCAATGTTAAGTCTATGGAGACAGTACCAAGGCCTGTATTTTTCTGAAGAAAAAGTGGCAACCCTATGCACACAATGCAACATTCATTGATTAAGCCAGATATTGATTCAAACTGCCAGATTCCTGGACAAGGCAAACTGTGATACAATATTGCTTCAATGTATCACATTAAGCTGCAACGGAAAGAATGGCATACAGACTGAATCTTATTGTAAATAAAGTGTGAAACAATACTTCCTATATTTAACAAAAAATATTTTGTTTCATTCGTTGATACAGTGAAGGTACAGATGTTAAAATGTCACTCTCCACCTGCTGAAGGACTGTATCTCCTATGATCTTGTGTCACCCTATGGATCTATAAGAAGGTTCTGGGATATGTCGTCCATTTTTGATAAAAGAGTAAAATATGTAATAATTTTTTCGCTGTTTGTATCTTTAAATCATAGTTAAATACTTGCGCTTTCTGGGAAATCAGGTGGAATACACAGCTCTGCAAGATTCATTACTGTCTGCGTGATATCCCAGGCTTAACATTGCCTGCTGTGCCTTGATATTTTAAACACATTGACAAATGAATTTGTTTGTGTTGATGTTGCGTGCATAGGCTGATCGGTAAGTGGTACAGAGTATTGACTGATCTGCTGTCACCAAGAAGAAAACAAATTATTTACCCTTTTATCTGATAATAGCGATGACACTGTATAAATCCTCAGTCACCCTTACTCTTTAACATATTATCTGATCAATAGTGGCACAGAGGAACGTACGGTAGTTTAAATAATCAAAACAGTTCTAGCCATACTGTATTTATCTTAATGATGGAGCTACTTATGTCAGGGCACCTACCCCCTCCTCACTTCCTTTATGTAAGACTAATTAATAACTCCAATAGCAGTCTGATTTTCTCTAAATTATATATTGTTTTAACCACTCTCTTAAAGTGACAGTAAATTAAGTTAAGTTGAGCCTACAGTAATACTTCTCATAGAGGAGGTGATAGATCTAGAACTAACAGTTCAGAGATGCCTCAAACACTCCATAAGACCTGCCAGCCTTGACTAACCACTAATTTATTTTCAAATCTGATCCAACTGATGTTCTCTCAATCCTGGTTGTGGAGCCTTACCTCTTTTACCAGCACCCCATTTTTATACTGATACTTTCACTTGACATCCCCTCTGTCTCTTTCATGTCTTTCTCATTCCATTATCCTTATGTTTTATTTTTACTGTGCACTTTTTTGTTAATTTTACCCTGCATAGGGGATTATTTAAATGTATAACTGGCCGTTTTTGTCTGCTAGTAAATGGAACACTATGTAAAGAAAGAATATTGTTACAATTCCGACCATTGTTTACATTGGATGTGTACAGCCATTCTTATTGTTTATTTTTTCTGTATTGTTATTGTTTTACTAAAAATAATAATAAAGAATTTTAAAAAAAACTGTGTAGTTGTAAACAGGTGGTCTAACCTATACAACTGGTTTGTATTCTAACAGGTTTACAGCTATGTGCTCTGTGAAGAGACCACAATGAAGCCTCAATATAAACAAGGGATATTTGCTACTGCAGTGGCCCATCCAACAGTCCAGGATTTAGGTATTACCCAGTTGGCTGTAAGTTGTATATAAAAAAAAAACAGACACCTTAGACACAGCAGGGTAATCCCTAAATCCTGGACTACTGGGTGGGCCTTGAGGACAGGGTTGAAGACCACGGTGCTAGTGAACAGCTGGAATGACATGTTAACATTCTGCTGCCATAGTTGCCAAATTCAGAGCTATGTGGGCACGGAATATTCTTGTGCACTATAATGGAGAAGGCAGGATAAACCCCTCTCAGGATGATCCCCCAAATCCCACACAGCACCAATATGTACATAGCACTATAATAAAGAAGACTTGATAAACCCCGGGCAGGATGACTCCCAAATCCCACAAAGCACCAATATGTACATAGCACTATAATAAAGAAGGCAGGATAAACCCCTCTCAGGATGACCCCCCAAATCCCACAAAGCACCAATATGTGCATAGCACTATAATAAAGAAGACTGGATAAACCCCGGGCAGGATGACCCCCCAAATCCCACAAAGCACCAATATGTGCATAGCACTATAATAAAGAAGACTGGATAAACCCCTCTCAGGATGACCCCCCATATCCCACACAGCACCAATATGTACATAGCACTATAATGAAGAAGACTGGATAAACCCCGGGCAGGATGACCCCCCAAATCCCACAAAGCACCAATATGTACATAGCACTATAATGAAGAAGACTTGATAAACCCCGCTCTGGATGACCCCCAGATCCCACATCACCAATATGTACATAGCACTATAATGAAGAAGACTGGATAAACCCCGGGCAGGATGACCCCCAAATCCCACAAAGCACCAATATGTACATAGCACTATAATGGAGAAAGCAGGATAAACCCCAGGTAGGATGACCCCCAAATCCCACATCACCAATATGTACATAGCACTATAATGAAGAAGACTGGATAAACCCCTCTCAGGATGACCCCCCAAATCCCACAAAGCACCAATATGTACATAGCACTATAATGAAGAAGACTGGATAAACCCCTCTCAGGATGACCCCCCCAAATCCCACACAGCACCAATATGTGCTAAATATAATAAAAATGTACATTTGCTGAAAGGGTGGTAATATTGTAAATAACCTAAAGGAAGTAATTTATGATATTACCATCTTTTAGTATATTTAGCACATATTGGGGCTTTGTGCGATTTGGGGGTCATCCTGTGCGATATTTATCCTGTCTTCTTTGTCTGTTTGCAATCAGATGTGCGCTATTGTTAACCTCTGCAGCACAGCAACCTATCTCTTCTGTCCACTCCTTTCCTTTCTCATTGCAGTATAATGCCATTAGTAACCCAACTGGTATTTTACAAGCTGACCTGTTAAAAAAAACAGCTTAAGGCCAGAATGTGCAAGCAATAGCATGGCTGCAGCAACCCAACAAAGCCCCTAAATACAGTAGATATTGTATCACATGATAAAGTTGAGGAATGGCACTGATGAAACATAAGAGATGGAAGCTATAGTAATAGAAAATGAATGCCGTAGATCATGGGAGCAGCGGAAAGGCCATCCATGCTGGGAAGTATTGCGTGATAAGCATTGAGTTGTGGAGGCCATAGTATGCCATGGTCAGGAGTTTAAATGTTATTTGTAGTGCATTGTCAAGGGTTGTTAATAATTATTATACACAGCACCACATATTTTCTTTTACTGTCTATTGTATTGGATTTTTGCACCACACTCTTTAATATACACCTGTATTCTGTGCAGACTTAAACAAACTTCCTGACATTTTAAATGCCTAAGCAGGGACAATTACATTGCTGTGAGAGCGGCTAAAGGTGTGTATGTGGACGGGGCAACTATTTCAGTGAATTTTCTGGCCTATTTATGACATTTGGTAATTTGTTTAATATTAAGAATAAGTAATTTTACTTATTTAAATTACAGTAATATATAAGCACATTTAGTTCAGTTTAAACACATGTTATTGGGTTTTATAGCTCTGGGGCTCCTTGATACACTTATACAAACCAGAAATTTTGCATTCCCAGAAAAGAGGGACAAGAGAGGAGAAAAGAGGGACAGAGAAATTTGAGTACAAGATAGGGATAGGGAGAAAAGAGGGACAGTGGATTTTTCGTACAAGATAGGGAGAAAAGAGGGACAGAGGATATGGGTACAAGATAGGGATAGGGAGAAAAGAGGCACAGAGGATATGGGTACAAGATAGGGATAGGGAGAAAAGAGGCACAGAGGATATGGGTACAAGATAGGGATAGGGAGAAAAGTGGGACAGAGGATTTGGGTACAAGCATACCACCTATTCAGTGACACTTAGGTGGTATGCTTTAATTCTGGTATTTGCAATGTCCAGAGAGCTACTTTTTTAGGAAATTTGGCTAAACTCTTTCCCCTTTTAATCATCTTATGCATATTTGACGATGTGCTTTATCTTATGCCCCATCCACACAGACAGTAATTCATTTATTATTGGGGCATGTGTAATCTCTATCCTTCATTTCACTAGGTAAGTAAATGCAGGCATTAGCAGGGAATAGACGCAGATATACTAAAGGATAGTACAGAGTCAGTTCATACTTCAATCAAACTATAAAACATTCCACTTTTTGTGTAACTTTAGTTAATATGTTAGCTATGACCTTTTCAAAGCCCTGTGGGGTCTATAATTTGTCAGATTAGTGCTGAAGGCAGCAGCATGATTTAATGCTTTCCATACTTAGCAGCTTCATGGAGACCTGAAGAATACTTTTATCATTCTGAAGGTGGATTTACCCCGAGGTACAAGCAAAAGACACAAGACTAAGAAAGAAGAAGACTGGTGCGACTTAGAACACCAAGATTATATGTATAACAAGCAAACTACAATGAAAAAGGCTATTAAAGGGACAGTCTGGTCCCTAAACTCACTTTGGTGCAAGTTGAAGGTTACTGCTTGTATAGTGCCCAGGTTTTTTTTCCAGGGTGATTTGATGCAGGCATTCTGCATAAATCACATTTTTAATATTTGACTCAAGCCCTCCCCAGTGATTACACTGCATGTTTACTGCAGGTGCGGCAGCACTGATTCTACAGACACTGAGGATATAAAGTTTTGTGTCATTTAGTCACTTCCTGTGCTCCTTGAATTGAATACATTGTGTGGACTGTGATAAACGTGCTCTTGTATACAGTAGGATCTCTTAACAGTGCAACACATTTTCTGATGACATCACTCGACAAACAGGTAATTCCATTCCATGAAATTATTCTCATTGGTTACTGCAGCAAAAAAAGGAAATTACTTTTACTCAGCTAGTGTGGGCAGTCCTGGTTTCTTGCAAACTGCTGTAATTTCACAATTTCATCTAGCTGTAAGTATTTTATATTTTTAGCCATGCAAAATGTAAAACATGCATTTTATAGTACTTTGAAAGCACATTAATATACATTAATATTTGTAAGATGCATTTTGGGCACTAGACAGTGCCTTTAATAGTTCAATTAATAATTGTAACAAAGTCATGTGTACAATTATTAGACATAATCTTGGTATCTCAGCACAGGGAAAGGCTAATCGACAAAGACCCCAGTGCGCAGGCCAGGTTTTGAAAGTCCAAAGAACATCATTACATTGTTTGAGACGAAGTCCAGTAAATATCAAGTTCTATTTAAGCCAGTGGTCCTGTGATCTCATACAGTTTCAAATTATCTTTATCACATACCAGGGACATTTATGGATCTTAGTTTTACGTGCAGGTTAGAGATGCAGCAATGGTCCAAAATCCTGGCACTCTATTGCATCTGACCATTTTAACTAAAAATTGTTCATATACAAATCTGGTGAGTTTCCCCCACTAAGCAAACTCACACGGTATGTCCCTGCACAATATACATCTACACTGGTGAGATGAAATGATCACTGTAACTCATCTCAACTTACCTACAACCAGGGTCGATCCTAGGGTCACGGGCACCTGGGTGCAGGTTTTCCTTTGGCGCCCAAGGGTGGGCGTGGCTATATTTTGAACTCCTCCCCTTTAGATATTTCTGTTCAAGACATGCCCATTTCAATATTGGGGAGAGAGGGAGGGAGATAAAGATATATATTTTGCAATAATACTATGTAGTGGTTTTATTTATTTCTATGATGCTCAGCCAGCAACATGGGAGACTTTTGCTGGCTAGCAGAATGAGTTTTAACTACCGTTCCCATGATTCCCAACCAGCCAAAGTCTTTCATTAGTCTGGCTGAGCATCATTGGAAAAGAAGTTCACAAGGAGTGATAAATAATATTCCACCAAGTCATTCACTCACGTGTCTCTCTCTCTCCCCATACCCTCATGTCTGTCTGTCTCTCCCCATACCCTCATGTCTGTCTGTCTCTCCCCATTCCCTCATGTCTGTCTCTCTCTCCACTCATGCTCCATGTCTCTGTCTCTCTCTCCACTCATGCTCCATGTCTGTCTGTCTCTCTCCACTCATACCCCATGTCTGTCTCTCTCTCTCCACTCATACCCCATGTCTGTCTCTCTCTCGCCACTCATACCCCATGTCTGTCTCTCTCTCGCCACTCATACCCCATGTCTGTCTCTCTCTCGCCACTCATACCCCATGTCTGTCTCTCTCTCGCCACTCATACCCCATGTCTGTCTCTCCCCTCATCCCTTATATCTTTTTCCATCTCTATCTTTCTGTTCCCCATGCTGGTCTCTTGTAAACACAGTCATACATAAACACACACAGTCACACAAACACAGTTACACACTTAGTCACCCTCACAGACATACATTTACACAAACACCTTTATACACACTGTCACACATACATAAATACACACAGTCATACATAAATACACACAGTCACACAAACACAGTTACACATTTAGTCACCCTCACAGACATACATTTACACAGACACCCTTATACACACATACATAAATACACACAGTCATACATAAATACACACAGTCACACAAACACAGTTACACACTTAGTCACCCTCACAGACATACATTTACACAGACACCCTTATACACACTGCCACACATACATAAATACACACAGTCATACATAAATACACACAGTCACACAAACACAGTTACACACTTAGTCACCCTCACAGACATACATTTACACAGACACCCTTATACACACTGTCACACATACATAAATACACACAGTCATCCATAAATACACAGTCACACAAACACAGTTACACACTTAGTCACCCTCACAGACATACATTTACACAGACACCCTTATACACAGTCACACATACATAAATACACACAGGGCCGGCCTTAAGTGTTCCGGCGCCCTGTGCAGGCTTCCCCCATGGCGCCCCCCCATCTTTCACCCCCCTATGTATGTGTCCCTTTCTTCTTCCTTGCCATGTCTGTCTCTCCCCCCCCCTCCACCTGTTCTGTCTCTCTCTGTCTCCCTCTGTTCTGTCTCTCCCCCCCCCCTGTTCTGTCTCTCTCTCCCCCCCTTCCCTCTGTTCTGTCTCTCTCTCCCCCCTCCCCCTGTTCTACCTCTCACCCCCTGTTCTACCTCTCACCCCCTGTTCTGCCTCTCTCTACCCCATCCCCCTGTTCTGCCTCTCACCCCCTCTTCTGTCCTTCTCTCACCCCCTGTTCTGTCTCTCTCTCCCCCCTCCCCCTGTTCTGTCTCTCTCCCCCTCCCCCTGTTCTGCCTCTCACCTCCTGTTGTCTCCCCCCCCCCCCCTTTGCCTGCAAATGTGGTTCAAGGGAGGGGGCGGAGCTAACAGTCTCAGTGGTGTAGCTCCGCCCCCACCCTGTGAAGCAGAGCAGCGTCTGCTTCACAGGGAGCCACAGACAGCAATAGAAAGTGCTGCTTGGCTCCCCATGCTTGCATTAAGTAGAGGGCATGCCGAGTAGAGGGTTGGTGAGGGGGGATCTTTTGATCTCCCCCAGCCAGTGCCACTACAGGCTTTTTTTTTTCCAACCGCCGGGCAGGCGCCCCCTGGAGTGTTGCGCCCTGTGCGATCGCACAGGTCGCACACCCCTAAGGCCGGCCCTGAATACACACACACAGCCACCTTTACACACTTAGATACACTTGCACAGATACTCATGTACACACACTTACTCATACTCATACTCATGTACACACATTACTCATACTCATGTACACACATGTACACACACTTACACAGACAGTAACACACACATAGTTATACACATTGACACACACATACACACTTATACACTTCCACACTTCCTTTCTTTTTTTATTTTAACCCCTCCCCCCCCAACTGTCATCACCTCCTTCTTGTTAATCCAAGCACAGTGCAACAGGGGAAAGCTCCGCCCCTGTAGCGTTCTGTGATTGGATGCAGGGAGGAGGGCGCTCTCTATTGTGTCTTGGCAGATACTCTAGAGAACGTCCTCCTCCCTGAAGCAGCCAATCACAGAACGCGACGGGGGCGGAGCTTACACCCGTCGCGCTGTGCTTGCTTTAACAAGGAGGAGGACGGCAGGGAGAGAGCTCTCTGCTTCAGCGCCTCTCCTCCCGTGCGCCTGGGCGCGGTGCACCCCATGCACCCGCCCAGGATCGGCGCTGCCTGCAACTCACCTTTTAGTAAATAGCCCCCAGAGTGGTGATCATGCAGGTTGGGTCAAAAACTAGACAGTTTCTGTGAATAGTAGGACATTGCACTGACTGAGACCTTGATTACATGGTTGAAACCTTGGCACTTGAGAAAAAATACTAATAGGACTGATATTTGAAATAGTAAGAAAGAAAAAAAATTTCTTAAAGAAAAAAAAGTTTCGTCAATACATTTGCTTGCCTATCTGGTATAATGGGACAGAAAACAAGAACAATGCTGTACATTTCCATTGTACATACTATATAGGCAAGAGAATTCAGTTTTCAAGGGTATTGACATTTTCTTAGATAATTTGGGGATGAACTTTCTGATGGAACAAGATCATAGCCGTCTGAATGCAATAGAGCAAATGGCAACTGTATTCATTCTTCAGAAATAAACCTTCAAATAAATAAAACAGCTTGCGACAGTATCTATGAACAGGCAGGCAAGGCTCCAAATGCTATCCCAGAATGCAGGAATACAGAGAGTACAAAGTTCCGCTCACATACATTTATCTTACCAGAACTGTGCTCTCTATGGTAACAGCTTATGGATCTTGATCACAGAGGTGTGAACTAGTGAATACAAAAGCTGTGAAGGAAGTGGGAAGCATTGGATTTACCAACTCGTTACTATGAAGTGAAATATCATCAAAGCTTTTAAAAGAAATCCTTGTGATAATGTTTTGGTACTTCAAGTTAGAGAGTGATGACTTGCTGATAGCACATCACTCATTGACTGCAATTAAATGCTTTTAAATGGCCACATCACACTGACAATGATAGCAATTTGTGGAAATGTGGAAGCCCGTGTAGCTCGGGATAAGGCTTATTTGCTTTGTATGCTTTGTAAACTGTGACACCATTTACCTCTCAGTCTATATGTCTAAATGCCTGGTAACAGAAGATGCTGTGCTTAGAAGGTGGCAATATGCACAGGGCTATCAGTGGGATTCACTCACTAGGCCTATGATGCAGGGGTACAGTCACGGCAGCACTCTAGCAAAGTGGGGTCCAGCCACTCAAAATAAATAGAACATAGAAAAAAGATCCAAATGGATCGAAAAAGTGGCGCTGAGAGACTGAAAAGAAACAGAACTGAGTTTTTCAGTCTCTGAGCGCCTCTTTTTAGATCACTTTGGATCTTTTTTTTCTGTGTTGTGCTTAGAAGGTATTACACCAGCATTTTAGAAAGTGCCTGCACTTAAAAGGACTAAACATTTTTTTTATTTGTTTGCTGTGATTGTAGAGAATTAACCCCTGCACGCTGGATGGTGTTTTGGTTCTTAAGGACCAAACCACCAAAACGGCATCTTTGTGCGCCTGGTCCTGATCACAGAATGATCGGGAGCCAGGGACATACAGGCAGAGACCTGATTTACAGACTCTTTGGGTCCCTGTCAAAAAACTGAGACTTCATCTGACAGTGGGGACCCCGCTCCAAGCTCCTGCATCAGGATCCGCACGAAGAACGGGCTTTAAACCCTACTATGGATGTCCATAGTGTCCCCTGTGCCTTAATATGCAAATTAAATACTTTCAAATTTGTAATTGACATATCAGGCCACAAGGTGTCTTAAACAGGAGATAATACACACTAAACATGTGCAAAACTAAAATTTTCATTTCGTTTTCGTCCATTCGGACGAAAATTTTATTTATTTAGTCTAAAACGAATTTCGTTCAATTTCAGACGAAATTCGTTCATTATTTTCGTTTCGTTTTATTTGTTCGTTTTATAGAATACGTGTAATACTATTGGCTTTCTATAAACCGAACGAGAGCCCCATTCATAAGAAATTCTTATGAATGGGGCTCTCGTTCGGTTCATAGAAAGGCAATAGTACTACACGTTTCCTATAAGCCGAAAGTCTATAAGCCGAAGGTAGTTCGGTTTATAGACTTTCGGTTTATAGAATACATAGAATTACATGTAACCGAACAAGAGCCCCATTCATAAGAAATTCTTATGAATGGGGCTCTCGTTCAGTTCATAGAAAGGCAATACTACTATACGTTTTCTATAAGCCGAAAGTCTATAAACCGAAGGTTGTTCGGTTTATAGACTTTCAGTTTATAGAATACATAGAATTACATGTAATTCTATGTATTCTATAAACAGAAAATCTATAAACCGAACGACCTTCCGTTTATAGACTTTCGGCTTATAGAAAACTTGTAGTGGTATTGTCTTTCTATAAACCGAACGAGAGCCCCATTCATAAGAAATTCCTATGAATGGGGACTCTAGTTCGGTTTATAGAAATGTATTACATGCATTCCATAAACCGAAAGTCGTTCATTATGTCGGTTTATGGTATGTATATGTAATGCTATTGGTATTCTATAAACCGACTCTATTTCGGTTTATAGAATGCCAATAGCACGAATGGACGAATGATTTTCGTTTATTAACCATTCGTTCATTCGTCTTTCGTTAGTTTAGCATTTTCGTTATTCGTTTTTTGGACGAATGGACGAAAATGCTATTTTCGGACGAAAATGCATTCGTCCGAAAACGAATGCACATGTCTAATACACACATCCACAATGGAGATTAAAGTGTATATGATTTTTAATCTATGATTTTGCTTGGAATTCTACTAACATAATGCATAGCACCATGGTGCAAGCAATGTTTAGGTAACAATGACCCTTTAAAGCAATGCAACAAAACATGGATTTTTACTTATTTCAAATGAAATTGCTAATGTAATTTCATATATTCAATTTATTGTTTCATTTGGTAGTGAGACACATTATAATAAGCACTTCTCTCCCTAAGGGATCTTCAAGCAGTTTAGCAGCACTTGATAATAGATATCATTATGTTATTATTACCCAACTTAATAGCTGATTTAACCTTGCTGGGAATCCAGCCTGTGACCATGGGATGTGAAGAGGTCCTGAGGAGAGAGATGTTACCTATTAAGCTATATGACCAGCCCATTATACATTCATTCACATCTTTTATATTTATGTTAGGCCGGGAACGGGGGACTAATAAAAGTACTCAAAAAAAAAATTGGGCAGACTAGATGGACCAAATGGTTCTTATCTGCCGACACATTCTATGTTTCTATGTTTAAAAGATTTATAAATAAAAATATTATATTCAATAAGTTTAAAAATTAGTAAAAGGTCTTTACATCCAAAATAAGAGATGCATTTAATTATTCATATACCTGTCAATTTACTTACGTTCTGCGTCCACTACGTTTAAATTAACAGACTAAAGCTTTCATCGGACTGATTAAGCAATTCTTATCTCTTCAGCCCTCCAAAGTGTGTCTTTATCTAGAGTCCTTTTGCTTTGGACAGATCTGCGAGGAAGCCAGGCGGCATAACATATCAAATGGCAGTGATCCCAGATGATTTTGAGAGCAGACAATCATATCTGGCAGTGATGTGACATTAAGTCCCTGAGAGAGAGAGTACAAATGGGCATTACGTGCCGGGGTTCAGGAATTCACTGACATCTACCTTTTACAGGAGTAATAAGAGATCTAAAATGGATGATGTGTGGCATGCAAAGTGTCAGGTTGGCTCAGTACACTGAGGCAATAGCCACAAATGTATTCTCTGTGTGTTCCGACCTCTGTGAGAAGGCACGTGTACCCATCCCAATCCTAACAAGATGATTCTTCTGGGTAGATATTCTCAAATAGAGCAAGATTTAAAGGGACTGTAAAAGATTTTGCTCTCTATAGTTTTACTAGTGACATTGTTATATTAGCATATTAGCGTATAATAAGGATTAGCACTATATAAAATGTATTTCCAATGTATATTGGAAAATACTGTAAACTTAAAGGGACCCTGTCAATATATACTGAAGCCCCATTTCAATATGCCTCTAATGTCAAGTATACATGGGGTAACCCTTTCTAAAGGAGCAGGTCCTAACTTATCTTCTGTATTTTGTACAAATTTAAGTGAAATACACTTATTTTTACTTTAAAACTATTTTTACTCTTCTGCTGTTGTTTTTTGGAGATAGTTGAATGTTGAGGGAAACACTGATCACACATGTTTCTTTTTCTTTAATTTACAGGATGCAGTCCTTATTATTTGTTGGCCACTATAGGTAGGTCTGCACCTTTAATAGCAGACTTATATAAAAGATAGGCAAGATGGAGAATTGTTTCCATCTTTGATATTAATACTTGGTTTTTGCAATTTACGTGTCAGTTCACCAAAGTTTACTCTTTAGTGAATAGAGATTGCGTTTTCTTGATGAAAGCTGTGGTATGACCTCATCATAGTGACATCATGTAGTAAGCCGCACTCACTGTCCATACTGCACAATCATGGCCATATTTGCCATATGGACCATTAGGTTATATCTTATTTTGTGAATGCTACAGTGTGACAGAACATTTTATGCCCTGGGCTTGTGGAGGGGCCTGAGGGCCAGCCTCTTCCCTACGGACTATGGACCCTGGCCTGTGTCCATGTTAACATTCCCAGAAGGAGCTATATTCACGACCCTGTCCCCAACCCTTATGTGCCCTGCTACCACTTCATCCACCTGACCTGAGGTGAGGAGGAATTCTCTGAAGCTCTCTAGTGGATCATGAGTCTGTCGCGGTCTGCTGAAACTATCGAGGGCTGCCGATCCTCATTCCGGGACTTTTTGGAGGATATCAACAATTGTGTGAGCTATCCAGAGACATATTTGTTTGGGGCCAGGTACTTTTTTGACACTAAGGAGGAGCACTGGATAGGTAATATTACAATTGGACAATTCAAAATAATGCTCAGTGGCTCGACCACAGATTGGTCACCCTCCTGTGGTGCAAATGTACACGGTATCTGGGAGTGGAGACCAGTCAGTTCGTCCACCGGAATATAGAATGCCCACGTGTTTATGTTAGCTCATGGCACCCTCCACGACCTAAGACTATCATTCCCCATTGCTACTTGGGGCTATTGCATAGCAGGTAATTGCAGGGGCTGCTCGCTTCCCTATTGGATGGTAGACCGCGTCACTCGCTTCCCTATTGGCTGCCAAGTTAAAGGGCCACGGCTGGGCTGCTAACCACTGTTATTTGACTCTTTGCTCCTTTTTGTATTCTAATTGGTTCCTTGCGTTTTAGGCATCAAATTCAATCAGGATATGTATTGTTTAAGCGTTAAAGTGATTAAAGTCCTTTGTTTCATTATGTTTTATCAAGAGCTTGTAACATAGAAACATAGAATGTGTCGGCAGATAAGAACCATTTGGTCCATCTTGTCTGCACAGCATAAATGTCCTTTTGAATCCCCAATAAAATGTTCATATATGCTGTACTGAATGCTAGTGGTCCTGTCTACTTATTTGGTACAAAGAGCAGAGTTCCAGGGTCTGATTGCTGAGAGATGCTGAGTGCTTCTGGGGATCTAAGGAAGATTTTCCTGAAAGCAGACAAGGAAGCCAAAGAGAGGACTGGCCCTTGGTAGCGTTCCGTCACATACAGAAACAGCGCCCAGTTACATCCATGCCTTACCCATACTTGCCAACATTCTTTACTGGGGTCCCAGGGCAAAAGGGAGGAGGGCAGAGCCTAAAGGGGACCATTGTTATTCAACGCCGCATGTCATCATGTTAGTTAGCAGATGATGGAGCGATCATGCCTCTAGGTAAATCTGGAAGCTTAAAAGCACTTTAATTACAGGCCACACTGGATAAATCTATAAATATGTTCATGCAATACAGATTAAGAGAAAAATTGTTTTTGTTTAACTGTAGATAATTTTAGGCTGTGGCCAGATGAGACTAAATGTTACTTTTCTGTAGACCTTTAATGTGAAAATAGACTGCTTATACTGCTAAACATATAATCTGCTAGAGGTGCGGATATAATGGGTTCCCTTCTGCAACGCATGAAGCTTGTACAATCATACAGCATAGTTGCCAACAGTAAGGAATTTGCCGGGACAGATCTGTTTTTTGGGGTACAAAAGCCTGCTGCCTGTGCACTGTGTCATGCATTGTGCACAGGCAGCATTGTGTTTATACTGCGTATGTCCATTAGACACACACACACAGTGAGCTCCAGACACCCGGGACTTGTAACAGGTAGGCTGCAGCTCAATTTTGCAGGGTTACAGAACGTTGCATGACTTAACCCTGCCCCCTCTTAACCCAAGACCTGCTATTCAATAGTTGGCAGCTGTAAAACAGCTGGTGGTAGAATTTGTGGTGCTATCAAGATACCAATAGAATATTGGAATGTTCTACAACTCTCTTTATTATTTGTCCTATGTAGTCGTAGACTATTAACTGTTTTGAAATTATTATCGACATACAAATAGATGGCATTGTGTAGTATCACATCAAATAAAAAAAATGTCAGGTTTATTCGTGCTTAAACATTTTCTGGATTTGTTGGTGAGGTTCACTTTTCCACTTTAAAACATCTTCCCCATGAAGCACTGTATCCATACAAGTACAAGTACTGGTTGATCAGCAGCTATTATTGTGCAGTGCAGTAACTAGATACTGGAGAGATTTTTTTTTTGTTAATCATAATTGGGAACTTGGCTACATACAGATATTCTGCGGCAAAATTGTAAATGTACATTATTGACCTGGGAAATCATTGATAGAATAGAATGGTACTGGTGATTGCTCCAAACAAACAGAACAGACAATAAATTAATTGAGGCGTATTTTAAATGGATATTAGTTGATATATTTGTTGTGACCTTAGAAAGAAAAACATTGTAATGCAGAACATCAGAAATACATGTAGTTTTTCGGATATATGTAATCAGATAGAATACTTTCATATTGTAAATGCTACAGAAATCTGTCTGTTAGAGAGGAAAGAAATCCCAATAGATAAAAGGCAACTTCTCCCTGTTTCGTATTCTTTTTGAATTGTTGTTTTGCAAAGTACCATTTCTAGACATCCATAATCTTAATCCAAAAAAACAATGGGAGATATCATTTTGTGAAGCTGCTGGTTCACTAAGCTGCTCGAGCGACCATTGAGGTGCGTCTGCATCATAAGTTGTTAATGTTAATGGCGGTCATAGACTATAGAGATGGAGTTAACACTTCAGCACCTCAGACCCATCTCTGTAAATGTAACACTCTGTACAGTGCATTGTGCCGATTTGTCCTACAGTGCGATTAAAACACTCATCACTGTGAAATGTTAAAAGAACTAAACAGGCTGACGCTTGCCTCCAGGCGCACTCTCCACCTAGCTTGCTTAGTGCATAACCACTTCTCTGGAACGCTCCCCCCCCCTACCTGAGCGGCATGCTCGCTCTTACACCCTGCACTTTCTACAATCTCAGATCCTGCACCAACCCTTCACTAGCGATCCCTCACTTCAAAAAGGAAGCAGGTCGAGGTGCGTTCTCTTTCAGAGCTCCTCGTATAGGGAATAGTCTCCCAAATACCACCAACTTATCCTCTAGTATAAAATCCCTGAAAATTAGTGTCTTCCAGCTTCTAAAAACAGAATGTACCTGTTATTAAATTACAGTCTTGTATGTATACTATACATGTGTATTGTTGTTTTCTCTATTAACCTGTATCAATTATTGTATTCCCTGAGATAGTTAAGGAGTATGAGAATGTGAATGTGAATGTGAACAGTTAACAAGTGAATAAAGAGTGCATGTGGAAGGATGACAGTGAAGTAGACAATAGTAGTCAGACAGTGAGAAAACTGGAAGAGCCAGAGTCTTTAAGGAGTTACACAATATGCCGGCACTAGGGTAGAAGAAGGAGCATAGAACACGCTAAAGATGTATATGTAAATTGTTTGTTTCAGCATATTGGACCCGGACAAAAGGTAAATGTTAGGTTCATAGTATAATATAGCAAATTATATTGTTAAGGTTTCATTCCTATTTAAAGAGGGAGTAATCAGTTTTATTTTATTTTAATGAGGCGGAAGGCAAGCAATCAGAGCTGCCGCGCAATGAAGAACCATCTTTGTGACATGGCAGCCTGGGAGTCAGTCAGTGTTGACTTCCCCAAAAAATATCCATAGGAGCATCATTCAGATACCTTCTATTTGATTAAAAGATTGTCAGGAGGGTTTAGTCGCTTTTAATCACACATCTTGCTGTTAGATGCTACTTTCTAAACCACAACCTCTTCTACCTTTCTTTAATGCAGTAGCTTTGTATTAATACATGTGCTACAGGAATTATTAGTTACATACACCAAATCTGTAACAGAGAATGCCACATGGAGCTTCTCAAAACTAATGTTTGAGCAATTCCTAGTAAATCCCTTCCACCTGCTGACATACAGGATTCAGCATGTTTTGTTTATACTGGAAAATGTATATTCTAAATATCCCATGTTTTAACATTAATGGGTGTCTATGCAAGGCTCTGAGCAAGAATTTTACTACAGGAGAATCCATATATTGCCACCCCCTGCAGCCTGCTAATCAACATGCCTATGTTCCCTTCAAAATGGCCAATATGCCCTCTAATAGGTCATGTAATATCTTCAGGAGGCTTGAGTTGACTGTAAGACTAAGACACAGGTCCCCTGCAGATAGGGTTGCCACCTTTTCTTCAAAAAAATACCGGCCTTGGTACTGTCTCCATAGACTTAACATTGGCCTGATGACAATATTTTACCGGCCTGCCGGTAAAATACCGGCCAGGTGGCAACCCTACCTGCAGAGCAGCAGAGGACCTGGATCCTCCTCACAGGCAGCCGGTGGATGTCTGTGCGCTACAGCGTTCCCGTTTCAAAAGTCCTGGCAGAAGTATCGAAGGATGTTTGTGTGCACCGAGTAGACAGACATCCTCTGGCTGCCCCCTCTCAACACCAGGGAAGTCTGGGGATGAATTGGCAAGTCTGAGGGACAGATTGGGAAGTCCTGGGATGCATTGGCAAGCCTGAGGTGCATGTTGACAAGTCTGAGAGGCAGATTGGCAAGTCTGAGGGGCATGTTGGCAAGTCTGAGGGTGCATTGGAAAATGGAAGGAAATAAAAACAATAAACAAGAAATTTATTTTTTAAATCAGATTTTTTTTAAATGTGGGAAAAAGTTGACATTATAAAACATAACCATAAACAAAAATGTTAGTACAAACAAGAACAAAAAACCCTAACTCTTGCACATAACATATCAACGCATTTGCATTACACATTTCAATTGAACTGAAATTAACATCACTAAAAATATATGAAATGTTTATGTTCTTTTGAAATAGGAACCTATTTACATCTGGTCTAGACCAATGTGTCAGCTCTGTTTTATTATTTGAGATTAACTGAGAAAGACGTCTTTTTTTATGTGTCCGTTTTACAGGAAATCAATTAAGGTTTCAATTTAATATCCTGTAAACATACATAGAATATTTGAATCTCATTAGGTAATGAAGTCACTTGTTTTCTAGAAAAGCTCAGTGGGATAGAATAATAGATTTGGAATGTGATTTAACTCATGGTAAGAAGGAAAATATAATACATATGTGTGACAGCTTCTGATGACAAGGCATTCATAGGTAAGTTGGTAGCATCCACACACACAAAATCAATGAATTTTAATGTTGAACAAATATTGTAAAATATTAGGTATACATAGCACCTTTTAGTCCTGTTCATATTGTTACTCTATACTTGGCTCGCAGCAAGAGGAAGCCATAAAAAAGTGGCATTTTGTTTGTATGGATCTGTGTCTTTAATCCCTGTCCTGGTGTGAAAACAAGGATGTCATTATTATCCTTGAAGTGCTCATGAGCCCAGAATTACATAATTACATTCCTCATTATATTCCACAATTAATCCTTGTAGTATTTGTTCCTCAAGCTCTTAATAATAATAATAATAATAATAATAATAATAATAATAAAGTATTTAACCAGGAATGGTACATTGAGATTATATTATTTTCAAGTAGGCCTTGGAGAGGTTACGTCTACCCAACATCTAGGGATGTTGTCCATTATCCATTTTAATGGAACTCATTTTATCAACTTCGGAAGGATGAAGGACTGAGTCAACCTTTCCAGGTATAATACTTACAGGATTGACCAGATTCTACAGTTGACTCTTTAGCCCACTGAGCTATCGCACTTGTTCAGCGAGTGTTGGATTATGAGGTCATATCCCTGTGAACTTTGTCCCATTACAATAAGCCCGGGGAGGGAGCAGTGTTATGGAGATCTGTTCTGGAAATGAAACAAAGTGGATGGTTTTTCAAGGGAATGTTTACAATACAGATTGTGACAGGTTTTGGAATTAATCATGTTCTTAGTCGAGGTAACAGTTCAGCAGCATTTCTTATATTAGGACACCCAAACAAAGACTGTAAAACACCAGCAATGCTAACAAGAGCCAATGACTCTGAAATATAATATAGCTGTAGAAATCACCATCATCTACAAATGTTCCCTCAGTGGAAACTAGCATGCAGATGAACAGGAACAACCTTCCTTTACTTGCTTCTAAGATCAAAGAAAAACTGCAATCTGAAGTCTTCACATGTATTTTCCTATATGTTTGTCTGACAGAAGGTTATCCCTGCCGACATAACATTTGACAAGGGATATAGATGGCGGCAGTAAATATAACTACCTTACTGCAGTGTCTCATTGACATTATAGTGCGGACCTCGTTCCTTTTAATTTATGAGGATTTGTAGAAGCAATAACCACTCAGTTTGCAAATGTGAGAACGGTATGATAAATATGTATGTGCGGGGACAAAGCAAGTCACGGGATTTATTTTTAGATTATACTGCATACTATTTTAACAGCAGAGATATCTCTATTTATTGTAATGTTGGCGTTCTCCTATGTGTGACATCACACTGCTTTACAGCAGACCTTTTTCACTGACGTAACAGCACAGCAATAAGGATCACATTCCAGTCTTTTCAACGGGGTATCTGATTTTCATTTACATGCAAAAAACATCTGCAGGGGGCCATTTACTATATGACACAAGAAGTGCAAAAATATTAATAGCAGAATTGGAAAACTTTCATATCTATCCTGCTCGGCAAAGGCATCTGATACAGTTCCACACAAAACGTCACTGTACAAATTGACTGAAATTGGCTTAGGGCCAAATGATTGTTTCTGGATTGGAAATTGCTCGAAACATAGAATGCAAAGGGTGGTGGTAAATGGGAAGTTCTCAAATTTAAGAGATGTGATAAGTGGACAACCTAGGGTTCTATTCAGGGTCCTTTTCTCTTTTAATGTGTTTATTAATGATTGCCCAGAAGGCATAGGGAGCCATGCCTCAGTGTTTGCCGATGAGACAAAATTAAGTAGAGTAATACAGTCTGAACTAGATGTATCCTTGCTGCACTAAGATTTGGACAAATTGGGTAACTGGCCAGATAAATGGCAAATGAGATTCAATGTAAACAAGTGTAAAGTTATGCATTTCGGGTACAATAATAAATATACAACATATAGTTTAAATGATGTCCCCTTGGGGAAATCTATTAATGAAAAAGATTTGGGAGTAGTTGTAGACAATAGACTTAGCAGTAGTGCACAGTGACACCTGACAGCTGCAAAGGTCAATATGAAATTGGCATGTATTAGGTGTATTGACTCATAAGAGGAAGATATTATTCTGCCTCTTTATAGGTCCATGGTAAGACCTCACCTTGAGTATGCAGTTCAATTACATTTGTACACGTTATAGAAATAGAGGCTTAGAGGGGATATGATAATGTTATATAGGGCCCATTCAAAAGGCTTTATAATAACCTCTTCATTAACTGAACAGTACAAAGAACAAGAGGTCACCCTCTAAGACTTGAAGAAAGGAGATTTAGTCTACGACAGCGGAAATAATTTTTTACATTAAGAACAATAAAGGTATGGAATTCACTGCCTGATGAGGTGGTTCTAGCAAATATGTTAGATACCTTTAAAAGCGGCCTGGATACTTTTTTAATGAGCCGGCGTATAGAAGGCTATGCATGTTGGTATAGAAATCTGATTGCCATTTTCAGTCAAGAAGGAATTATATTTCCCCACTGAAGGCAGAATTTGAAATTGCTGAAACAAGGGACTTTTATTTGCCTTCTTTTGGATCAACAGCAGTAAACAAGGAATAGAAAAAGGGTTGAACCCAAACCTTTTTTTCAACCTAAACTGCTATGACTGAGATGGTTGTCGGACCGTTTCAGTGAAGATGCAGCTCCACAAAGTGATTTCTCCAAAGTCCTCGTTTTATTGACAAAGACTATGGGATATCTTCTGAATGGTGCTTTTCAAAAGTCATATAAAACAAGGAACAATGGCCTCTCATATATAAGAAATATGATGACAGGTTCCGCTCTCCTATTATTGATAGGTCCAATGACTCATATTTTGTTAACCTTTTGCGTGCCTGATAGCCTTGAGAATCCATTACATGATGCTAGATTTTTTTTGTGCTGAGAATGTCAAGTTACAGATTCTCTCTTCAGCACTAACAGATAATTCTATGTGTGTTTCAAAGCCACTAACATCTGCCAGGGAAATGAGGGATGAAATTGGGAAAATGCATGCTGTCCTTGCGGGTCCCCAAATGATGAAACTATTCCCAGTAATCTCTGAAATTATCTACAAAGTGCCATGATTTGGCTTTTCTTCAAGAGCATGTGGGCAGCGGCAATAGAACAGGAGTTAGTGCACTGGAAGGAGGGGAAGGGGCTTGTGGTGATACATACATGTCTATGTCTTCCTGACAAATAGATGCAGACCAATAAAAATGTCAGACAAGTACAATAAATGAAATGGAACAAATAAGGTATCGCAAGATTAGAGATGCGAATGCTTTGCAGTTATTATATACGCATATTTGAAGAATATTGGATATTTATGCTTTGGATGTGATTGTGTAAGGGAAATGTCTAACAGTATGCTCTCTGTATGTTAGTGTAACATGCAAGGTGTCCTCTGGGTAAATATAGATAAACTGCAGGTTCATGGCTATATTTAATCTGCTATACTCTGCTACCAGAGTTGACACGTTTTTCTGTCCAAGTATAGCATCCTCAGTTGCTAAAGTTCTTCTCAGTATGAGCTAGCAGAGGCCACAATACTTACCTGGCTCCTGGTATGTGTATTAAACTGATCTAATCCATTGTTTATACCAGGGGTCCTCAAAGTACGGCCCGCGGGCCACATGCGGCCCGCCGCCGACATTAATACGGCCCGCGGGGGGTGCCGGCACCCCCCGCTCCCCGCTGTTTACCTTTTTTTTTTTCGGGCAGCCGCAGCGGATGCGGCTGCAGAAAGAAGAAGAAAAAAAAAACCCACCGAGACCGGATGTGACGTTACGTCACATCCGGATCCAGTGACTGTTTCCCTCCCCTGTGCAGGAGGGAAACTCTGCGAAAGGCGTACGGCCGGGGACACAGCAGCTGGAGGTAAGTGATGGGGATGCGGGGGAGGAGGGAGGTATAACGAGCATTGCAATGGCACTTTATTCCTGGGCATCTGACTGGCACAATGTTACTGGGTATCTGACTGGCATAATATTACTGGGCACTGACTGGCATAATATTACTGGGCATCTGACTGGTATAATATTACTGGGCATCTGACTGGCACAATATTACTGGGCACTGACTGGCATAATATTACTGGGCACTGACTGGCATAATATTACTGGGCATCTGACTGGCATAATATTCCTGGGCTCTGACTGGCATAATATTACTGGGCATCTGAATGGCAAAATATTACTGGGCATCTGACTGACATAATATTACTGGGCATCTGACTGGCATAATATTCCTGGGTATCTGACTGGCATAGTATTCCTGGGCATCTGATTGGTACAATATTCCTGGGCATCTGACTGGTACAATATTACTGGGCATCTGACTGGCATAATATTACTGGGCATATGACTGGCATAATATTACTAGGCATCTGACTGGTACAATATTACTGGGCATCTGACTGGCATAATGTTCCTGGGCATCTGAATGGCATAATAGTCCTGGGCATCTGACTGGCATAATATCACTGGGCATCTGACTGGCATAATATCCCTGGGCATCTGACTGGCATAATATTCTTGGGCTCTGACTGGCATAATATTCCTGGGCATCTGACTGGCACACTATTCCCATTGAAATAAGTAAGTTTGTTGATTTAACTTTACTTCATTTTAAATATTGTATTAGTTCCCGATTTGTTTCAAAATAAGATGTATGCAGTGTGCATAGGAATTTGTTCATAGTTTTTGTTTTTACTATAGTCCGGCCCTCCAACGGTCTGAGGGACAGTGAACTGGCCCCCTGTTTAAAAAGTTTGAGGACCCCTGGTTTATACCATAACAAATGGAGAGAAGAAATAATGATCATAAACAATCAATGCATTGGGGGTTACGGATAATAACTCCTGCACTGCAAAACGTTGCTTTTTTATAACGCCCAACATTTGCAGTGCAGGAAAGGGAACAGTGTTTGGCGGACGTTCACCGACGCAAATCAGGCTTTTCAGCACCTGATGTTTTAAACATAGGCGGCGCTGGTGCAACAAGCGCTGACACAACCTAAATCTAAGCATCCGGTGTAGGTATTGCAAATTACCAACATTTGATGGAAGTCTGCTTTATACACTGGTGCACACGCCGATTGCGCCAATATTTGGCGCAATCTGCATGTGCGCCGTGTTTATTCATGCCCCCCATTGTGCTAGCAGACTTGCATAGATTGAGAGAAAATATATATTTTAAAGATGTCTGTGCTGCCTTTGGTTATTGACATCACCTGTGGCGCGATATACCAAAATCTAGCAGATTTTGAAGTGCAGTGATAAAAGTACGAGGCGCGTTCGCTTCTCTATTAAGCGGCTCAGGAAACACAAATCAAATATCTAATTTCAGTATATTCCATTTAACACAATACAATATGATTCAAATTTGCAATATTTCTTTTAATGTAAAATTCTAAAATATAATCTGTCCCCATTAGAGAGTCTGCTTAATGAATGTTGATAAACGAATGACATTAAATGCCGCAGGCACTCACTTTAAACGTTTCATTTTCCATGTCAGACTGAGATCTCATCTGACAGGTGGGATGCCACTGCAGCGGGATCCACAGCACAGCTCGTGGTGGGGGGCCGCAGTGAGCTCTTACAAATAGGACGTTCTTTGCCATCTTAAGGGCTTTTTAGCTCTGTATGTTAGGAGGGCAAAGGATGCTGGAAGAGGATAAAGAGCTGTTGATTAAATACCCACATTGCATGGGATAATGCCATAATGCCATAATCATCACTAATATGCCAAATGAATGCCATTTATTTTATTTTGATCATTTAAAACAAAATACGTTAGCATATAATTTGCATCAAGCATGCCTTAAAAATGTTGTTATATATGATATGCGTATATATTATATAGATCCCTAGTATGCACAAGGAAGTTTACATTGGACATGTCGACAATCTCAGGTTCCTGCTGCAGAGGGCAATTGTTTAAAAATAAGGGCATAAAACAAATTAAGAAAACGTTAGTGTGGAATTAGGCACAAAATAGCTCTCATGAAATCCATAACTCAGAAATATGGGAGTTTAGTGTTATGTAATAAAAAAAAAGTGTGCTTAGTAAGCAAGGGAGAGAATAATATGAGTTTTTAGACAGGTCAAGGTGATCACACAGAAAAGAGACAATTAATGTTAATATAAAAAGGATAAAATGAAAGACACAACTCAAGCTGATATTTCTGCAATGTACCCTACAAACAGATTTTTCTCACTACCAAAGTAAAGTCCTGGATTTATATCCTAGGTGTTATAACCAGGGCCGGCGCTACCGTAAGGCAGCACAGGCGGCTGCCTTAGGGCGCCCCAATAGGGGGGGCGGGAAAATCGCCCGCTCCCCCAGGCCCGTTTACTTACCTCCATGCTGCTGTTTAGGTCCGTGGCTGAGAGGGAAGCGCTGTGCACTCCCCTCAGGCCGGGCGCATTCAATAAAGTGTGTTGAAACTTTTTTTTTCAACACACTTTATTGATCCGCGCGGCTGGAGGGCAGTGCACAGCGCTTTCATCTCAGCCACGGACCTAAACAGCAGCATGGAGGTAAGTACTGGGGTCTGGGGAAGGGGGGAGGAGGGAGGTATAACGAGCATCTGACTGGCACAATATTCCTGGGCATCTGACTGGCATAATATTCCTGGGCATCTGACTGGCATAATATTCCTGGGCATCTGACTGGCATAATATTCTTGGGCTCTGACTGGCATAATATTCCTGGGCATCTGACTGGCATAATATTCCTGGGCATCTGAATATCATAATATTCCTGGGCATCTGACTGGCATAATATTCCTGGGCATCTGAATGGCATAATATTCCTGGGCATCTGACTGGCACACTATTCCTGGGCTCTGACTGGCATAATATTCCTGGGCTCTGACTGGCATAATGTTCCTGTGCATCTGACTGGCATAATGTTCCTGGGCATCGGACTGGCATAATATTCCTGGGCATCTGAATGGCATAATATTCCTGGGCATCTGACTGGCACACTATTCCTGGGCTCTGACTGGCATAATATTACTGGGCTCTGACTGGCATAATGTTCCTGGGCATCTGACTGGCACAATATTACTGGGCTCTGACTGGTATAATATTCCTGGGCATCTGACTGGCATAATATTCCTGGGCATCTGAATGGCATAATATTCCTGGGCATCTGACTGGCACACTATTCCTGGGCTCTGACTGGCATAATATTACTGGGCTCTGACTGGCATAATGTTCCTGGGCATCTGACTGGCATAATATTCCTGGGCATCTGAATGGCATAATATTCCTGGGCATCTGACTGGCACACTATTCCTGGGCTCTCACTGGCATAATATTACTGGGCTCTGACTGGCATAATGTTCCTGGGCATCTGACTGGCATAATATTCCTGGGCATCTGAATGGCATAATATTCCTGGGCATCTGACTGGCACACTATTCCTGGGCTCTGACTGGCATAATATTACTGGGCTCTGACTGGCATAATGTTCCTGGGCATCTGACTGGCACAATATTACTGGGCTCTGACTGGCATAATATTCCTGGGCATCTGACTGGCATAATATTACTGGGCTCTGACTGGCATAATATTCCCATTGAAATACTGGTAAGTTTGTTGATTTAACTTTACTTAATTTTAAATATTGTATTTGTTCCATTTTGTTTCTTCACTGCAAAATAAGATAAATGCAGTGTGCATAGGAATTTGTTCATAGTTTTTGTTTTTACTATAGTCCGGCCCTCCAACGGTCTGAGGGAAAGTGAACTGGCCCCCTGTTTAAAAAGTTTGAGGACCCCTGGGCTAAATACTGGCATATTGAGTGGCAAAATAGTGTGTCTCAGGTTATCTGTGAATTGGTGTAACTGTGTGTGTGTAAGTGGTAAGGGTGTCTCTGTGTGTGACTGCAAGGGTGTCTTTGTGTTTAAGGGTTTCAATGTGTGACACATTTAGAGCATGCGGGTTGAATATTTAGATGTATTTATTTTCTACACTATACATTATTCATATATATATATATATATATATATAATGTAAGGAGGCTTAATGGTGTGGGAGGCGTGGCGGATCCGAGCAGGGGGGCACCAAAATGCACCTTCGTCTGTGTAGATGAAAATCCTTGCACCGGCCCTGGTTATAACATACAAATAGTATTGACTTCAACCCATTAAATCAAAGTTAGCATTTAGATACATAGCAGTGTGATACACTAAATAAATCCTATGTTTAGTATAGGGATAAGTGTTTTCATTTAATTGCTATCTGGACGGGAGCAAATCCAAGAATGTTTGGGTTAGGTATACTCACTGGAAAATAACAAATGATGTCTGCTTTTATTTGGGATCATAATGATAATATAAATGTGCCACTTGGTTCCATATACATTTTTTCCATGCCAATTGAAAGGGTCAAGTAGAAAACACAAAAGACCTTTATGCTCTCTAAATAGCTCAATGGCTGCCAACATTACACAGACCATCTATAAGTAGAGGTCTCAGAACTAGATAAATCAACCCAAGAAATCAGATTCTAAAATGTCCCTAAAAATCAGCACTTAGGAATATACGGCACCTGTAGCTTTGTGTATATACTGATTCAAGGGCAAAGGCTGCATAAAAAAACAGAACCCTACCCTAGGATCCTAAAGACATTAGGGTCATTACTGGCGCTAAAGTTGAAAACCTTTGTGTCAATCTTAAAGGACAATCCCACCAAAAAAGGAAAAAAGGATTTTTTTATTATTATTTAACTAAACATGTTTGTTAGTTATTATATTTAACTAAACAAGGGTTACTGGGCACCTCCATTTTGTGAAATATAATGTTTTGGGTGCCACCCCCTAGTGACTTTACAGCACAAATTTCTCACTTTGGGGCTGGGGACACAGAATGCTGTTTACAAGACGGCAGATTTATGATCCGGTTTGATCAGGTCAATGACATCATCATGCAGGCTTTGGTCACATTTGTAAAGAGAGAATGGCTGGCAGATTTTGGACCATGTTGCATCATGGGAAATACTCACAAAATGGAGCCATGAGATAAACACCTAATTTTCTTTTTCTTTTTATATACAATTAATTCAAACATAAAAAAACAAAACTGTGGCAAATGATTTATATACGTTTGTTTTAAATGACCAGGCTATCTAGTTACATCTTATGTAAGTGGTAGTGTCCCTTTAAGTATCCATAAGCCAGGATAGGGGCATTACAGACATGTTATCAACGGCAGAGTTCAGGACAAGTGGAAACAACATTTAAAATAGGAATCAAGCAAAAGAAAGTTGGTTGCAGCACCTTCTCTTATAGAACTCCTCGTATGTGGAATAGCCTCCCAGATATCATCCAATTATCCACTGATCTAAAACAGAATTTACCTGTTATTAGAATACAACCTTCTGTATATATTGTGTTTATTGTTGTTTTCTCCATATATCTGTATGAATAACTGAACACCCATTATGTTCTCTTTCTGTATAATTATGTATGTATGTTTGGATTGCACTAAATGTGAAATTCTGTGTAATACCGTTCTGAACTTAGTCCCCAGAACATACTTGAAGACGTGAGGAATCTCAATGTATTTTTCCTGGTAAGACACTTTATAAATAAATCTAAAGGGAATCCAGAGGAAGGACAGTAGTAAACTAGCATTGCTCAAGAAACTCAGAAACGTTTGTTGTTATGCCCGGTGGATGTGATTGATTTCAGTGAGTGCTTGATTGAGGTGAAACTCATGCTTCTCAAGTTGATGCAAGTTTTCCCATTTTAATACAGCTCATGAAAGCTCTGCATTAGTTTGTCTTGAATGTTCCCAATTGCCTCCTCTTGTCACACCATGTTACCTCACTGTTTTGGAGAATGCTGCCTTCTTCTGTGCACATCCATGCATGGGAATGCATGTTAATTAGTTTCTATTTGTTAATTGCCTGTTGGAAAGTGATGTCCATTGCTAATTGCATACTGTACCTGGCTTCCATTGTTTCTATATAGATATAGCTGTTATCAGACATCTTTTTGCTATTACTGTTCTGTGTCAACTGATTATCGGTAATCTAGTGTCTGACCTCTGACACACCTTATTCAGCCTACTGAGTTTCTTGACCTTTATCTATCCGGCTGTTCCTTATTACTTATATTTACTAATAGAGTTGAGCGGACACCTGGATGTTCGGGTTCGGCGTGTTCGGTCAATGGGGACACGAACTTTTGGCCACTAAAATGCCTCTAAAAAAGTCCTGGAAAGAGCTAGAGGGCTGCAAAGTGAAGTAAAATGTGGGTGAGTGTCCCCATTCATACGAATAGGTCAATTTACCTGTTCTTATGAATGGGGACTCTATTTTGGTTTATAGAATAGCAATAGCATTACATGTATTCCATAAACCGAAAGTCTATAAAGACATTCGGTTTATATACTTTCGGTTTATAGAATACATGTAATGCTATTGCTGTTCCATAAACCGAAAGTCTATAAACCGAATATCTTTCGGTTTATAGACTTTCGGCTTATGGAATACATGTAATGCTATTGGCTTTCTATAAACCGAAATAGAGTCCCCATTCATAAATAGAGTCCCCATTCATAAGAAATTCTTATGAATGGGGACTCTATTTCGGTTTATAGAAAGCCAATAGCATTACATACAATGTAATCGCCGAACTCCAACACGAACATACAGTGGAATGTCCGTGTTCGGGTCCGGGGTCCAAAAACCGTAATGTTCAGTACGAACCCGAAGTGCGGTTCGGGTTCGCTCAACACTATTTACTAATCCTGCTTGAAGGGGGGGGGGGGGGGTGGCTATAGTTGAAATTAAATGTCTTGAACAAATTCCTTTTTTGCAAGCTTAATAATGCATCTTGTAATCTTTTGGACTGAGCACCCAACATTTCTTGGGCCAACTTGCCCCATTATCAATAGACCCCTCTGTCTACTATTCTGGACATCAAATTAAAGTATACCAGGGATGTACAACTGTACTGAGCATGCTGGGATGTGTAGCTCACCATCAGCTGGAAGACAGTCCACAACATCCCTGTCACACATACAATGACATTGCTATCAGTAGTAGTACACAGCAGTGCTGTGTGTGCAAAATACAGTTCGTTGTGAGCATACACTATATCAGTAAACATGCGTGTGGGCTTTTCCCACACAGGTCATCATATTATTCACTGTTACTGTTTTTTAATAAGGCCAGATGTCCTCGCTGTACACAAATCCCTGTTATCTGCATACACAGCAATGCATAATGAGCTGTGATTGATGGGAATTCCAATGTATCTACACACAGCATCCTCAAATGATGGCAGCCAAGGCTTGGAAGCTATTTCTCTTCTTAGCAAACCCCTATCTGTCATCTTCTGTGGCCAATCCCTAACAAAGGATGCTGGAGAAACTAGAAAGTGTAGCTGACCTATAATATAATATAAAATCAGCTACACTCACTATAATTTGGAAGCATTTTATGTTGTAGCATCATTCCCAGAAATATAGATTGTAACTAAGGAGATTATTTTATAAAATACCTGTGATCTGTTCCCCTCAATCATGCAGACATTGCTATACCCCCCACTGTGCCATTTTTTATGCGGGATAATCACTATCCCACAGCCCCAACTTCATTCACAGTTGAGAACACATTCTCATCTCTAGTAAGAGCCAGGAGTAGAGACATGACATTGTCTGTATAACATATAGTGAGGCCTACGTTGGATGTGGCTGCCAGTAAACTGGAACCCATGTTTCTGTTTGTATGAAGGATTGCTGCTATTTCTTTCTTGTATGCAGTTGTGTGTTTGCGTTCTATGTCATAAGTAAGACAGGCTTAAATTATTACAGGCATTCAGTATACGCTTATCAAAACTCTACACGTTCACAATTTCTTATTTATTAAATTGTTTATACTTTATGTACTTATTAAACTTAAGTACATACGTGCAGAATTTTTTAATTTTTTTTATAAACTACAGCATCTAATTATGATTAGATCATAAACTCATTTGAGCCTTGACATACGTTTTAGTTACTCTCAAGCTTTGCTGCCCCTTTAAACAAAGAGTTAGTGATCTCACTCATGAAATAATTATTAATATACAGGGAAAGGTAAACCTATATCCTTTATTCCACATAAAAAAAAGTCTGTAGGGTGAAAGTTTGTAGGGAAAACAAACAAAATCACAATATATATTAGCACAGTGCGAAACGTGTCAAACTTTCATCTTAATGTACTTTCAAAGACAGCACCATGTAGTGTAGTCAAGACCTATAGCATTCTGTTGAGATTTTGTCATGCATATGCTATAGAATGACTCACTAGTCTGTCCACCTGTGTACATGATGACTGTCACTTTAAGCACCATAATGTAAGAATAACATAGTAACGTATGTGTTCTTTGTGTACATTTTTATGAGACAGAATTCTGTTATTATCCAAGCTGGAAAACCTTTCAATATAACAAATCAATAAGATAGCCCTGCACTCACCATGCCCATCAGCAAACATTTGAGAAAATGAATGTCTTAGTGCATGCTATCCCTGCTTAAAGGGATACTGTTTATAGCCTAAAATACATCTTCCAAATATTAATGTGCTTTCACAGTACTTTTAAATGCATGTTTTACATTTTTCATTGCTTAAAATATTAAATACTTAGAGCTAGATGAAATTGTGAAATTACAGCAGTTTGCATGAAACCAGAACTGCCCACACTAGCTCAGTAAAGGTAATTTCCTTTTTTTATCCTTTTTTTTTTTTTTTTGCTGCTGAACCAATGCAAATAATGCCATTCAAATCAATGGAATTTCCTGTCTCTAGTGATGCCATCAATGTGTTGCACTGTTAAGAGATACCACTGTATACAAGAGCAAGGTCACTCAGAGTCCACATAATGTATTCAGTTAGAAGAGCACAGGAAGTGACTAAATTAAACAAAACTTTAAATCCTCAGGGTCTTTACAATCAGTGCTGCTGCACCTGCAGTAAACATGGGGGAGGACTTGAACCAAATATTAAAAATGGAATTTATGCAGAATGCCTGCATCAAATCCTACTGAAAAAATCCTGTGCACTATACAAGCAGTAATCTTCATCTTGCACCAAAGTGAGTTTGGGGACTACACTGTCCCTTTAAGATAAGAATAGAAAATTATGAATAGTAGTAAGCAGTGTTTTAGTTCTGCTTAAGCCGACTAGGCCTTGGGCAGCAGACTGGAGGTGATGAGGTGACAGCAGACTGAAGGGGGCGACAGCAGGGCCAGCTCTACCATTATTAATGGTACGTCCTCTCTCACTACCTTGCACTGACAGTCAGACTGCCGTCACTAGCTCACCAGGAGCTCCACGGCTGCTGTGCAAAAGGGTGTGAGGCAGTTTGGTACAGTGAACAGGGATGTGGGTGCAATCTGGTGCTGTGGACTATAAACTCCTTCCTTTAACATACAAACAGTATCCCACTGTTTTTCAAACACCCTGTCGCTTGTTCTACTTAGCTACCATAGCGAATCAAATGTCAATCTTGTCCTTTCATTTTGCAGTTTGCGGTCGTGTGCTTTGGTCACAAGATTACTAATCTTCACAAACAACAAAATAACAAAACTAATACTGCAAATTATGTTGTTTTTTTCTATTCCACACCAAATATATCCAGAAGTATGCAGCTCCTAAAATGCCCAGCACAGAGTTTGTCAGCATGTTGCTATTTATCATTTGTCTGGAGAGCAGAGAATAGAAGGGGCACTGCTTACCTTTGGGAAAAGAAATGCAAATGATGTGAATTTTCCAAAAGTTCAGCATGTGTTACTGACAATTAATGTTTTCCCGCTGGACAAGGAAAGCAGATTATCATTAAGGTAATGGATTTCAATTCACTACTTTTCTGTTGAAAAAGTATTTAACCTTTTCTGCGCTGGTAAGCTACGATACGGACTGCTAACAGGGGTAGGGCATCCATTAGTTCTTACGCAGGAGATGGAACAAGAAGTGATCCCTCCTTTACTGGTACTGCATGCCCGTGATGTCACCTTCAGCAGAGAATAACTGATTGTATTACTATAATGCATTTATAATTTACTTTTGTAATAGAAACAGCTTAAAACGTCATTCCCCCTTCTCCTATGTAAATCATGTATCGTAATATGGGTGCTAGGGGTTGAGGGTCACCACTAAACTGTCTGTGGTATGTGCGGTGCTATCTGTCTCTGCTACTCCACTGATAGGCCGTAATTTTTACATATAATTACACACCGATTGTAATCAGTAGGGGGAACCTAGTTAGGAATCCCTCTATTTGAATATATGTAAAAAAAAAAAAAAAACAGAGTTGTAAGGGGCCCTGCAGTCCTGGGGCCACCACTCAGGGAGCAGGCAGCTGATGTTTGTGTGCTGCCCACGTGCACAGGTGCGTGCTCTGAGGTCAGAGTATCGGGGGTCACCTGCTGGCACTCAGACTGCAGACACTTACAAACTGGGTGCTAGTGTACTCCTGTGGATGCATTGTGGGTGCCGGCTGGGGAAAGTCCTGTGTGTGCAATATGGGTGCTGGGTATACGATGTGGATGCTGGCTGAAGTAGGTTCAGTGTGGGTGTTCAGCAATTTAGGTGCTCTGGCAAGACCAGTAAATGCAATCTTGATGCTGTGGCAAGACCTGTGGGTGCTATGGCAAGGTATGTGGGAGCAATAACAAAAGAAGCGCAGGAGAAATGTGGCGGGGGGTAGCGGCGCAGACTGACGGAAGCCCTGTGTAAAAACATAGGGTTCCTAGCAGTGATTGACAGTCAGCAACCAGATTAACCTGCGTTCTTCAGAGAGAAGACAGTCAGAAGATAATCTGTCATGTCTCTTGAACAGTACACGCCATTTTTTTTCATACTATGGCCACTGCCATTTTTATTTGTTTAGTGACGTCACAATACTATAATGTATTTTCTAAGAAAACAGATTAGCATTTCTGTTGTTTCCTAATTTATTGTGAAACAAAGCCCCTCTAAGTTATTTTTGTAGAACCTTTTAACCCCTTAGTGACTGGAATGTTTTGAATATATTGTACTCTTTGTGACAATGTTTTAACACTTCTGTGGTGTTTGTGTTTAGCTGTAAATTTCCTATTTCTCATTAAATGTACCCACACACATTATATTTAGTGTATAAGAAGAGCCTTCTTTAGATACCATAATTTTTATAATATTATATCATTTAATCTAAGAAAAATAATAAAACAAAATTAATAATTGAAAAAAAAAAATGACAAATTAAATAGTCTAATTTACACGTGGAGGAGGGTGATCGCACTATTGTTGTTCACATATGAACTGTTTTTAATAGACAATGCATATCTCCTAATTTAGGCATTTGCTTGCAATTATGTTAAATCAACGCATAGATCACCTTTGAAAAGTTTTGTATTCTCTACATTCACAGTAAAAACAATGTTTTAGCTATAGATTCCTTTTAAACAAGACATAACCATCAGGTAAATAGCCTAGATTCAACTGAAAATTTGGGGATATTGCCACCAAAGATGATTAAATTTAACGAATTATGTAAAAGTATTTGCTCGAATATAAGACAAGGTTTTTTTCAGAGCACATGCTCTTATATTCGAGGTCGTCTTATAATCTGGCCTCAAATCAAGGTCAGATTATAAGACTGGGATCCAGGTCCCCCACAGAGCAATGCACGCAGACATCCTCCCCTGCCGCCCGGCACGACCGTCGGGTCCTTCCGGCTTCATCATAAAAGTCCCGGCGGAAGAGCCGGGCAGCAGCGGAGGATGTCTGTGCGTTTCGTGCAGACATCCTCCGGCTGCCTCCACTAGGCACCAGGGAGATTTGGGCAGCAGAGAGAGAAAAGTTTGGGGGGAGGGAGAGACAACGTGGGAGGGGGTCAGAGATAACACTGGGGGAGAGAGATAGACAACGCGGGGGGGGGGGGGGGGGAGAGGCAGCATTGGCACATAAAAGGAAAATAAAAACAAGAAATGCATTTGTTTAATATCATAATTTTTTATTAAATATTAAAAAACAATTTACATGTGAATATATACAAGGTAAACTTTTTTCCTATAGGGTAGTCTTATATTCAGGTTTTTCGTTTTTTCCCTAAAGGAATATCCAAAGTTTGGGGGTCGTCTTATAATCAGGGTCGTCTTATATTCGAGCAAATACGGTAATTCAAGCAGACTCATCTAGACTTTTTTTAATAAAATAAATGATACATTTGACCTTTCTACCCAGGATGCACTGCTGATTTATGGAGCTCATGCAAATAACTAAATTGCCCATAACTCCCCTTTTATCAGTGGCCTTGAAATCAAGGCATCATCTCATGTCTTGTTGTGATTAGACTTGTGACCGAGATGGTGCTTGTTCAGGCACATTGGTTATAAAACTATCACCTTGTCGAAATTTGCTAGAGAGGGGGCACCGGATTTAATAATAGATCATTATCTTGTAGGAGAAGCTTTACGAGAAGTGTTTCTGACCTTGACAGACGGGTTCAGAGAGGAATATAAATATGGTCAATCCGTGTGTATAATCGCTTCTTGGATTGGACCATGCATGGTCCAAAAAGCACATATATAAAACCAGTTATAACATTAAAATATATAAGTGTAATGAAATTGTATAGGGGTTTAATTAAAGGGCTAGTAACCCTAAACATACTGAAATATGTTTGAGCAGAAATATTTGACTTCCCCTTGGCTTCACAGTTCAGCTTTGCAAAGAAAATTTCTGGCTGGACAAGTGATTAAAAAGGAGCAGTTTCCCCATAAGTCACCTGTTTACATGACTATTTACTTTATAGAGGAGGTTTACATGAGTGTGGCTTAGTGTTAGCTTTTGTTTTACTTTCTGCCCCATAACATGTATTTTTGCTCTGTGACTCCTTCTTTTAGAACATCTTCACCAATTTTTCCCTAAATACCCAAACATTTGTTTTTTTTATCCCCTGCAAGAAGATGGCAAATCTCTTCCAAAAGATGTTTTTCAGGAATGGGTTCAAATGAGCCCGCCTATTTTTTCAGATTTATTCCTTTCTATCCCAGTAAGGCACATTGACTGTTTTGGTAAGGAAGGTGTTAATATTATCTTTGAATTAACATACTAGTACCAGTTCGTAAGAATGACCGAGATGAATGCTTTTGACTAGCATTCTCTCTGGTCTATTAGAGTAGACATAACCGTGCCATTTCATTAACCTTGTCTCTATGCAGATAGGAAAGGAACAAAGTAGCTAATTAAACTATTGCACGTTTCAATTTAAATTGTATATTTCCAGGTTCCAACTCTAGGAGATGTACGCTGATTTTATTTCCTTAAATCTCTCCTTTATGTGTGATTATGGCCATAATCTCCTGTCCAGCGATGAGACTTTCTATTCCTTATCAGGAGATTTGCACGACTGGGATTTATGTGCATGTTCTGTTTAAAGTGATAGTGTATGTATAAGCTTTTTATGTAGAATTCTGCCCTGTAGGGCTCGGCCAACATATGAATACTTTTACAGCATTTCCAAGCTGCATTAAAAAAAGGGAAGATTTACAGTACATTCAATCTACATGGTAAAACACATAACCCATGCATGTCAAGTAGGCCAAATCAATATGACCTATAAATAAAATGACCTGTCGAGATGTGATGGATTTTAATGCCTCAGAGCTTGTTAGAAACACACTAAAAGAAACATATATTGATGTGAAATATAAATAATACATTATATTAATAGTAGCATAACATTCATTATTTTTAAAAGGACACTTCAGGCAACAAACTAACTTTGATGTATCTAGTAGTGACTAACCTCTACACTGTACCGTTTTTTTGCATGCAATAAATCCTAGGAATCTCTTTTAAAGTTTCCTGCTTTTGCCCTCTTAGTGCATTCACGACAATGCTCCAGGGAAGCATTTTATGACATTTGTAGACGTTTAAATTGCTATGATGGGTGCAAGTACCTTGCATCGAATATACTCCATTGACTACAACCCTCTGTTGCCTGTCACTCAGCCATTGTCTAATCCAGTCAACAATATAGAAATCCAAACTCAAAGATTGCAGTTTATTGAAAGCCTTTTATGTGTTCTATGACAGTGTCAAAAGCCTTACTGAAATCTAGGTCAGCAATGTCTACTGCACCACCCTGACCTGTTATTTTAGTCACCCAATCAAAAAAATCAATAAGATTAGTTTGGCATGATCTCCCTGAAGTAAACCCATGTTGTCTCTGATCTTGAAATCCAAGCGACTTTAGATGTTCAACAATCCTATTCTTTAACAAGGTTTCCATTATTTTCCCCACTACTGAAGTAAGACTTACTGGTCTATAGTTGCCCGACTGGGGAATAGCCCCAGATATGTATTTTTCAGGCCATACATAAGTCACAATGAACACATTTCCACCTGGAGAAAATCTGAAGCTAGGCATCTCATCTTATCAACTATCTTCAAAATCTTTTTGCCTAATTCCTAATTAATTTCTAGCAGATTGGCGAAAATGTATCCTAACAATCCATCCCTAAGCTGGAGATGTGGCAAATCTCAAGCAAATTTTGTACACATATGGTGGTCGTGCAGTGGAGTCAGAGCAATGTGGTCGGACCTGTCTGGGCAAATTCGAAAGAGTAACACATTATAAACAGAACAAACACCAAAGGTTGTTCTCCTACATCTGGATTGGCCTCAAATTCGACCCAATGAAATGGCTTTAATTATTCATATTTTGATTAGCACTAAACTTGCGATAGCACGTTTATGGAAAACACCAAATATTCATTCATGGCAACAAATAAAAAGTCAAATGGTATGGCAAATAAAGATGGAAATATAAATTATCAGACAAACGTATTATTATGGTTCAAAAATAAATCTCTGGAAAAACTGGTTAAAAGTAAAATAGAGCCAAACAAGACAGGAGGACGACCACAAACATCAACCCATGCATTATTATTAATGTTGAAAAAGAATAATTATTATAGCGTATCTCGGCTTGCGGATTTAGAACAAATTAGGAATCAATAGGCAAGTTCCGAGATGCTATATACTTATGTATGGTAATGTGTAACATGTATGTAAAGTCTATTTTTGTAAGATTGATATTGTTGTTTTTGCAATACTTAAAGGGACTCACCTAAACATTAATTTTACTGTGAATGTAGATAATTAAAAATGATATGTACATTGTAAGCAAGTGCCTAAATTAATAAATGCACATCCTGTTGCAGAGGCAGACAATAAGTGCCTGGCTTGGAGAGCTTTAGTCTCTTCCTGCCATACAGCAATTGTTGGGACAGGGAGAGACTAATACCAGTATTGGCAGTCTGCCCTTGTCTCCCAAGAATCACCCCATCAGGCCCAAGCCCTCCCAACACTGTTAATAAGGGAAAACATGTTTTGAAAAAATGTCACTGTCAGCAATTTTGTAATTGTTTTTCTAAAATAACAATTCACAACTTGTACTTATTGCCTTATAAGTTCCCCAAATAATAAAAACATTGGGCACTCCCAAACTCATTACAAATATTTTAATCTATTTTGCAGGTTTTTTCATTAGCTTTGTAGACAAGTAAAGGATTTTTTAAGTAAAAGTTGGAAAAAGTTTCAATTTCCCTTTTTTATATGTATGTATGTATGTGTATATATATATATATATATATATATATATATATATATATATATATATATATATATATATATATATATATGTGTGTGTGTATATATGTGTGTGTATATATATATATAAATAATCTAAATAACTTTTTTAGAATAAATTAAATGATATGATCAAATTAAAAAAACATCTTATCCTGAAATAAACAAATATATAATTTGTTTGTGAACAGTAAATGAGAAAGACTAAAATTACAGCTAAACACAAATACTGCAGAAATGTTAAAACAGCCATTGTCTAGCGCAACTATTTTTTTTCAATAAGTCCTGTCATGCGGTGACTCCTGTTTATGACATCATCTGTGTTTGATATTCAAATTAACTGCTTTCAATGTCAAATGAGTAACTTGCATGTCAAGCACAGATAATATTATAAACAGGAGATTCCAAGGACACATTAAAAACTTGTTTTTATCTTGATTTTGTGGCAAGTATGCTAGCATGGCGCATAGATCTTTTTTTCCCCCTCAACGTTAAAAGTATAAACAATGTTCTGATCACTTAACTTGAAAGTTTTCTACTGGATGTTTTACCCAGAGCAAAAAATTGGAGTCTCCAGAATATCCTGTGAGTCTAGAGAAATGCATAGGGATGCCCACTTTACATGGGCAGCATATCAGTGATGTCACCAATGACATAACACAATTGCCCCAACCTACAATGACTGCTGTTGATAAAACAAGAAAGCATTGATCATCTTCTGAATGAGAAGGTATCTGCACTTGCTCAGAAGTTTCCTGCAATAGCACTCCTCCCGCTCTGGTTTGCATTGAAAGAGGATTTGTTCACATGAACTGTCCTCTTGCAATGTAAACAAAATCAGATTGTTGCGCTACAACATAACATTTTTAAATAGACTCCAAAGGATTCCATAAATGTATGTCGATGTACAAAATGTACAAATATATTGACCTTAGTTTGATGCCTGCAGTGTCTCTTTAATGTCTTTATTAATTCATTATTTTATCCCCCACTTGTGACTGTAGATGTGGACTATGAAAGGTATATTTAAAAAGTACTTTTAAGTAAAAGAGTATTCTGTAAAAGAATAACTTCAGTGCTTGCAGACAGCATCGTAAAGGGTAGGGATAATAAGACATACTTCCTACTTATTTAGGAAGTACAACTGGCAGGGAAACATAAGTGGTAATATAGAGCATTGAGAACACTTGGGGTTATTTGCAAAGCTAAATTGTGGGGCAAAATTCTAAAAATACAGAATCACCATGAAAACCAATGGAATATTCCAGCAGCTGGGTCTTTATGTCAAATACATTACTTGGGAAATGCAAATATCAGAAAAGAGTGCGCTCTGCTCCAAACTTGAAAGGTTATTATAGGGCAGGCTACTAAGTCATGTAAGTTCTTTGAGATGCATACACTGTTTTCTACAATACAGTAATTAACACTACTCTCAATGAAGAGTATATACATTACATTTTCCATTAACATAGAATATTTACATAGCGCCAACAATTTATATAGCGCTAGACACAGACCATACTAAGTTAGACAAAGAAGAACAGACTGGTACGTGCGGTAGAAATCCCTGCTCCCAAGCTTACAATCTAGAGGGACTGGGGTACATGAAACACATAAGGGAATGAAGAGGACAGGGGGGAATGTAGTTGTAGTAACAGTAATGTGGATGGATGGTACTAGATGAGTTTGGCCAAAGAGTAATTGTGTGCGTTCTAGCTGAATCAGTTGTAGGCTACCTGATATTAACAGTGATTGAGGACAGCGAGAGCTAGGTGGGATTAGCTAGAGGTAAATCAACCCGTATGCTAGTTGGATGGGTAGTAGGCTTCATTAAAGAGATGAGTTTTGAGGGACTTTTTAAAGTTTGAAAAGGAAGGCGAGAGCTGGATGCTCTGCGGAAGGGAGTACCAAAGAGAGGGGGCCCATTGAGGAGCACAGAGGTCGTGATGGGAACTATCGGTTCTCGAGGGAGGCAATATAGGGTAGGGCTTTGAAGGTTAAAGACAGAATTTTAAATTTGATCCTAGAGCAGACGGGGAGCCAGTGGAAGGCATAGCAGAGGGGAGCTGCTAGAATCAGACCGACGAGCAAGAAAGATGAGTCTGGCAGCTGTGTTTTGGATAGATTTCAGGGGAGACAGACGAGCCAGAAGTAGTCCACTCAGAAGGCTGTTACAGTAGTTCACAAGTGAGTTACAGAACAATAAGTAAATATAATCCACAGTGTTTTTGTATTTGGAATATGTCTTCCTGTCAGTTCAAATCATAGTGAGGGGGTCTGCTGTTTACATGGTAAAAAAAAAATTTGCACTTGAGAAATCATTGAACGCTTTTTGTAAAATGACATCAGCTGTCTATATTTACATATACATTGTCCTCCCAGAAAAAGTAACCAAAGGATAATATATAGTCCCTAACTTTCGCTTTATCATACTTATCCAGCTGTTGTGTTGGATGTTCAGTGAGATTAATGTCAGTTCCTCTGGTAAATGTTGATGATTTGTCTTTAAGATCTCGCAGCATCTTAACAGGACATAAATAAAACCTTTTGTCAGAAAAGTGTAAATATGGTACATAGTGCACTGAACTTGAAAACTTTGTATGGAAAAACAATGACTTGTATTGATTGGTGTAGATGTTTTGCAGGCCTTCCAGGGATAATTCAACAAAAACAAGTCAAGTGGACAAAATAAACAGTTTACCTCATATAGCATTAGTTCCTCATCATTTGTACATTGGATCATCACAACCCAAGTGTATCTTACTTAACTGCAACAATTATATTCAAATGTAAGACACAAATCATACACTGATAATAATAATAATAATAATAAAAGGAAGTATCTATATATAACCAAAACTAACATATTTGTAACTTAATAAATGCATAAATAAGTATTTATATAAAAACCAAGTATGTTACAGGATCGTCACACAGGGCTGCCATCGGGGGGGGGGGGGGCGGGGGGGCAGGGGCTGTACGGTACACCCGCCGTGGGCCCAGCAGTCCCTGTCCCTTTAAAAAAAAAAAAAAGTAGGCAAACGGGGCAGCTGACCTGGGCCCATACATCCCTGTGTGATCGACAGCAGCTGAAAGATCCGCAGGATCCAGCAGATGCTGACCCGGCTTCTAGTAACAGCCGTCGGAAATGACGTCAAGTCGTATCCGGGGGCTGTATTTCCTGCATGTAGCGTGCGTGCAGAAAGAAACACTTCTGAGGGGACGAGCAGCATCCAAGTAAGTAATGGGGAACGGGGGAGGAGGGGGGGATTAGGCTATTTATTTACAAATTATCAGTGGGCTTATAATGGACAAATTATCAGTGGCCATTAATGAACAAATTATCAGTGGCTATTAATGAGCAAATTATCAGTGGCTATTAATGAGCAAATTATCAGTGGCTATTAATGAGCAAATTATCAGTGGCCATTAATGAGCAAATTATCAGTGGCTATTAATGAGCAAATTATCAGTGGCTATTAATGGACAAATTATCAGTGGGCTATTAATGGACATAATAGCAGTAGCATATTAATGAGAAACTTATCAGTGGCATATTAATGAAAACATTATCAGTGGGCTATAAATGGATAAACTATCCAGGGGGAAGGGGGGGAGGCCCAGATTTTTTTTCAGTAAGGGGCCCTGAAATTTCTGATGGCGGCCCTGCATTGAGATCTTCGCTTTTCTTCAATTATGTCTTTGGGATGATGGTGTAATCCAACTTGATGTAGTACATAAGATACCCTGTTATCTGCCCCATACTTTAAAATATGTAATATTCAGTAGTTACTATTGCAGAGTTGTATCTTAAATGATGCCAATATATGTTGTCCTGCCACCAACTTCATGTCCCTGTACACCTCAGCTCTAAGCAAGATGGATGAGTACAGTAGATAGTTTTAGTTTTATAGCCAGTACCCAGGAGCCACGAATCCATAGTTACTAAAATCCCTACGGCTCCTGCTTCCTAACTTATTTTACACAGGACTCTATGGAAGTACTGCTTCTCTGGCTTTTAAAAAAGTCTATGTTGGGTCCTTATTTGGTCTGTTTGACACCTCAAGGCTACAATATATGTCAAGACTTGCACTAACAGGTGATGACTAGGAAGAGAAAATCAATTAGTAGCTGGTTGCCATTAATTTGGCTGTCGTACAGTATCCATACTGACAGCTGGGTCAGGGTTTACCGTATGTTGCCCACTGTACAGTATGTTGCCCATGTGATCTACAGCTTAGCAAGTCATGCTCCCCAAACCCTTTCTCCTATATTATGCCTGCTTTAAACTACACCCTAATGCTTTGCATGAACCAGTAATTAGGAAACACCCAACCAAATAGTTCATGGATTCTGCTTTTAGGTTAGTATCTTAGTTCTAAAAAGAGGATATCAAAGTAAACAATACTTAACATGTCTGCTTAAGGTGCCATTCCATATTTAAACTGTCAGCCATACGATTTTTAATAAAAAGAATGAAGGAACATTTTCGTTAATATTTAATAGCAATAGAAGACAACAAGTAAAATAACAACAATATAATACAATAATAATAACAAGTATTGTTAATTTTATTATAAAACAAGTGTTAGGAATAGAGGAAGACTGGACTCTGGATTAGGGGGAGATAGAAAAACTCTGCACAAGCATTTTGTGCCACAAGGCTATTATATGCGACGGATAAAGATACCTTAGCAGCATCACCAAGGAAGTTACAAACTACCTGAGTAGAGATCAAGCACCTGAGAGGCAGCGAATCGGTCATTACATGTTTTATTCTGCAGCTGGCCCAGGTAAATTATGTAGGGCTTCAGGTTTTGTTCCCCTTGTCCTTGGCACCTGATAATCTTCATATAAGTCTTATTCAGTTAGAGCTGTAAAATGTCTTTATGCCTCCGAGGTGCCCGCATGCATGCCCTTTTACTATTTAATGGTTTGACATATTAAATAGATGAACGGTGCTATATAAATGCAAATTGTGGGATTCACATGTCTGCAGACCAAATGAATGAACGCTTTATTATCAGTTAGAATGTCCATGTGGGTACTTTTATGTTAAGTATGTCTCGGAAATTACTTTATTATTTTAGTTTTACTCCATTCAGATTTTTCAGCTCCTTCCAGGAAACTGCAGTTTAATAAATTTGATGCTATATTTTTTTTTTTATCTTGTGATGGCTTAGAAAAGTATGATTTGTTTATTTTTGACAGATGTAAATTTACTTTATGCATCATTGCTTCTCCTAAATCTGCTTATGCTTTTGCTAACCATCAGACTAACAGATTAGTCACAAGCAAGCTGATAAAAACAAACAAACCCACTGATAAATGTACACAGGAATTGCAGTCACAATGGCCTACATCTACTACGAACGGCCAACATTTTTAGCTAGGGTGGGCACATTTTATTTCTGCTATTCAGGGACAGATGCGATTACACACAGAGGCGTGATATACATAAATACACATAAAATATATTTTATATCATATAAATGATTAGGAAGTCTTGGGGACCATGTAAATTTCAGATTTAATAATATATTTATAATATACATACAGTCATTGCAGGACCTGAGCAGTTGCCAAGAATTAAAACCTCCATGAGCAAATCTGACCAGCTGCAGAGAATTAACACAGTGTGACACAGTGTGTGAATGTGTGTGTGGAAGTGGGACTGTGTGTGTGTGTGTGTGTGTGTGTGTGTGTGGAAGTGGGACTATGTGTGACATTTGACTCTATGTGTGTATTTGTGTGTGTGTGTCTGTGTATGTAAGTGTGACTGTGTGGAAATGTGACTGTGTATTTGTGTATGTGTGTCTGTGTATTCACGTGTGAATGTGTGTGAATTGAATGTGAGGTTTTTTTTATTGCTGCTGTCTTACTGGGGAATCTGTGATACACTCACACACTGCACACTGCATGAATGCGGCCCACGCACAAATAGATTTAAGGTGAAGTGGCCCACTACAAAACAAACTTGGACACCCCTGCCCTAGTGATTAATTTGAAATTATACAGACCATATAAAGTTGTGTTTCATTTAGTCACTTCTTGTGCTGCTGGAATAAAATGCATTGTGTGGAATGTAATAAACTTGCTCTTGTACACAGTATGATCTCTTAACAGTGCAACTCATTGTCTGATGACATCACAAGAGAGACACAAAATTCCATTCATTTGAATAGCATTATTATCACTGGTTCCTTCAACAACAAAAGGAAATTTACTTTTACTCTGCTAGTGTGGGCAGTCCTGGTTTCCTGCAAACTGCTGTAATTTCACAAAAAGTTTTTAAAAAAATATTTCAAGTAACTCAAAATGAGAAACATGAATTTTAAAGTAGTTCAAATGCACATTTATATGCAATAACATTGGGAAGAAGCATTTTGGACACCAGACAGTCCCTTTAACCCCTTAATGACGTTAGGACGTACTATGCCGTCCTGACTTTAAGTGCCTTAAAGTCGTTAGGACGGCATAGTACGTCCTGTATTAAGCAGCTCATCTCAACTCCCCGCGATGAGCGTTTTCGGATCCCGCTGCAGGCACTTGCAGCGGGATCCCACCTGTCAGGTGAGGCCACTTTGAGTGGCCTCAGTCTGACAGGGGAAATGTAGCCGGTGCTCAAAGCGAGCCCCGGCTACATTTCCCCAAATCGTACCGTGTCCGAACTTCCGGGTTCGGGCATGCCTCCGTGACGTCACACGTGACATCCGGAGTTCTCGCGATTTTTTTGCAGGGACCCACAGGGTCTATTAAGACCCTGATCGGGTCTCTGCCAGAGTGTTCCTGGCTACCGATCACCTTGTGGCCAGTAACCAATCGTGACGTTTTGGTGCTTGCGTCGTTTGGGACGTATATTATACAGTGGGGCAAAAAAGTATTTAGTCAGCCAGCAATTGTGCAAGTTCTCTCACTTAAAAAGATGAGAGAGGCCTGTAATTTTCATCATAGGTACACTTCAACTATGAGAGACAGAATGGGGGGAAAGAATCCAGAAAATCACATTGTCTGATATTTAAAGAATTTATTTGCAAATTATGGTGGAAAATAAGTATTTGGTCAATAACAAAAGTTAATCTCAATACTTTGTTATATACCCTTTGTTGGCAATGACAGAGGTCAAACGTTTTCTGTAAGTGTTCGCAAGGTTTTCACACACTGTTGCTGGTATTTTGGCCCATTCCTCCATGCAGATCTCCTCTAGAGCAGTGATGTTTTGGGGCTGTCGCTGGGCAACACGGACTTTCAACTCCCTCCAAAGATTTTCTATGGGGTTGAGATCTGGAAACTGGCAAGGCCACTGCAGAACCTTGAAATGCTTCTTACGAAGCCACTCCTTCTTTGCCCGGGCGGTCTGTTTTGGGATCATTGTCATGCAGAAAGACCCAGCCACGTTTCATCTTCAATGCCCTTGCTGTTTTCACTCAAAATCTCACGATACATGGCCCCATTCATTCTTTCCTTTACACGGATCAGTCGTCCTGGTCCCTTTGCAGAAAAACAGCCCCAAAACATGATGTTGCCACCCCCATGCTTCACAGTAGGTATGGTGTTCTTTGGATGCCATCGCGCTTATTCTGGTTGGCTGGCACTTAAGTGTCTGTCCAACCAGACAAGTTCTCACTGCAGCATTTAGGTATATATATTGCTCCATGTTCATTTATGTGTGTGGACACCTTGATAAAGGCCTCTAGCCGAAACATTGGTGTCCTCCATTTTTTTTGCGCAGTGTGTCCTCCCTTGCTTTATTCCTGTCTGCATTTTTTTCTGCATTTTTTGTATTAAGTGGGTACTTATTCATTATTTTCTTCAGTTTATTTGTTTGCTTATTTTTGTGTATATGTTTGTAAAAATTTATTTTTGTTTCAAAGTTAGTCATTTCTTTATTTATCTTGTCTTATTTATATTCATTTGTTATTTATTACATATTTAATATTTATTAAAATATTTTTGGCATTATACCCTCTACTCGTTTATCTAATTTTTATGGTGTGCTCCCCCAATTTTTGTTCTCTGTTATTCTACTAATTGGGGGTGTATAGTGGACGCCCCCTGGGGTGATGCACCTAGTTTTTTCTTTTTTCTTGTTTTTGGTAACTCATTTTGGTGTGCTTCTCTGACTATTTGTTTTACATGTTCTTTGGATGCAACTCAGCATTCTTTCTCCTCCAAACACAACAAGTTGAGTTTTTACCAAAAAGTTTTACTTTGGTTTCATCTGACCAAATGACATCTCCCAATCCTCTTCTTGATTATCCATCTCTAGCAAACTTCAGACATGTACCCGGACATGTACTGGCTTAAGCAGTCCCTGGCGGCATAGTGTGTTACTAATGGTAGCCTTTGATACTTTGGTCCCAGCTCTCTGCAGGTCATTCACTATGTACCCCCGTGTGGTTCTGGGATTTTTGCTCACCGTTCTTGTGATCATTTTGACCCCACGGAGTGAGATCTTGCGCGGAGCTCCAGATCGAGGGAGATTATCAGTGGTCTTGTATGTCTTCCATTTTCTAATAATTGCTCCCACAGTTGATTTCTTCACACCAAGCTGTTTGCCTAATGCAGATTCAGTCTTCCCAGCCTGGTGCAGGTCTACAATTTTGTTTCTGGTGTCCTTCGACAGCTCTTTGGTCTTGGCCATAGCAGAGTTTGGATTGTGGCTGTTTGAGGTTGTGGACAGGTGTCTTTTATACTGATAACAAGTTCAAACAGTAATACAGGTAACGAGTGGAGGACAGAGGAGCCTCTTAAAGAAGAAGTTACAGGTCTGTGAGAGCCAGAAATCTTGCTTGTTTGTAGGTGACCAAATACTTATTTTACTGAGGAATTTACCAATTAATTCATTAAAATTCCTACAATGTGATTTCCTGGATTCTTTTCCCCCATTCTGTCTCTCATAGTTGAAGTGTACCTATGATGAAAATTATAGGCCTCTCTCATCTTTTTAAGTGGGAGAACTTGCACAATTGGTGGCTGACTAAATACTTTTTTGCCCCACTGTACATGGGTGTCAGTATAGTTTAATTTCACAATTAGAATGTTTATGACCTCCTGCAGTTTTATATAAAGAGGTGTTACACGATAACCTAAATATCAGCATATACAGGCACGTGTGAATAAAATGTAAATCTAGATATGTTTATGTAAGTATAGCCTAGATTATTACAAATTTAAGGCAACAACAAGTTTATGAAAATAATAAATCCACTAAATGGCTTTGTTTTTAGAACACGTAGTAGTTATATGCTACTTTTTTTATGAATTTGTTTTTTATTCAGTCATTTCACCTCAAAAGAACCATGGACCATAAAAAGTGATTTATAAATGAAAAAAAACCTGAATAATATCCTTGTGTGCCTAATGATCTTTATCTAATCAAACAGCACACACCATGGAGAAGAGGTGATTGCTTGTTTGGATGGACAAAGAAAATTATCCCGTCTTGCAAATCACAGTTTCAATTTATCCTCTAAAGAGTCATGTTACTCAAGTTTGCATCTTACATTTAATTATTTGTACAAAACTTTTGCTTGTGAATCTGAGTTATTTTCCTTTAAGTATTTTAAAATACAAATAAAGTTAATCTTACATTTTCCAGACACAATTTCCTAAACAGTAGTTTTGGCATCTTCCATCCATGGAACGCTACATGAACTGTGTATATAAACCGTGGGCAGGGCAAAAAAATCAAAAATATATTAAAGACACAATTGACTGTTCAGAACAAATATATTTTTAATTATTAACATTAAAACAAAGCACAAAAAATAAACAAAAAAAAGAATACATTTTTATTAAAGTGCCACAAAAATAAATGTGCATCAGAGGAAAAAGAATCCAATATACAAAAGGATCTAATTAAACTCACTTATAATCTAATAATCAGGGAGAATTACTATGTCCGAGTAATCACTATGGCTTGTCGTCCATCATAACGCATTTCAGTATCGCCATAAACGACCTTTCTCAAGTAGGTGCAAGGAATGTGTCGCTGGTTCATTTTGTGGCAGTTTAGTAACAATTTTTGTTATTTGTGGACACATTTGTAGTACATCTTTTTATCCATCAGTGCAGACAAGCATTTATATACTTTTACGTAAGCATATATATTTAATATTTTGTCATATAAGGATATTCTGTTTTAGTATTTGTAATTTTTTGTGTTTTGTTTTTAAAAATATATTTGTTTTTGAACAATCAGTTGTGTTATTAATACATTTTTATTTTTAGCGCTGTCCACTGTTTATATATATTTTCTTCATTTTTATCACCAGATCTTTATTTCTTGGTTTGAGTTCATATTTTTAAGCATTCTCATTATCTATGCATGGTCGGGTGCAGGGCCGGCCTTTTGGGTGTGCACAATGTGCAACACCCAAGGGGACACCACTTTAAAAAAAAAATAAAAGAAGTTTGACGGCAGAGGAACTGGCTGGGGAGATCAGAAGATCTCCCCGCACCAGCCCTCGGCTTGGTCACAGTGGAGGATCCAGGGAGCGGACGGACCACACCGGGTGCGAGATGAAGGTCTGCCCCCATCGTGTGGAGCAGCGTGGCATTCTTCAATGGGGGGAGGGAGAGAACAGATATGTGTGGGAGGGAGAGAGAGAACAGATATGGGGGAGGGAGAGAGCGAGAGAGAACAGATATGGGGGAGGGAGAGAGCAAGAGAGAACAGATATGGGGAGTGAGAGAGAACAGATATGGGGGGGGGAGCGAGAGAGATAACAGACATGAGGGTAGAGAGATGAGGGGGCGCCCGCACCTGGTTTATGATGTTGAGTTAATGTTTATACACATCTGTATGTTTATGTTGGTAAGGTTTAAATTCACATATTAATATTATTATTTTATTAATATTTGGTTCACTTACTGCATGAGCTGTACATCATCAACCCTTTTACATACCTCACAATATGTCAAATGGAGAAAGAGGGACACTTCTGTAGTGGGGGGAGAGGCTAAGGGTGTGGCTTTATCAGGAAATTACAGACGTTAAGTGAAAGTGTGGTTGTAATAGACAACTTTACCACGTCTGTTGCATGGAATGCTAAAAGTAGTGGTTCTCTAAGATAGATCCTTGTCCTCCACATGGCAGTCGAGGGCATTACGTGTAAATCTTTAAAATGACACCAGTTTAAGGTGGATTTTTGGAAATCATGTTTACATTTCTTAGTGACGGGTGACATAGCAGCCTGAAGAACAAGGCCATAAAAAGAGCAGCATTGCCCACAAAGCAGGTAGAACTGCCATTTGTATTAGCCAAAGGTAAACACATCTGCTACAAAGGTAAACACATCTGCTAAGAGAGGAGAGGTTCTAAGTGCTAAACCCAGAACCTCAGGATGGAACTGTGTAAGCTGTAAGCTATGCACATCATGCAGGCAGCCTGTGTTATAAACTGAAATGTAAAGTAATACATCGTTGCAGACAGTGGGCCTGATGCAATGAGGCTAATTAACCCCAACAATGTTTTTCTCCCATGTTACTCAGCAATGAATAACATGCATCTTAATGAAAACAGTATCAAAGCATAATGGCAGCTATAACACACTGCTGTGTTGTGCTAGTACCATTATGCTAACAGATAACTCCAGCGTGCAAGTTAAACATCGCTTAACGTCCAAACTGGAGCTTTGTTACTGCCACTTCCTACCTGCCTTTTAAATAAAATCAAGGTGACCGAGGATCTAATAATCTCAGTTTAGCCCTGGCCCCTTTTAAGACCACAGTAAAGGGTCCCTTTCATAGTGCCAGGGCAGGGGGCTGTCAAATTATTTATCTTATGCTCCTGGGGCTGGTGGCTTCCCAGATGCCACCAGTCCTCCCTGATAGTCATGGGGCTGCCTCAAGGGCCCCCTGCCCACTCCTATATTCCTGCCCCAAGGGTCCCTGGACATTCATATAGTGCTAGGGCAGGGGTCTGTCCCAAAGGCCACCGTGCTTCCTTAATGGTCCTGACTGCCCCAATGACTCTCTGCACCTCCCTTATAGTCCTGGGGCCCGGGGCTGCTCCAAGGGCATCCGGAACCTCTGAATAATACAAATCGGCTGCAGTAAGCGGCCTTTGCACATTTGAGGTGTTGACCTAATGGGAATAATGGGTTTTTGACCCTTAAGTTTTAACACACCTAACTGTATCTTTGTGCCTTTGTGCGTTACTTACTTTACTTAGCATGCGTTTGTATGCTGTAAATAGTTTTGTTTTTTTAATGGGTGCCATAATAATTGCATCTGTTAATATATTCAATGGAGGGCAGGGCAATGAATCAATTTTTCCTGTTAATGTACCACAGTTTTAGATTTTTGCATTAACTGGCATCATTGAATCTGCCCCATTATCTATATGAATTAGATCCCAGTTTGTTAAGCACTTCACAAGCAACAGAGTCTGGAATATGAATAACTGGTTCATATAACACTGGATAATAGCACATTTATTGCTAGTATATAAGAGGTACAAATGAGACACAGTAAAGCGTCAGCATATGTTCATATAAATTTAAAGAAGCTATTTACTGATTTTAAATACCCAAAATGCAAAATGTTGGTGAATGTTGTGAACGTGATATATTTTATAAAAAATTTTCATCAATATATATATACAAAATTTCCCAAAATCAGTTAAGTCAATGTCTACCTTTTACATTCTTGGTGTAGCCTTTGTTCTTAGGAAAGCAAACTCTCTCTCTTTTTATATATATATATATATATATATATATATATATATATATATATTTGATAATGTTTTTTGTATTTTTGCATAGAGACCACAGCAGAAGGTATTTTTTTCCAGCAGTAAGTTCTGATGTGCTAATGACACAATTAAAAGCTGACAGCACCTAAACATAGATAATATGTTATTTTGCCAGAGGGTTCTCTGAAATATGAATAAATTGCTGTGTTGCTCTCCAGCAGCTGAGCTGCAATAAATATCCCTACAAGATGGAGAGGATATGGGAGATGTTAGCTATTGGAAGGTTAAGATGCCAAAACCATATTTGGCCTTAAGGCTGCTCTTTTCATGATGTCATTTGCAATACTGACAGCGGACGGCATGTAAATAAATTACAGGGCAGCTTCCTTTATGCAGCTAAAGCAATGGTTCAAAGGGCTGAATGTTTTTTCTTCCATTATTCTTCTGAGAAATGTAATGAAAGTTGTCTAGGAACATAAGTGAACGCTTAGATCAGCTGTGTTCCTAGAAGATATTCATAGTCGTTGTCAGGGCCGGTGCAAGGATTTTCGTCTACACAGGCGAAGGTGCATTTTGGTGCCCCCCTCCTCTGACCCGCCACGCCTCCCACACTATTAACCCTCCATACATTATATATATATATATATATATATATATATATATATATATAAATATATATTGTATAGTGTAAAAAATAAATACATCTAAATATTTAACTCGCATGCTCTAAATGTGTCACACATTGAAACCGTAAAACACAAAGACACCTTTGCAGTCACACAAAGAGACACTTACCACTTGAACACACACCCTTACACAGACACAGTGAAACACTTACACACCGTTACACAGACACAGTGACACACTTACACACACACCCTTACACAGACACAGGGACACACTTACACACACACCCTTACACAGATACAGTGATACACATACACACATACCCTTACACAGAAAGTGACACACTTACACACACCCTTACCACTTATACACACACAGTGACACGAATACACATATAACCTGAGACACACTATTTTGCCACTCAATATGCCAGTATTTAGCCATTCAATATGCCAGTATTTTGCCCCTCAATATGCCATTTAATATGCCAGTATTTTCCCCTCAATATGCCATTTAATATGCCAGTATTTTCCCCTCAATATGCCATTCTTTTGCCATTTTTTTGCCCGGGTTTTGCCCCTCCAATATGCCAGGATTTTGCCCCTTCAATATGCCATTTAATATGCCATCATTTTGCCCCTCAATATGCCAGGATTTTGCCGCTCCAATATGCCATTTAATATGCCAGGATTTTGCCCCTCCAATATGCCATTTAATATGCCAGGATTTTCCCCTCAATATGCCATTCTTTTGCCATTTAATAGGCCAGGATGTTGCCCATCAATATGCCATTTAATATTCCAGGATCTTGCCCCTCCAATATGCCATTTAATATGCCAGGATTTTGCCCCTCCAATATGCCAGGATTTTGCCCCTCCAATATGCCAGGATTTTGCCCCTCCAATATCCCCTCAATATGCCAGCATTTTGCCCCTCAATATGCCATTTTATATGCCATTTAATATGCCAGGTTTTTGCCCCCCAATATGCCATTTAATATCCCAGGATTTTGCCCCTCCAATATGCCATTTAATAAGCGTTGTGCGCTCCCCTCCAGCCGCGCAGCTTCAATAAAGTTTGTTGGAAAAAAAAGTTTAAACAAACTTTATTGAAGCTGCGCGGCTGGAGGGGAGGGCACAGCGCTTCCCTCACAGCCACGGACCTGCACAGCAGCAAGGAAGGAGGTAAGTAAACGGGCCTGGGGGCGCAAGCGATTTATCCCGCCCCCCGCCCCCCTCCTTGAGGCGCCCTAATGGTAGCCTTATGGTAGCGCCGGCCCTGGTCATTGTCACACTGAGACTTGGACTACATAAGCACGTTTGGAGTGGGGCACCTTGCTGCTCAGTACAGATCCATCTTTCCTACATTGCCTTGACTGATCCTATGTCACATACATACATGCTCTGGAACTGTATATGTACATTCAACTCTCGCTACAAAAGAACTGGTTCTAGTCCATTCTGCGCAGTTTTTTTTCCTCTTGCATTGAATAAATACATATTTTGCCTGCAGCTTTGCTATATACGCTAAAGCGCATACGGATAATTTGTTTTCGCATTTTTTTAAATTCCTTTTGTATAGTAGGCGATAAACACACTGGCACGGAGACAAACACCTGGCGTGGAAAAAAATACAGAAAAGTCAAGGGTAGGAGGGGACCTGGAGAAAGACATTTCTAACGCTGGCCGCTAGATATACTGATAAATGACACGTCAAAACCAGAAGCGTGAAATGAGGAGATGCCTCTGATCACTTTTTTTATGATCTACTGGCAGAGCTGCGCCACCACATTCGGTAATGAGGTTCACCAGCCGCGGCGATCATGATAAATACAAATCTCTGACTTTGATGGCTTTTTTAAAAAAAATTATTGTCTGCTAAATGCAATTTAATGCAGCAGCTTGGTATGATCATGTCGCCTAGCCCCTTTGGCTCTCTGTACTCCGCCAATAACATGTTAGAGGGGTGTGTGTTTTGGATCTTCTATAAAACTGAATGGTTCTGTCACAGGTGCATTGGTATCTGCCAAATGTTTGCAGTCTCCCGACGATGAATTATCCTGCTGTCTTATAACCCCAGAAGTGCTGGAATGGGCAGACATACAATTACAAATCAACATATTCTCAGTGTCTCTGGCACTGCAGCGGTTAACCACATTTTGAGATGTTTATGCATAGTGTTTGGCAGTGACTAACAATGAGAAATGTTATTTTGCCCCCAGCATACATGATAGATGGATTTGAAATTGTTAGTTCAAGTAGGAAGCAGCTAGATTTATAATCACTGGATTTTCATTCTATTCAACTTGTATGAAAACATTTCCGCAGGTTCTTATATCTCCCCAGCTGCTTGTCTTTCTGATATTCAGAATAAACAGGCCTGTGTAAAGCTGGCCGTAATCCAATATATAACCCCAGCCCTCCAAGTCTGCAGCTCCCTGATTCACATTTCAATTGTATTTCTAATTATGAAACCAAAAGGGATCTTTCATACACCCACAATTTATATTTGCTTTGTGAAAGAAAAGCAGACAGTAGAAGGAAATCATATTTCATGAATGAAGGTTTATTCTTAAACAGTGAGTTGTGGTTAATTCACAATTGCTACTTTCCCTTTAAATTCAAAGCATAACTTTATTGAACAACCTTTAATAATGCAGATTCCAAATCCTACTTTTCTATAATTACAGCCCTCACCAAAACAGAATTTCTGGGGCTTATATTTCGTCTTACATTTTGCAGCCCATGTTTATTAAAAGAGGAATTAAACCGTATTTTTTTTTTAAGTGAGGCAAAACACTTACATCTGCTTTAATTATGAATTAACTCAAACCCTTGAAATGTTTTAGATCAGTGGTTCTCAACCTGTATAACCTCAGGACCCACAATTGTCCTTGGTCATTAAGTCACAAATATAGAATGTTTTGGAAAAAGAATTTCCAAAACATTATAATTTATACCACAAATCAGTTTGTACGGTACTCCACAATGTGTATGTACGCGCTGTTCAAAACATGAAACCAACAAAAAAAAAACAGAGCTTCTTCACAAAATGGCTAGTGCAGTAATCACAGTGCAAGTGAAAACGAAAGTGCTTTTTAGCTAAATTCCCCATAAAAAGCTTTTTATTGAATTGATGAGACTGATCTGGGCATGCTTTTTGCTCTTGATAAGTCTGGGGTAATAATAAAAAGCAGCTCTAAGTATGTGTTCAATGTCCATTCTGTTCCTGTATTTAGTATTCAGATAGACAGAGCTGAGAATCCACTCTCACAAAGTTATGTATATGACAAACTCACTCTGCCACATCAACTTGACAAATCTATTAAAATTGTATCTCTAAATTAAATGGTGAATCCTCTGCCGTTTCCTAATCCTCGGGGTATTACTGAAAGAGATATCAGCGGCAGTATTGAAGCACCTTCCTTGGGGGGCTTCTCAGCTTCAGATGGTGAATGTAGTGTGCGGTACCACTCACCTCCCCCCCCCCCCCCCCCCAAATCAAAATTTAGACTTTTTCACTAATCTGATGCACACATCCACGACCCACACCGTACCACCTCACGATCCACTTGTGAGTCAGGACCCACCAGTTGAGAAACATTGTTCTAGATAGCTCAGAATAGTAGGGAATATCAAGCCTCAATTTTCGATAGATCAGGAAAGCTGATACAGACACGACATATCATTCCCTCCCTGTGACACTCAAAGCACTTTACAAATATATAAACTGACTTCCAAATTAAGAATTCCTGACGAGAAGCTGACTTAATGCCTGATAAAAGAGGTGGGTCTTGAGCTTTTTTAAAAAATGTCTGTAATGACCAGTGCCTCTCTGATTGAGGTTCCCGAATGTGGGAGCAGTATGGCCAAATGCCCAGGGTTTGCCTATATTCTGGGCATTGTCAGGAGAGATCAGTTGGCTGACTAGAGTGAGCAAGACAGAACATATACAATGTCAGGTGATCTTTCAGGAACAGTGGGCCTTGATGGTTTAAAGTTTTGAAGATCAACAGGCCAATTTTAACTTATGTTCACCATTTAATTGGAAGCCAGCGCAGGGAGTGGAGAACAGGATTTTGTTGTTTCTTCTGCATTTGTCTACATGTGCAAAGTTCAAACCATAGTAAATCATCATCATCATGGAGAGGTACCTCTGATATACAGTTACTCATTTGGTTTACTACTTCTTTGTTGAAACAAGTGACATGTTACCTATGTCCTTCAGATTACTGCTTAACCCCTTAGCGACAAGGGATGTTTTCTTCCTTAATATAATGCTGTTCTGTGTTGCTGGATGTGATCACATAGTAATCAGATTGCAGAGACCCAATAAGTGTGTTTACCGACTTTGTGAGGCTTCTCATCTAGCAGCAGGCTACATGGCATAGCATGGTGCGGGGGGCCGTGCTGCTGTTTGGAGAAGGTGCTGTACCGCCTGCATGTGGTGCCATTTGAGGACGACATTGCCTTAACTAGTTAAAGGGACAGGATTTTAGTCATAATTTGCTTACTTTATTAACATGTATGAATAGCAATCCAAATCAGTTTTGATCTAGTCAAGATTTTTTTTCCCCTGTGTTTGACTTTGTGCTTTTAGTTACCTGACATGTGAGACACCTATCACAGATTGCCACGGTTTGACAGAGCATTATGGGAGCACTGTGATGTCCCGGATCCTGTAAGATAAACATGTTACTGAAGTAACAAAAATATAAGTGTAATGATACAAAACTCATTACAATAATAAAAAAAAGCAATAGTGGGAAATTACATTTTATAATTAGTGGGTTGTTACTAAAGCTATCGTAACATCCTGCTAGATCACTTGATTCTCACCAGCAAAAGAGATCTTGTTGCCTTAAGTCAGGCTTGCCTAATAAGTTTGGCAGCAAGATCAACCAGAAGTATTTAAAAAACAAAATTAGCAATTGGATTTCCTCTAGCTTTTCTTTTGCCTTCTCTCTCTCTCTGCTTCCGAAGTCTCTGATAAGTAACCACTGTAATCTTTATAATCCTTCAAAAGCTCTGAGGTCATTCCTTCATTTATAAGTGTGAGCAAATGTTAGAAAGCTTTAGAGCTATTTCACAGCACATTAAGCACACACGATCAAATTCATATGTTCCTGTGGCCGGGAATCGTCCTATGGATCTCATTCAGTGCTCAAAAGCCATATACATTCTGAAAGACCTTATACAAGAGTAAATTAAACATTTCAGCTTTTGGCTTGGAGAATCTGAAGTGACTAGCTGCAGTATTGCCAGGTTCTCTGCTACTATCACCAGTGTTTATAAAAAAAATACTCCCCGACTGGCAGAAAATAAACTACAAACATCTCGACTGTCAGATCTTCTCCATGACTTTCTGAACCCAGAGCTGAGCTAGAGCATGTGCCTATGGCAAGGTATAACAAGTTATTATGACAATGCTTAGTTTGGAGGTGTTAAGAAATGTTATTAGAAATGTTACTGTTGAGATGTGTACATATCTAATCAATATGTGTTTAATGTCCCTTTGTCATTATGTCACCTTTATCATTGTCTTTATGTAAGTCATTGAGTGTGCTTTTGTAAAGTGGTGTGCTTTAATTAGTTAGTTAATATAATTAAGTGTACTGAGTATGCATTTGGACCTGACAATTTTGTATCCTGAAAGGTGTGAGGTAGATTTTCCCCATTGTATGTCCCAGTATCATATTATATTTGTATAAAGTTTGTGTTAGTTGTGTTAGTCTCAATAAACCAGTTATTATTCTTGCTCTCTACACTATGTCTCGTTTAGTGTTCTGAGTGTTTGGAGATTGGGGAATCAATGGCTAAAAATCTGTCTATCCCAAGGAACCAGACTCTTACGGAGGGGGTTCCATTATACCACCAATTAGCCTTTAATGACTGCACAGTTTCATAAATCAAATTTTTGCATCTTGATTGTTTGGAACTGATTCCAAGTATAATAGGAAACACAGTCCTCTTCATCTGACATGTGGCCACTTTAAAAAAAAAAATCAGTAGCATGTCAAATAAAACTGCTGTTCAAATTATATTGCACTGAATGGAGCTTAGTGATGGAGCTCCTTGCAGCATTTACTTATTAAATATGTGTGTTCAAATCACAGGAATTCACAGTTCAAGTAACAGATGTGGAATTTCTTTGATGATTCACTATATATATATATATAAATATATATATATATATATATATATATATATATATATTTAATGAGCTGGCAAGTTTTGTATCAACTTTGTGTAACTTGATTGTTTATAACTATTTTTTAAAGTACTGGGATCCATGGCCTCTTGTTTGTCTGACATCACTTTCAACAGGCCAAATAGTTTGTGCTGAGTGATGCACCTGTGAGTGATAGATGTCCAGCAGGACAGTCTATGTGGACCATTTGGTGATGTTTCCCAGCAGCACTAATTCCACTTCTGGCACTCTGAGAGCTCCAATGCAGTTCTCAGCATCCTCCTATTGGGTGTCTAACCATAATGGAGGCCAGTTACTCTGAACTTAGGTATTTTGCTAAGTCAAGTAGACGCAGGATTGTCTTTACCACAGGGCAAAAGGGACAGCTGTCTGTTTTCACCCTATTGGCCAGTTTTCCTTAAATCCCACCTTTCTTCCTATTGGCTCTCTGGCTCTCTCCCATTCGCTCTGACATCCTTTACCCTGGATTGGCTGTGCCCAAGCCAAGGGAAAAGCAAGGACACAATGATGAGTGGAATGGTAAAGACTAGCTTTGATCAGGAAAATAAAAAGATTATCAGCGTGTTATGTTTTCAGTATTTTACAAGTGTTATATAGGCAGTGATGTGCTGGACTGTATTACTGACTTAATAGACTCTTTTATCTCTTGACATTGAATATATACAGGTTGAGTACTAATTATCTAATATGTTTGGGACCAGTAGTATTTCAGATAACAGATACTTTCTATTAACGGATCAATTCTGCAGCACCAGTCCTGTTAATTTTCTACATGACCTAAATCCAATATGAGCAACTTGTAGGACGTTTATAGGGCTAGTGCTATGGTAACGATCAGCCCCAAGGTGCAGGGAGCTAGGTTCCTCTCTCCCATTGGAGGGATGCCGGAAGTCTCACCACACCCCGGAATTTGTCTTTGCAGTGTAGTTCTCAATGTCCCTCCAATCTTTTAAAAGGCAGAATGTGTGACGTGAGCTCCAGGAAGGCGAGTATCCCTTATCTGAAATGACCCTTATCCAAAAAAGAATTTCATATTTTGGGTCATTTTGGATAAAGGATACTATATATACCTATATTTAACCATATAGAGAGTTTTGGTGTAATTGAGTTATGTTGTTTGGATTTTATTCACACATTGTTTTTGTAAGTATGTCTTGCAAGGTGGGAGAAGGTTTAATATACTAGAAGAAAGCTACGTTAATCTTGAAGGCCTTGGAGACAATTTTCATAGATCATTGAATAAACTGTGATATAAACAGGACGTAAACCCCAAACAGTTTTAATCAAGCAGAAAGTCACAGGATAGTTTATGTGTTTTTCATCTCAGCCACAATACAGTTGTGCTGATTACATTCTGCAAGACTTGGCAAGAAGAGTTAATGTATAAAGGCGACCCTGCATAATGTGTATCTTGTGTCAATATGAACTTAGCATTCGCTTTGAATATCCTGTGTGTGCTGAGGTGATGTGTGAGAGTATAGTGTGCATAGTGTGCACATGTGAAATGTTTGTGCCAGTTTGTGGTGTGAAGTTAGCGCTCTTTGTCCATTGATTTAATATGGTTATTTCCACAGGGTCTACAAAGACACCCAAAGCCCACTAATACACTTGTACCCAGGGCTCCAAGGGAAGGGGGCACTGCAGAGTTCCAATTGTAGACATTGGCTTGCGTATATGTTTAACATTAATGGGCACAGCTGCCTGTTCATTCTCTCAGTTGAATAATATTAGAAATCTCAACAGAAAAACTATGCAACAAGACAGGCTGGAAGCCTCTGCTAAGTATAGAAGCAGATTTGTTATCAGATTAGTTTTTAGGACTTGATCAAACACTTTGCAATAAAACAAAAAGTAGAGTAGAAAATGTTTTAAAATATAAATTTATAAGTAGGCAACAATAAACGTTATTTTGCAACCATTGATCTTTAAATGATGAGATGCTAAGTATCTGCAAGGTTAGAAAGAAATGGAATAAAATATGTTTTGTGTCATACAGATTGTGATATTTCTTTATTAGAATATCTTTTTTTCAAACTTATTTCAATAGAAAGCATTGTTTTTTTCAAAGTAGAGGGTATATTGTTGTGCTGTACTTAGGGCATCAGTTGGCCTCAAACCAGCCCTGTGTGTACCTACCATTTTGGTCCACTTTTCACAATGGGGCTCTTGGGAACTCCGCGTTTGTGTTAATAGGAGCAAATATTCCCCTAAGCTCCCATGTGTTGCAATTCCATAATGGAATAAAAGGGATATACAGCAGGGCAGCATTACAGTAACATGGATTAGAGAAGAAACTGGGTTGTGGCCTTACCTGTCTATTATAAACATAATATCAAAGTGAAGAAATGTGCTGTGCTGATTGGACAGATTTAATGCTGTGTGGGTAAAGGGGAATGTGAATTCAGACAGGGATGCTCCGCACACCTAGTAAGAAGCCGTGCGGTATATTTCCGCGGGTTTGGGTGCTCCGAACAGACAGCACACAAACCCCGGAAATACAAGAAATACAACCGATTAGCCGACGGCTGCACCGAATACAGCATCAGAGTCACTCATTCTGTTGCCAATTCAATATATTTTTGTATACTTTTCGTGCTGGTTGAATTTGCAACAGAGTGAGTGACTCTGATGCCGTATTCGGTGCTGTCGTAGGCCTCTCGGATGTATTTTGTGCAGGTGTGCTGCCAGTCTGGAGCACACCTGTCACTCATTGGCAGGATACACCCCTGAATGCGATGCTGAGCAGGGGAGAGGCAACTGGATTAGCATTGTGGGAAATTTTATTTTTTAACAGATGAGAAACCTAAGCATCATAAGAAACACTACCCTCTTCACCAGACCCATTAAATTCTAAACCAATAAATCAATACATGCTGAAAAGAATCTTCCATGCAACCCCCCTTCTCAAAATTGCACTGAATAGAACTGAGTGCTTTGTTGGAGTTTCTTACAACATTATTATCTGTGTGTGTGTAGATCACAGGTGGCAAAGTTCATGTAACAGATGTAGAATTTCTTTGAAGGTTCTCTATAAACGTCTTTAACGAGATGACTGTGTTTTTGTATTTCAGAACAAAAGGACTGTTTGCCATGTGGCCCCCAATACATACTGCTGCATAAAAGCCAGTGATACATCTTGATTATTTGTCATTATGCAGTTATATCTTATTTACTCACTGGCTTACTATATTAAATACTCTTATCTACCAATGGCTTGGCTCCCTTTTTCATCTAGAGCAGCCTAAATTCATTCAACTTGGGAATTTTTGTCCATGTAATATTTTAGGCCATATGTTCACCAAGCTGGCTGAGCACTGTAGGAGTCATCTTACAGAGCACTGTGTATGCAATGCTATGCACATTTACAGAGACATGTTTGAAGCTAATTTTATTTTCTTTTTTTAATGGCCTATGAAACACATTAAAGTGAGAAAAAAATTAGAAAAACGAAAACTAGTGAAGTCTAGCTCTGTGAATTAATTGCTTTTCTTTTTTAGCAATCCGTTCCAAGGCATAAACTTTGCATCTTGAGTATCTTTATTGGAATTTGCTTTATAGAATTTCAGTTTTATATGCAGCTGATTTCAATATTGCCAGTGTGTGTGTTTGTGTGTGTTTGGCCACTGGCAAGTTCTCATTCTAACAATGTATAATCAGTCTTTATAAGTTCCGAACTTCAATCAGTATACTAGAAACAATCCATAATTATTAAAATACCAGCTTACATGTTAACTGTTGCATTGTACACATTCAAAGATTCCAGAAACATGAAAAATGTAATGTGTAATAACTAGTAGAGTTATGATGGGAATATGATGACAGGTCAAATATGCTGATTTGAAACTTCAAAATGCTTCATTTTACATTTGGCTCTAACCTGTGCCAAGGGACGGAATATTGTTGAGTGCCTGTGTTTATTGGAAAATTCCCAAGTATTTAGCAAAGACCCTCCCCTCGGTAAATCGTTGTCTGGAAGATGATGAAGAAAACCTAGGCCATAATTACAGCGAGAGAAAGGCCACACGATACAGAGCTCGCTTATCGCACTATTTTCTCTTTGTCATTGGAAAACAAAAAGCATTTTGAGAAATGACTGCACACAGTGAAGCTGTATAACCATATCAGTGCCCCAGCAGGATAGCCAGACAAAACAGAGGTGATGCTCAATTTCCACAGTAAGATGCCTGGAATACAATGCTATATAATTACATCCTTATTTTACAACAGAGGCATTCTTAATAGTTTGAGGGCTGACACACAAAAATACACTTATTTCCCCCAGATATATAACTAATGCATAAATTACTTTCTTTAAACTATAAATACATCAAACAAAAATAAAGAGGTTTGGTAGTAGTCAGTGAAATTATTATTCAGGGTGTCTGTTCCATCACAAATGAATTAACTGCAGTTAAATGTGATATGCAGAGGACATTGGCAGGGGATGACCAACCACGCTGCTCTGAGGTATAACTTACATCATACCCATCCATCCTTTAACTTGCTGACCATAGATGAAGTTAATCTACCCAAGTTGGCGAGCAGAATTTGTGCAAACACACACCGTTTATATTTTTAGAACACATTTTATATTATTTGGGAATTGCTTCAATAAGGCATGGTCAAACTGCGGCTGTTTTACATTTAATGTGCCTCTCGTGCAAAAAAAAAAGTCAAGCTCCAGAATTATTTACCAGGTATAACATGAGAGTTTACTGGATTAAAACATACGTTTAATATTCATGATGAGTAGATATTTAGGAATTGAATCCTAAGTTTAATGCTAGGTTTAACCCCTTTATGACTGGACTGTTTTTACCCTCTTGGACAATTGTTGCTTTAGCCTTTCTGTTGTGTTTGTGTTTAGCTGTCATTTTTCTATCTCATTTACTGTATCCATACATATAGTATTGTTTGGGTTTTTTTGCAAGGATAAGAAGGGCTTTCCTTAGATACAATTATTTTGATTATATCATAGAACTTATAATAAAAAAAAATTATACAACTTGGTGGAAAATTGAACGAATAATTTAAATCTTTTTCAAACTTTTATTTGAAACATCATTTATTCATCTACAACAGCTAATGATAAAACAACCCAGGATATATAACTTTTTGTAGTTTTTACACTTTTTATACAGCCAATTTAACACCAATCTTTGGTGGTAGTAATTATGTGTGTTTGCTTTTTCACACATGCTACATCATGTCTGAATTTACAGGGGTTATTATATGTTACTGCCAAACACCTAAATACATATTCAGCAGCACCCTAGTTAGATAAGAAAAGCGTAGATTATAGAGTGGGAACGGAAAAACATCTCTTTAAATGATTGCTTATTTGTAGCTATGAAGTTAAAAATATATCTTGTACTGCCCCCTGCTGGCTCTTTACTTTAAGAACATTACATATGTAAAACACTGATGTACTGTACATACAAATAATATCTTAACAAAACTATGCACAATAATAATATCTGTGGGGTTTTTTTAATGCATTTGTGTCAAATATAAAAAGAAAGCAGAAACCTTTTACATTCTGAGAGCATGAATTGTTTTGGTTGGTATGTTTGTGGCATATTTATTGTGCACTGCAAACCTATTAGTTGCATTGTTCTGCGATTTCTGATGTAATCAATTCTATTTAAACCTGGCTGCCCATTTCATGAATCAGTTCTCTAAGCTTTGGATATGCCTCTTTCTGATATTGATATATTACCAACTTATTACCTTATCCCTTGGTGCTATTATACTGGGTTTTGCCGCTCAGTCCTGGCGATTACCAGCAGTTAGTGGCTTGACCTCTGAGGAAAGGTAGTTGTCGTAGGTGAAGACCCTTCGCAGCCGATCCGTGTTATAACCGCACAGTTACATTATAAAACCCAATTTAAGTGTGCTGCTTGCTTTTACTGACATACAGAGACTAGGATGTCATGTTTTTACATTGAGAGCTCTTATATTGGGAGAACAAACTCCACTAGGTACATGGCCTGTGTCACCTGAGAAGCACACTACACACAAGCCGTTTACTGAATGTTAGCTTTTGGTATATGTTCACCGAGGTTCTAAGTGGTTCTAGACTGTTTTGATGGACGACATAATATTGCATTTGATCTGAGAAAAAAAAAATGAGGGCCAAATTTCAAGCCTGGCCTTGTGCATTGTGAACCTCATGAATGTTTCCATTAGCTACACAGTGATGTTATGTTGTCAGTAATTAAAGTCTTTCACTTTACCTCTGGCCTTTTATGATGTCATACCTTAATCTGATGACAAATCTGCTCACAGATTAGACTGCAAACTTGGTGTAAATCGGGAGTTAACCTGCAGGCTGTGAGAAAAACATTCTATAGACACACAATATGAACGGGTTGATTACATTGTATACTGCCTTCATTTCTGAAAGGATTACAGCCTCCGAGGTCAGAGCTTCACAGCTAACTCTAAGTTGTGAGAACACTAATTATTGAGCCTTGATGTATTCTTATGATCTTTTTCTTGTTCTGTATACTAATTTTCTGTAAAGTTTTAATATAAAGCATAATTGTGATAAGTAGATTCTTTTTTTCACACATAAATGTTTTACCCCTTCCCAGCCAACATAATGGACCAACATAGAGATATATCCATTTAATACAATCTGCTACATAATTGTACCTAGTGATGTTAGAGATGCAGTTAACCAAACTGGCCTTATTTTTTATCAAAACTAAAAATCCATAAAGCCCTATTACTTGTAACAACTCTCACACCCCCTTTTAGCTTCAACCAATGTTTTCATAATGTGCTGATGACATGCTTGTACCAATTTTTTGTACATTTACTTATCTTATGTTTTAACATTATTATATGTAGCTCGTTAGCTCAGATGGTGCCTGTGTGGCTAGGATTAGTATCAGAACCTGTCATACATATTCAATGTATTTGTATCTTATACAATTTAAATTGAATAAGAAAGCTAAATAGTACTGGGCTTTTGTGTTATCCATAGATATAAACAACCCAGAAGGGTCTATTCCAAAAAGAGAGAATTGCAGGGAACTGATTTGGGAATTTGTAATTAAAGGCCAAGGTAGCTTTGTTGGAAAAATTCTTCCATTCAGCTGCATTGGAGAATTTTTCCAAGTTCGTAATTCTCTTTATTGAGTAGACCCTCAAGTGTTTGTGAGCTTCAGTTAGTTCCATAGTGTTTTAATCTAGTACACTGCCACACAGAACTATACGTTTCTGTATATGTTAGGTTTGTGAAACTTCATGAATAAACATTAAAACATTCTCTTTCTTTTTGTTTGTTTTTGCAGTGTTCATCATGGCTTCCGGACTATTGGTGTATCCATTTGGCCTCAACTCTACAACTGTGAAAAAATACTGTGAAAATTCAAGTATATACTATGCAGGCGACTGTCAGATTGGTTGGGGTTACATGTTAGCAATTGTTGGAGTCATGTTATCTGTGTTTTTGCCATTCTTTGCGAAATATGCACCAAAAGAACAAACGTCTCCAACTCCAATTCCTACAATTTTATAGTATTTTTGTAAATAACCATTTCTGATTGAAATGGTGGATATAAGGTATTAGAGCACTTCTTTGCAGCTGTACGGCTTAATGCGTAGATCAGACCAAAACCAAATTGATCGTCTTCCTTAAGCATGATTAACCTTTGAGCCTGGGAATTAAATAACTTTATTTTACACTGATTTTGTTAGTGTTCTTAAGACTTCCTTCATTTACTTGTTCATTCCAAAATGTCTACCTCCTAACAATATGTTTAAATTAGGGACATTAATCTCTGTGGAAAACAGTTTCCTCCCATTTTGTTTCAGGAGCTATGGTCAGGAGCTAAGGATACTTATGCAGTGTCTGGTACAATTAATATCTGTATACCTAACAATGTGTGTACACTAATGTATCACTCAGCACACAGGATGTATTATTTTAAGGGAAAAGAAAGCATGCATTTCACAGACAGTGACAGAACAGGCTGACAACTTACAGCTTACCAGCAATCCTGAAACATATACCCAGAAGCCTCAGTACACACAGAGCTTGTTTTTCCAACATGGTAGTACTCGGTTAAAGAGACTACTCTGAAAGACAATGGATAATACCACCGGACCTCCAGATGAGTTAGAAATGTTGCCTGAAAACAGTTGAATCTTTCCAGATGCCCCTGTTGAAGAAAGTGAATCTTCCTCTACAACCCATCCCAAAATCTGCCAACTCATCTTGAAAAAGAGCAGTGTGCGCAGGGGGGGTATAATCAATACACAAAATCACTATCACAACAGGTTTTTATAGTAGTATTGTGCGCATATGACAGTTCATTTTACACTCAGGTCAGCATACTATAAACATCTGCACTTCAATTAACTAGAGACAAGAATACAGGATTGTTCCTTAATCTCTGAAAATGCTAAACAAAGGTAGATGTCAGTGTTAGTAGAACGGAGAAAAATGTTTAGTAGCCATAATCATTTTAGAAAGACAAGCATCCATAGACTACTAAATAAATTAGTAGTGGCTCATTAACTACTAGGGTGTCAAACAAATCCAAAGTCCTAGTGGCTGTGTAAAATATTTTGGTTTAATCATCACCATTATAATTATATGCTATATAACCATTAATAGAACTTAATACAGAGAGCTTAGGCATGGAGTCTAACAAAAAATGACCTGCTTTCATTGTGTAACAAAGTTTTATTTGGAAAATGTCACTGATATAGAAAGTTAAGCAAGCATTATGACACTAACTTCTCTCCAGTGTTTGCTTGGTCTGTGAGACTGACACTACAATAATCAGTGCTGGAGGGGTGCAATTATTACACTCACAAATGTAAAAGGGTTACAAAAACAATGGCTCAATCAAGCTGTAGTACTCCTGAAAATCTTATTACAATATCTAATAAAGATAAAATCAAAACACGCACAAAACATAAAGCACATGACAGTGTACAACCCCACGACGCAAACACCAATCTGTAAATCTCAATGCATTTCGTTACATATAACCACTTGCACAGGAGAAGGAGCCTGCCGGCTGTTATATGCTTTAAGTTTTGTAAATGCTTTGATTTGAATGTATTATCTTTAAAACCTTTCATGTTTGTGAGCATAACAATAACAGACGTTGTTGGATATAGCATAGCAGCATTGGATGGTGACTGTATGCCGAGTATTACATAGAAACATAGAATTTGTGGGCAGATAAGAACCAGTTGGCAAGTCTAGCCTGCCCAATAAAGATAATGCATTTATTATCATATACTCACTTACCCCAAAAATGTTTTCCATTATTATAGACTGACACTATAGCGGGCCGATAGAGGTTTTAGGAAAGGCTTGTCTGTGAAACACATAGACAAATAGGGTGTTGTATCTGTCGATTAAAAGGCCATGCCTCATTTTACAGTTCAAGAAAGCAAACCTCCAAAGCTTGTTTCCTCTTTACCTGTGTTATCTCTAGAACACAATGTTTCCCATGCAGTAATGGATCACTCAAGACAAAATATCAGAGTGCATCTTTATTGACTTGCTGTGCACATTGGTGCCTCAGATGGTGATTGTGTGCATTATGTCATGTTTGAGTTTTTGTAGTTTTCACTGTACACACCATTGCCATATATCAATATGTCGGTGCTGCCTATGTGTATTGAATAACCTGAAAGAATGCAGTGCCTATAAGATATCATGCATTGGTTTTCCAAAATAAGTGAAGAGAACATTTCATTGAAGGAGATCAACAACACAAAGATAGGCCAGTCCAAGTCTTCCAGCAATCTACTTGAGACAATTCATTTTAGCCAAGACTCATTGTTATGATAACAATATTTACTTATAAAGGTGTTAGTGGCCTGATTATAGTGCTCACTTGTTTCACAACATACCATTATTTGTCAAATGAGGGGGTTAATCAGTGCACATTTATATGGTTGTATTTATGATCTATGGTATCATAATACCTAGATATTCCCTATTCATGGTGACTAACATAATTTGCTTGCAAAACAAGGGTAATAACCAGTGCTCAAACGACAAATCCAACAATCTACACAGCAAATCATTTTTGCTAATAGATACATTTTCATGACTCCCACTTTCTTTACTGTATATTCAGAATTGGATTGCAATTTTTGTATTTTGATTATTTTAAAATAGATGCCTGTGCTAGAAATCACACTACTCCAACCAACATTTAACCATCATATTACAAAGTAACACCCACATGCATGGCAGGACCCAATGTTTCCCAGCGGAACATTGTCCAAAGCATCACCGCCAGCTTGCCACTTATCAGTGGTCATAATGTCATGGCTGATCAGTGTGTATAGAAGCAAGGTGATAACATTTTCCATGAGTTCACCTTCCTTCTACATTTGTTCAAGGACTGAACCCATGATCAGTTCTGTGGTTAAGGATTACGTATCATTACTCCTTTTAACACCCCATTGCTATTTTACAAAAAAATACTCTACTTTACTTAACTTACCACAAATATCAACAAATGTTCTTTAGATAACAACAAAAAATAGTTTTCCCCTATTTAAATAGGTGAAGAGAAACATTCTTTAAAGTTTCTGTGGCTCAGAAGACTGTGCACACTACCAACATATTTACAGAGTTAATAATTATACATTCATTTTAAATGCTATTTACACAAATATAAATCATTTTATGCCAAGTATGATATATTTGGGTAACCTACATTACGAGGACTATCCCCAGTCACCCCTACTGCACTCAGCAATGCAATCGGACCAGTTTTAAATAATGTTTATGTATTTAATATTATTTATATATTTCTTTCTAGGAATATAAAACTTAAACAGTTAAACATTGCATTCCTGAACACTGTGCGCCTAGGGAGCTACATACTTTGGATATATTTCATCATATTAAGGAAACAAGAATACAGATCTAAGCTAGTTATTGGTGTGTCTGGTTAAAAGAACTCTGCACTCCACATTTGCAACAAGCTTTGTAAATATCCTGGTCAATCAAGTTGAACTTTTGATGATGGCAGGACGAATCAATGTGTGTGTGTGTCTGCTAAAACAAACAAAGGCAACAAGAAAACCATGCTTGGTAGAGGGTATGATATCAGAAGAGTATATAGCATACATAGGAAAATAACCTACAGGCAATGAGTTACATAAGTTACACAATAACATAAGGGACTGATTATTAATCTAAGTGATTCTGAGCAGAAATAATGTCACAAAATAATCTAATTTGTCAGTTTATAATTGTTGTATTATTAGTTGCAGTGTGTGACAGTACAGTTTGAAATCAAAATGATGCTATGCAGAAGTAGCACTTAATAAAGTCATCAATTACTGTGACCAGGATATGAATTCATCTTTTTAAACATTTCACAATATTTAGACGTTAATAATTGCAATGAATGCAAACTTTAAATCATTTTTCAATAACAACATGTTAACACCTCCTTGGATAATGAAAAATAAGTACATTTAAAAAACAATAAAATATGTGTTTAAAAAAAAGTAGTTTATATGGTAAGTATAACAACATTTCCCTATTCCTAGAATTATATAAAGTCAGCCTTTTTTTAACCACTCTGTAACGTTTAATATTACAAACATTTTTAACATAAAGAGTTTCACCAATCTAATTTCAATTACTTGACATGGTTTTTGGTGGTTGAACTAAAACATTTTGCATATTTCTGACTTAAATCCATTTTTTTCAGGTCTTATTTTACTTTGCTGTATGTAAAGTTCAAAATCAATACAATATTGCTGTTTGCGATAGATTATCCAGAAAGTACAGGCAAACCCCACATACACAATGTTTCCTGGCCATTTATTTAAACCTCACCAGAGCCTGTAGTGGATGTTGCGGCATCATTAAAATCGAAAATGTCGAAAAGTCATAAACAGGAATGATTGCAACAGCCTTACTCACGAGTGTGCTTAAAGTGGGGGTATACCTGTAAAATGTTTGTATAAATCTCACACAAATCACAGTGAGTTAACTTTACACACACAAAAAAAAACTTTTGGAATCGCGGCCAGGGACAAAACCTTATGAGATCTGATTGGCCTAGCTACAGGAGACCATATGGAAAACATTATGGTTTAAAGGAGGAATAGGGAGGCTACATGCAGCAGCAGAAACCAGGTGAACATTGATAAACATACTCTGTTCAACCTGCAAGTAAATGTAAATAGTTGCTCATGCAAGAATGAATTAATCAGATTTGTTAATTATCGATATACAGTGGTACCATACTGCCTAGCATTTTGGTGGTACAATTTCCAGCCATAATTCTAGCAGTAGCCATGTGAACTTCTTTCATATCCATCCATGCACACAATGTTACTTTCTGAATGTTCTGTGATGTTGTATAATGTGCCAGGTATGACAATTAGAGACTATGATAAGCAAGATACAAACATGAAGCAAAAGTTGCCACTGTACCATCCTGTGCCTTGAATAAAAGATCAGTAGAATAAAATTATATGTACCAGGGATGTTTATTAACTGCAAGACACTGTACATTCTGTAAATTACTACTCCAAATTCTGTATTTGTCTGTTTGCAACTGTTCAGTGAATATTTGTAAAACAAAATTATAATAAAGTCATGTTTCTTTTAAGTGTCTTCAAAAAGCAAAATGGCTGTTATTATTTTGCCTTTTATTTATACTCAAATGTTTAGATTCTGATGTTAAAAACAGTTAACAAATCTATTTTTAATTGATTTTGTCACACTAATAAAGTACTTTTTATTCAAATTGATTTGTGTAATTGCATGGTTTTGCTCTACAGTTGACACATGTTGCCTGGCTAACAAAGAAATACATGTTATATTGTTATTGTCAAGCATTTGGTAAAATCTTTTTATAAAATAACTAGGCAGCTATACATTTTACATGAAAATACTGGAATAAGTACAGTATCTTACCTTAACAAATTTCAATGAATCCACTTATTTGTTTTAGCAAACAACAAATGAACACAATATTTTACTGTAAATAAAGTTTAGTACAGTATTTTAAAAATAAAGCATAAAATCTTGGTCAGAAATCATTTACAAAAGGAGCAGATTTAACAGGTTACAGCACCATCTAAAATGGATAATTTAAACACAGCAAATCAGCACTTGATGGAATCATCAATAAGCACTCACATAGCATACTATAGCTGATAATTAATAATTCATTCAGGCATTTTTGCTCCTCACAGTTGCACAACTTGATTGTCAAAAATACATTTGCCAAGTGTTAATATTTTGACCTGTGTAAATATGATCACTTTTATTTAGCTTTTACAAATGCAATGGCTATCATGACAGAGAGCAGAGCAGTGCACCAGCTTCAGGGGTGTGTATGAACATGGTTCCAATCCATTCTCTATAAAGGAAAGTCCCAGCATTAACAGTATAGGAGCCATGACTAGGCTGAGAATGTTATATAGACTATGAAGGAGCCAAACTATCAGACATTTATGAAATACTTTTTATAAATTCCCCGTTATGCTGATTAATTAGCTATAAATTACTTTACTATCTAATTTTATTTAGGAATCAAGAGTAGTTAAGCAGTGGAGAACCTAACCATCTGTGAGTAAGTGCTAACACACTTCCACTTGCATTCAGGGCCGGTGCAAGGATTTTTGTCACCCTAGGCGAAGAGTGACTTTGCCGCCCCCTCCACTTAGTGTTACCATTTCAGGGGTGGTATAGTCAAGCTCAGTCCATAGTTAGCACAGAAGTGGTACAGTATAACTCCCATTAGTATTCAGTCGGTTGAACAGAACAGCTCTAATGAATGTATGGTTAGCCAGACAGATAATTATACTTTAAGTGGTACAACATAGCTCCCATCAGAATATAGTTAGGCAGATCCTGTCTGAATAAACTTTATTGTCCCAATTAAATATGCCACATACAGGAGTTCATTAATTATGTCACATAGAGAAGCCTGGTAAAAACATACAACCTATCTGCCCCCAGACTTGTCAGTCTGCCCCTCAGGCATGCCAATATGTCCCCAGATTTGTCACTCTGCCCTTCTCTCTCCCCTGATGCTAACCATGTTTTTCTCTGTCCCCATGTACCTTTTATGTCCGTTCCCCCCCCCCATGCTTTTTTCTGTTTCCCATGTTCATTTTCTGTCCTCATGCTCCTTTTCTGCATAGCATGCTTCCGTCCCACATGTTGCTTTCTGCCCCCCATGGTATTTTCTGTCTCTCATGTTCCTTTTCTGTGCCCCATGTTTCTTTCTTGTTCCCCCAGTGTTCCTTTTTTGTTCCCTCATGCTTCTGTCCCCCATGTTTTTTTTCTGCCCCCATGTTCCTTTTCTCGAGTCTTCCTCACATGAGGGGGTGGCGGAGTCATGTGATCACATCCTTCACATGAAACCACCCCCTTCCCCGCACTGATGTTTGAGAACATTTCTTGAGTCCTTCCGACCTTCTCCATTATTATACAGAGGAGCTGCAGGACTTGCATTATACACTCATTCAAGCAGTGTTTCGCCTTCCTCTGCAACTGCAGGCTGCGTGGGGGACACTCTGAGCACCCCCTGCAGGTCTGCAACTTAAGCCTGCTTGTACTGCTACATTGTTTGTTCACAGCTGGGAAGTAGATGGCCAATTCTCACACAGAAACAGAGTATGGTTTAAGTGTATTGATTTACTTCTGTAGTGGAATTAAGGGCGATTTGCAAATGGAGACACAGGCACAACATTTTTATGCAGATTTTTGTCAGGTGTTCACAGTCCACATTGACGCAAACCGAGATTGCGCCAGTATTAGGCAGGTTTATTTAATTGTTGGAATTTTGGCATTATTCCCTGTTTAATTTTAACATTGTAGTGTTTAGTGTTTTAATGCAAAAAAGTACTTTTCAAATAAGTACCGTATTTATCGGCGTATAACACACACCGGCGTATAACACGCACCTTATTTTAAGAAGAAAATTTCAGGAAAAAAAACGTAAATTTCAAATAAAGAACTTTGAAGCCCAATATGCCATTTTAATATGCCAGGATATTGCCCCCAATATGCCATTTAATATGCCAGGATATTGCCCCCAATATGCCATTTAATATGCCAGGATTTTGCCCCCAATATGCCATTTAATATGCCAGGATCTTGCCCCCAATATGCCATTTTAATATGCCAGGATATTGCCCCTTAGTATGCTCGTTATGCCACCCTCCTCCCCCTCTTCCCCAGACCCCAGTACTTACCTCGTTCCTGCTCCGTCTCCCGGTACTCTGAAGGTGCGTGGCTGTGAGGGAAGCGTTGTGAGCTTCCCTCCAGCCGCGCGGAACAATAAAGTTTGTTTAAAAAAAACACACTTTGTTGACCGCGCGGCTGGAGGGGAGCGCACAACGCTTCCCTCACAGCCACGCACCTTCAGAGCACCGGGGGACAGAGCAGGAACGAGGTAAGTTTTAGATTTTTTTTATTTTTTCAGCCACCGATCGGCGTCTAACACGCACACATCATTTGCCCCCTATTTTCAGGGAGAAAAAGTGCGTGTTATACGCCGATAAATACGGTAAATATAAGGAATATGCTAACCTAGAACAAAATCACACACATATGCAAGTTGAGTCCAAAGAATGAATGTGTAATAGACATAACAAATATAATTCAATATGTACAAAAACTAACTCTGAAGATAATATTAATCACTATCTTTCTCTGCTCTAAACTAATATTAGTCCAAATATACAGTAATAAGTGATCTATTTACTTTGTAATGTTTATCTCCACAGAGGTTTACTATAACAAACATGTGGGCAGTGTCTTTGGACATTACAAAAATAGTTAAGGTTGATGTAAAGAAGCAGTTCTATATTCTATCAATAGCATAAAAACTACATTTTGCGTAAGACAAAAAAAAATAACTTTAAGTATACTTGTTACTAGTTGAAAGTGTGTAATTCAAATACATACATTTGTGCATTTCTAACTGTCTTAATATCTTAATTTACCAAATGCTGTCTTTTTACAAATACTTAAGGTACAAACAAAAAAAAGGTTGTTCTCAGTCAAACGTATTTTACAGAATACTGAAGAGCACTATATTTCATTAATTGTCTTAATCAATCCCTCCATCTCTTTGTTTGCTGCAGTGATGAAGTCCTTGAAGGTTTGCTGCTCTGCACCAGAAGCAGGCCTCACCGAAACACATTTAAATAGATGTCTTTTCTTGTCAAAATTTCCCACTGACCTGTGCACACGACCTCTGATTAGTCTTGGGAGATCTCTATCCTAGGCCGAAAAAAAAAAAAAGTTTGTATATTAATTTTAAAAAATCCTACAAATTTTCTAAAAATCTGATTGTAAGAGCGGTGGTAAAGGTTTAGAGCAGATAATGAAAGTGGTGCAGAAGACTGGTGGAAGCAGCAGCAGTGTAATAAATAAAGTGCGGGTAGAGAAATATAAAAGGCCATGAAAGGTTTTTTTTTAGAAACAAAGTATCCAAATGATAACTATACTTGTAATGTGTGTCTACATTTCCATCAGTTGTATGGGTCTGCCAGTCTTTTGCCCACTTAATTGGGTGCAAAGAGCAATGGTTCCCTCAGTTTCCGATATTGCCGCAAACAGAGGGACAATTCCACTTATTTTAAGTCCTGTATATTTTACGTTTCTAATATGTGAAATGCACTTACGTTTTACTTTTCCACAACTTACGGTTTTCCTGTAGCTTTACATTGAAAATAATTTTACACAGGCCTCTAAATTCAGTGACATCTAGGGTTGCCACCCGGGTGGTCTTCAGGCCGGGGCCGGTATATTAGATATACCGGCCCTGGCAAAGACCGGTATTTTACTCCTCCCCTTCCCCAGACCCCAGTACTTACCTCCTTGCTGCTGTCTCCCGGTGCTCTGCAGGTCTGCGCGGCTGTGAGGGAAGCGTTGTTCGCTCCCCTCCAGCCGCGCGGCTTCAATAAAGTTTGTTTAAACTTTTTTTTCCAACAAACTTTATTGATCCGCGCGGCTGGAGGGGAGAGCACAACGCTTCCCTCACATCCACGGACCTGCACCGGGAGACAGCAGCAAGGAGGTAAGTACTGGGGTCTGGGGAAGTGGGGAGGAGGGTGGCATAACGAGCATATTGAGTGGCTAAATCCTGGCATATTGAGGGGCATAACCCTGGCATATTAATTGGCATAACCCTGGCCTATTGAGTGGCATAACCCTGGCATATTAAATGGCATAACCTTTGAATATTGAGTGGCATAAGCCTGGCATTTTGAGTGGCATAACCCTGGCATATTGAGTGGCATAACCCTGGCATATTGAGTGGCATAACCCTGGCATATTAATTGGGAAAATCCTGGCATATTAATTGGCAAAGTCCTGGCATATTAATTGGCAAAGTCCTGGCATATAAATTGGCAAAATCCTGGCATATTAATTAGCATAACCCTGGCATATGGAGGGCAAAATCCTGGCATATGGAGGGCAAAATCCTGGCATATGGAGGGCAAAATCCTGGCATATGGAGGGCAAAATCCTGGCATAATAATTGGCAAAATCCTGGCATATTAATTGGCATAACCCTGGCATATTAATTGGCAAAATCCTGGCATATTAAATGGCTATTAAACGCTATTGAGGGGCAAAATCCTGGCATATTGAGGGGCACGATACTGGCATATTACATGGCAAAAGAATGGCTAAATACTGACTTATTGAGTGGCAAAATATTACTGGCATATTGAGTGGAAAAATATTACTGGCATATTGACCAACTGCTCCCAACCACCCTTCATATTACATTAGACTGGGATAACATGCTTGTGAGGGTAGGTGGGGCGGGTGGGAGATATTGTCGGAGAGGTAGGGGGAGTTTGTGAGAGAGAGAGTGAGAGTCTGTGAGAGAGTGAGTAAAAGTCTGTGTGTGAGCAAGAGAGACAGTCTGGGTGTGAGAAACTGCTTGTCTTTGTGTGTGATAGACAACTTGTCTGTGTGTGTGATAGACAGCATGTCTGTGTGTGTGCAAGAAAGCTTGTGTGCGAGACAGCTTGTGTGTGTATATGATATAAATATATATATATACAAATATACACACACACACGCTTCTCACTGGCATGATATACAAATAATATTTATCATTTCAGTGATAATCTGCCCCCTGTGCGGCTCCACCCATCATGGCCCCTCCCTATTGTAGCTCCGCCCACACACGGCCGGTATTTTTGTGAGGAAAAGGTGACAACCCTAGTGACATCCAATAAGAAAGGCTTGGAGAAATAGGCAGGATTGTTGTTAAGACAACAGCAATAATTACACTTTATTTGTAGTTTTTAGGAGATAGGAAGAATTGAGAAAAAAGCTGCTAAGACAAATATGTTTCTTTTTCTTAATATGATACAGTACTTATCTAAAATATTTTTTTAGACACTGTAGGTGCAACTTCCCGTTTAAGTCTTGAGAAATATCTTTGAAGATGGGAACATTAGTTCCGTTTAAGAAAGTTTATATTTTAAATAATTGTGGGACGTCCTTGCAGAGACTGCCAGCACGCAATATTTATTGGATCATATACATTAAATTGTGCTGTATGGCATTGTATTGCTGTATTTCATATTTCAAAAGAATTTAATAAGTAAAAGAAATGACATACCATTTCATAGAAAACACAAGGTATGTGGCTCGTGCCATCTCGAAAAAGGAATATTTTTGACCCATGATCACCAGACGTAACTGCAGAATCAAGTGTGGCTGAGAGAAAACATAATATAAGAACATCAATATTTAAGACTTACTTAAACCTGACAATAATAACATTATTTAATCTATTGTTTGTACAGTTTTGTTTAGTTTTTTGCCTCCTCATGCATGTGGGCATATAATAATTTTGGAATCTTTTTCAACGTTTCTACTCCAGCATCCCCCCTTGCTGTGTTTAAATTGAAAGGACAGTTCTTCTGAACGAGGATGACTAGTGAGCATGTGCAGAAACCAGTACATTCTACCTGGTAACAGCCTACCATTTTTCACAACCTGCACATGTTAAGTGTGCATTTTTATGCTCTGATTGGCTCCCAAGAGATGCTGGGCATGTCAACATGGTGGATAAAGCTAAAGGCGCTACTCAATTGATAATTGCACGAAATTAAGATGGGAATTTCAAACTTAAGGCCCATGAAGCTGAGTTGGAAAAATTCTCCAATGCAGCTGAATGGGAGAATTTTTCCAACTCAGCAACTTTAGCCTTAAAAGAACACTAAACCTTACTTTTCACTTGTGCTTTTAATACAGAAGCACAAGTGAAATGTTCGTTGTTCCTTTAGTGAGGATGAACTGCTGTGTACTTTTGATACAAAGCAGGCAGCCGTCTGGTTGGCTCTCTCTGCTGGCGCAAAGAGAGACCCTCGTTTTTGCATGGGATCAGTAGGGGGGACCTTAACTAGGTCCTCCCTGCTGATTCCATTAAAAAACGAGGGTCTCTCTCGGTGCTAGCATTGAGAGACACTCGCATTCAGCAGACAGAGTGGGGCGAGCCAGGAACTGCCATGTCTCGTATGTGAGACACAGCAGTTAGTAAACCCATGTGTATCTATTAAGATACATGTTGGGTTTACTTTCAAAGTGCGGGTCATATTTTGCTTAACCCTTGCTTTCTTGAAGGAACAAGGTGGAATGTCCCTTGAAATTGTTGTTGCAATTCCCTCCAATTATCTCTTTCTTGAGTGGACCTTAAAGAGATTTTTGCAAAACCAAACAAAATGTTTTTAGGTTACATACTGCAAAAGCTAAAAACTGGAACAATGAAATTCATATCTTCGAATCACTGCATCTACCAAAATATAAATAGATTCCACAAGGCCCCAAGACAGATGACAAAAAAACACAAACATGCATATTTCCAAATATTTTACATATCTTTCCTAAACACATGTTTGCATTTGAAAAACACTTGAATATCTTTGGTTTATTATAGGTGTTATCATAGACATTTGGTACACCATTTCTAAGGGTTCCTATTGTGTCACAGGTTGTCCCCAAGAAGTTTTGCAGTGTCACACATTGACTATTGTGGATGAATTATATATGCAGGTAGGTGTTAGGTAAACCTTAAGAGACAGGAATGTTTCAGATTACATTCAAATTAAAAAATACCTTTATATACTGTAACATTTTATTATAAATATATTATAATACATATATTAGAGAAAAAAAAGAATTTTTGCACTTTTCTTGCTCTAGGCACTGCGATGATCTGTATAATTTCCTGGAGTAATTCTGGTCACAGACCATGATTAGAATTCTAGTTGTGTTCCGACTGGATGAAAAAAATCAGACTGACAATTAATATACAGTTCCAAATTGTTATCCTGTTCCGCCCTGAGCTTTCATTAACAGCTCCATGCAGGAGGATATTTCTCATAAAAGACATTGATAATTAAGCTTTACTGAGGCCTTTAAAATCTAACCCTGTATTAGATTTTGTGCTCTCTAGGCAAGACTAAAATCAAGTACCCCTCCCCCTTCCTGCCACCTGATAAATGATTCTATTTATCCACCTTTTTATTTGAATTTTACCATGCTGAAAAGGTGGATAAACAGAACCATATTTTTAAAAATCCAAAGCCTATGCTTCAGCACCTACAATGTACACCCAGGACTTACCACAGCCAGCACCCACAGGACATGTCACAGCACCCACACTGCACACCCAGTATATGTCCCATCACAAACATGTAACACCCAGGACTTACCCCCAGCCCCTCAACACCCACATTGCACACCTAAGACATGCCTCATTACCCACATTGACACCCAGGACTTACCCCCCTCCCCATATCGCACACCCAGAACACAGAGAAGTCCCCACAATGCACACCCAGGACATGCCCTATTGCCCACCCTTGACTTACCCAAGCCACCACTCTTGTGTCTAATTGGAGCAGCATGGAGTCTGTGCGCTGCTCAGGCGCGCAGACATGTTCCTGTGTTGCCTCCCGCGCCCTCTTAAGTCTTAAGTGCCAACAGGTCAGATGATCAGGTGCTGTCAGAGCAGTGTGCTGGGAACACTTAAGGCAGCATGGGATTTTGCTCACAGGTGAGATTTCCCCAGCCAGCGCCTCTGTCGACAAGTTTTTTTTTTTTGTTTGTTTAAAAGGGGCTGCGTTTTTAGCCATCCCCCCTTGCAGACAAGGCAAGTGTCAGCCTAGGCACTTGCCTTGTCTGCCTCACACTAAATACAACACTTCATGTATTTTCAACTTCACTATCCAAGAAAAGTGTAACTTATCTGGCTTAACTGCCCATATACTCACGAGTCCAATATATAAATTACTTTTTGTTAAAAAAAAACTTTTAAAAAATTCAAACCAATTTGAACTGTTTTGGAAAACAAATCTGAAAGTTTGTGATTACACATACCTAACAATTCAAATAACAAGGGAACCCTGTCTGTGTATTCACTCCAATGCTTCATGCTCTCAATAGACGCAGGTATTATTCGTAAAGAATTTTGCTTTTCTTTAAAAGTCATCTGACACAATGGGACAGTCTTTAAAGTGACAGAAAATCAAATTATTTGAGGTATTAGTTGAAGTAATAAAAACAATAACAATAGATTATGTAGCTTATCTAAATTTTAGTAAGGCTTTCATCTTATCGACTAAGGGATGCATTTCACAAAGCCAGTTGAGCAGGAGAAACTGACCAAGTTTGTTCCTGCATTCTGCATAGTCTAGTCAGCGAGATTAAATCAACTCACCTGAACCTCATTTTTTGTGAATAGCTCTCACAAGGCTGTAGTCAATCGATTATATTCAGAGCAATGCCTATTTTCTAGTAGGTACCTTAAGGAAAACAATTCAGGAGCCAGGTTCTCCGTGACAGGAATAGCTGTTTGGTGTGCTGTGTCTGTGATACTAATGGCTCTGTGCTGACCAATTGACTCATGCATTTAAAAGTCCTAATTTTTGTGCTTATATACCTCCTTCCTCTTCTAGAAGTCACCCTACCTTTGTTTACCTGTATTTCTTCCCCTCTGATGATGTCAGGTGGGCGCGTTCATTTTTAACACCCCTGTTAAATACCTGCAGTTTATTGCAAACAGGCTTTTGCCTGTTGGATGCCTGATTTCTGAGAGCTGCTTATTCTGTTTCTGATCCTCTTTTAAAGCTCACCCTCTCTGCCCCAGGAACTCGGAAACTGAACCTGAAGGGGATATTTTTCAGCATCTCCTGAGACCATTTGGCTACAGCAATATTACTTCAGCTAAGTTGCTTCCTTAAAGGGCCCACTCCTCTTTAGTCACCATCTCTAGGGTGTTTCTGCTTTAGCCACCCTCTCTAGGGTGTTCCTGCTTTAGCCACCCTCTCTTGGGCGTTCCTGCTTTAGCCACCCACTCTAGGGTGTTCCTGTTTTAGCCACCCTCTCTAGGGTGTTCCTGCTTTAGCCACCTTCTCTAGGGTGTTCCTGCTTTAGCCACCCTCTCTAGGGTGTTCCTGCTTTAGCCACCCTCTTTAGGGTGTTCCTGCTTTAGCCACCCTCTTTAGGGTGTTCCTGCTTTAGCCACCCACTCTAGGGTGTTCCTGCTTTAGTCACCCTTTAAGGGTGTTCCTGCTTAGTTAGCCAACTCAGGCCTCACCCCTTGTTTAACTCCCTCTACCGCTACCTCTGCTTTTTCTACAGTTCCTGCTAAAGCCTATTGTTTATACTGCAGTCCCTACTCAAACCTTTTTCCTATTCTGCAGTCCCTTGCTTAAGTCCCATTTGTCTCTGCTTCAGTCCTTATTTCAATCCTTATTTCTTTGTTTCTATATCTGTCCTCACCCTGCTTCAAATGCAACTGCTGTCACTGAGCATTGCTCAGTGAGGGAAGCCCCTAGTCTTTGCAAAAAAAGGACTAGGGGGGCTTCAGGTTACTAGTCAGGAGGGGACCTTATTAGCCCATATATGGAGAGATATTTTTTACTTGAATGCTAGATTTTCTTCCTTATCATCAACAAATGTAACAGTGGAAATTTACAGCACAGAATGTAAGGATTGTTGCTTGGAAGCTGAATTAAGAAAAACCCCTTCCATCTAGGTTAAACCTTGGCATAAACTTATTTAATATTCTAAAGAACATAATGGATTATGTTACTTTTTATTATCTGCTATAAGGCACTGAGCAGAAGGAAAACCACATGAAGACACAATCCTATTAAGCCCATGCTGTCTGTGTTTTATCTCTATGAAAACTAGTACAACACTTAAAATCTATGAACGTCCATGAGGTGGCAGTGTGTAGCATCCAATCACGTTTAAGCCACTAAAATTGAGGACAAAACCGAGGAGAAAAAAAAAATCTTTACTTATTTTAAAATTTGTGAGAAAAAATAATTGTACTCCAATCCTCCCACTAAAACTATGAAAAAAAGGTGAAATAGAGGGAAATACTGCAAATTGTATTCATCTACAGATGGCAGAAACATCACAGACATATATTTTTGCCATTTAAAGTGTGAAAATGCACATAATCATCTGCAAAGTGACTATTTGTACAGATTTTGTTTTGAGACCATGAGCCTTTGACTATACATACGCCTCTCAATGTAAGTGGGGATCAAAGAAAGACAAACAAAGGGAAAATGTACAGGACCACAGAATTTAGCTTGAATTTATGTTAATATCTATTTGTTTATAAAAGATGCCTAATGACAGATATAATTTTTGTATTATGAGTGGGAACACTCATCTTGTATGTATCTTTGGTCAGGTCTGAGATGATCTGACTGTAGCCATCTGCACATTTCCAGGTAAGTTGCTGCTGGCCATAATTATATTAAAAGGTTTATAGAGCACTTACCTGAACCATTTCCTCTTCAGGCATATCAGCAAATTCAATGTCTTTACATAGTTTGGTATTGTTTTTAAAGGAAAATGCTGTTTGATTCTTTGTTTTTGACAATGTTGTAAATGAATATAATGGTCTATTGCATGGTGCAGAATACATCTGTCCTGGAGATCTCATTCCAGGGTGAACTCCTAAAGTATTATGTTCTGTTAACTTTTCCAAAGTTTGTATATCTCCAGAAAACGGTTTAGGACCAGAAAGTAATTCTCTCCTTACATTCTGGTGCATTTCTTCCTCTCCGGACCAAGACATCAGTCTCTCTCCTCCCGACCTGCAAATTAATTGGTTTAAATGTTAATATGGAAAAAGTTAAATAAATACCTTTTCTGGTGAAAACCAATATTGTTTTTTAAAAATGTGGTGTTCGTCATATTCTCCTTTTGTTGTATCATGTCATATTTTTGTGAGATGCTGGCAGTAAAAGATATCCCACAACCCAAAAAACATGAAGAACAAGCTTGGTACTTGAATCATGGGTCCTGTTTTTACACAAGACTTCTAGATCTAGAACAAAAAACTCTTAAAAGAATAGCCAGTTCTAAAATATAATATTTAGGTGTTAAAAAAAGTGTATACATGTAATACAAACTTATTTGTGAACATTAGGATGGAAAAGCCTACCAGTAGATGTGGTAGAGGTAAATACAGCGAAGGAGTTTAAGCATGCATGGGATAGCCACAAGGCTATCCTAGATATAAGATAGGGAACTGGGGACTAAAAAAAGTATTTAGAAAATTGGCAGACTAGATGAGCCGAATGGTTCTTATCTGCTGACACATTCTATTTTTCTATTAGCTTCACCTGAACATGTTACCTACAATTTTAATTGATAATTGTACTATAAAAACAGTTTGTTTTATTATTTACAGTTCAGCACTTCTTATGGTTTAAACCAGTGTTGTCCCACTTTTTAATGTGGAGGATGCATTAAATGCTGAAGCTTAGGATGGAATATTGTTATCTCATCGGGTAATATCATTGAACTATGAGCCTTTTGGCCAGGATCTGGGCTGCACTAAAAGCCGTTAAGGCCACTTCTGCCATGCAGTCCATCATTTGGACATCACTGGTTTGTACTCACTCTGGAATTAATTTTGTTACATGGTACAAATCAAAATTAGATCATCATTTCTAGGCTTAGGCATATACTAGGTACTTAATTACAAAAATGTATAAAAGTGGAATAACCAATTAAGAGACTAGCTCACAAGCTCATCAGAACAGAATAAACAACCCTAATACAAATAAATGGACATTTATAAATCGAAAATATTTTACAAAATATTTAATATTGTCTTTTTTTTACATTCTATTTATTTCTTTTACTTTTCAATTACGTAACATTCAACAAAAGATAACTGTAGTGTTAGTTAAAGGGACTGTCTAGTGCCCAAAATGCATCTTCCAAATATTAATCCGTATTAATGTGATTTCAAAATACTTTAAAATGCATGTTTTACATTTTGCATTGCATTAAATATAAAATACTTCCCGGTAGATGAAATTGAGAAATTACAGCAGTTTGTAAGAAGCCAGGACTGCCCACACTAGCTGAGTAAAACGAATTTACTTTGTTTTTTTTTTTGTTTTGCAGCAGGAACCACTGAGAATAAATTAATTCAAATGAATGGAATATCCGATTTCTCTAGTGCAGAGGCGTCCAACGTGGGGCCCGCGTGAGCTCTGAAGTGGTAGCCGCACGGGAATGAAGTTCCCTGCACCTAGCTCCTTGTGCGCATGACCCCTCGTCTACCCCACGAGTGAGGTCAGCACAAGGGTGAGAGGGAGGGGAGAAGCGCACCAGCAGCATGTACTTCTCGCAATGAAAGGAGCCGTCTGAAGCCCCATTCAAGAAAAAGAAAAACTGTGTGGTTGGCCAGGTACTGTGTGTATGCAAGTGTGATTGTATGTAAGTTTGTGTAAGTGTGACTGTATGTAAGTGTGACTGTGTGTGTTTGTGTTAGTGACTGTATGTAAGTGTGTGTTTCTGCAAGTGTGATTGTTTGTAAGTGTGTGTCATTGTGACTGTGTGTATGTGTGTGTGTCAGTGTGACTCTGTATGCAAGTGTGGCTGTGTAAGTGTAACTCTATGTGTGTAAGTGTGACTCTGTATGTGTGTAAGTGTGACTCTGTATGTGTGTAAGTGTGACTGTATGTGTGTAAGTGTGACTGTTTTTGTGTAAATGTGAACATGAATGAAAATATGTGCACTCCTCTTACCAGTAAAAATACAAATTATTTTATTAAAAGTGGATCCGATGAAAAAAGTGAAAACAACACAAAATATAGGGAAAAAGGACAAACTCGCCTTACAGAAAAAACGTGGACACACCTGTTCTAGTGATGTCATCAGATAATGAGTGGCAGCAGGACAAGATGTCCACATAATAAATTTAATTGGAAGAGCACAGTCTCTATGTAACCCCTTTGCAACCTTATGACGAGTTAACTCGTCATAAGAGCCGCAGCATTAGTGACCTTATGACGAGTTAACTCGTCATGCAGTCTAGCCTGCGGTGCGCACAGTCAGCCGGTCTGAAACAGGTCCAGGACTATGTCTCGCACCCGAGACAAAGCTCCTGGACTTGATCGGCAGATTTCCAGGCATGTGATCGCAGTGATGCAAATTAGTGATGTAAGTAAAAAATAAAGAAATAGATAACATTTCCTGTAAAAAAAAAAAAAAGTTAACCCTTAATTATTTCTGCAATTTTAAAGTTTTTTTAATAACATTTTTTATTTGTAATATATTAATTTAGTTAGTTAACCTCTGCATGCCTGTTATGTTCTTATGGCTCTGACATCGCACTGGTCAGAGTTTTCTTTATTGGGTTTTTTTTAAAGGGGGTTTGGAAACCAATATTTTTCTTTTTTATTAGTTAGTTAATTAGTTGGAATAAGTGGGTTAGTGTCGCACTAGTTGTGTAGCTTCCTATTGGGAAAATAATGGGGAAAAACATTTTTTTCCCCAAACTTTTCCCCCATTATTTGTATTTTTTAATACTAAATTGTAGATTATTTTTATGTATAGGGCAGGGCTTGACAAATGTATCTGAGTTTTAGGAGCCAGCTAAAAATCTAGGAGCCAGTCACATATATACACACACAGACACATAGTCCATCACATATACATACAGAAAAAAAGGATCATTTATTCTGATTTGGAGGACCAGGGTGAAAGTCCTCTCCGTGCACCCTCCACTTCCGAGTGCGAATACCTGCTACATCTTGTTTTTCTACATATACATACACACATCCAGTCAGTCACATATACACACATCCAGTCAGTCACATACATATCCAGTCAGTCACATACATACACACACACACACACATCCAGTCAGTCACATACATACACATCCAGTCAGACACATACATATCCAGTCAGTCACATGCATACACACAAACACATCCAGACAGACACATAAATACACACACACACACACATCCAGTCAGACACATACATACACACACATCAACTCAGACACATACATCCAGTCAGACACATACATACACACACACACACACACACAGTTAGACACATACATACACACAAACACATGCAGTCAGACACATATATAAACAAAAACACATTCAGTCAGACACATATATACACACAAACACATCCAGTCGGAAACATACATACACACAAACACATCCAGTCAGACACACACAATGCAGCAGGTTCACCTATCAATGTCCCCCCTTCCTGCATTTAACCTCAATGCAGGGAAGGGGGGGGGGTCCGTTCCAGCCCGGTGGCAGAGAGCAGTTTCCCTGCTGAGCTCCCCGGTGTTCAGCACGATTTTGCGGTGAGCGAGGGGGTGGAGCAGAAAGTCTGTGCAGCCGGTGCACTCACTCTCTCCCTCGCGCACCACTATATTAAAGAGAAGAAAAAAAAACCATCCGATTGCCGAGGGCACCATGCGGGGCTCACGATAACCGGGCGCCAGGTCTGATATGTCCTTTAAAAAAAAAAAAACATAACTTTTATGGGTGCGTTAAATGACAGAGAGGAAATTATGTTTCAACAACCACATATCAAAAATTTAAAAATCGCTCTGGTCCTTGGCCCAGGAAAATCCCTGGTCCTGAAAGGGTTAATCAGTGTTGCCACACCTGCAGTAAACAAGCAATAGAGTAATCACTGGGAAGGGTTTGAGTCAAATATTAAAAATGTGATTTATGCAGAATGCCTGCATCAAATAACACTGGAAAAAAGCCTGTTCCCTATACAAGCAGTAGTTCATCTTGCACCAGAGTGGACGGTCCCTTTAATTGCTCAAGACTACAGAGAAACATCAAACATTAACTATCAGTTATGATGCACCTACAACAAAGTACAAATGTTTAATCTTATATTGTGTTGAAAATATCAGCAACAATACGTTACAAAACTATATCCATATTTATTGTAGTTTAATTTTTTGGGCTGACATCCAGTATTAGAAATTGGTTTCTTCACTCCTTCACATAATGCAGCTTCTTCTATTAGTGGCTATCAATCAAAGAATAAACATTCAAATTTTAAAGTTTTTTGATCCAAGGAGAAATCTGATTGCCTTTTGGATTCAAGAAGGAATTTTTCTCCTATGTGTCAAAATTCACTTAATTGCGGGAATAAATGTAAAAAAATTTTTGAATACTTTAATTAGTTCCTGATGTTATCTTATATCCAGAATATATGTCTCTCGCGGATGCTTAAAATCCTTCACTGAAATAATCTCTACCTCTTCTGCTGAAAGGTTTTTCCATGCATCCACTAACCTCAGTAAAGTAATAATTCCCAATATTTACTGTGTGATCACTCCCCCCTCCCCATCATTCTTCCAAGCTATACATTAAGATCAGGGCCGGCCTTTAGTGTTCCGGCGCCCTGTGCGGGCTTCCCCCGTGGCGCCCCCCCCCCGTCCCGTCCCGTCTCTTTCACCCCCCTATGTTTGTGTCTCTCTCCCTTCCCATGTTTGTCCCTTTCCTCTTTCTTGCCATGTCTGTCTCTCTCTCTCTCCCTCTGTTCTGTCTCTTTCCCCCCGTCCCCTATTATGTCTCTCTCCCCCCGTCCCCTGTTCTGTCTCTCTCCCCCCGTCCCCTGTTCTGTCTCTCCCGCCCCCCCCGTCCCCTGTTCTGTCTCTCTCCCCCCCGTCCCCTGTTCTGTCTCTCTCCCCCCCGTCCCCTGTTCTGTCTCTCTCCCCCGTCCCCTGTTCTGTCTCTCTCCCCCGTCCCCTGTTCTGTCTCTCTCTCTCCCCCAGTTCTGTCTCTACCCCCTGCCCCTTTTCTTTCTGTCTCTCTCCCACCCCTCCCCTGTTCTGTCTCTCCCCCCTCCCCTTGTTCTCTCTCTCTAGCCCTGTTCTCTCTCTCCCCCCTAACCCCTGTTCTGTCTGTCTCTCTCCCCCCTAACCCCTGTTCTGTCTCTCCCCTCCCCCTGTTCTGTCTCTCCCCTCCCCCTGTTCTGTCTGTCTCTCTCCCCCCTAACCCCTGTTCTGTCTCTCCTCTCCCCCTGTTCTGTCTGTCTCTCTCCCCCCTAACCCCTGTTCTGTCTCTCTCCCCCCCTCCCCTACCTTTGCCTGAAAAGGTGGCTCCAGGGAGGGGGCGGAGCTAACCGGCACAGCGGTGTAGCTCCGCCCCCACCCCGGGAAGCAGAGCAGAGTCTGCATTACGGGGAGCCATGGGCAGCATGAGAAAGTGCTGCTCGGCTCCCCATGCTTAATGCAGGCATGGGGAGCCGAGCAGCATCTTCTCATGCTGCCCGGGACTCCCCGTGAAGCAGACTCTGCTCTGCTTCCCGGGGTGGGGGCGGAGCTACACCGCTCAGTCGGTTAGCTCCGCCCCCTCCCCGGACCAAGCACAGCATGCCAAGCAGAGGGCTGGTGAGGGGGGATCTTTTGATCTCCCCCAGCCAGTGCCTCTACCGGCTTTTTTTTTTTTTTCTTTCTACTGGGAGGGCGCCCCCTGGGATGTTGCGCCCTGTGCGCTCGCACAGGTCGCACACCCCTAAGGCCGGCCCTGATTAAGATATTAACCCTTCCTGGTAAGTTGTATCCTGTAATCCATACACCAGTTTAGTGGCCCTTTTCTGAACTCTCTCCAAATCTATATATTTTTGGAGATAAGGTCTCAAGTTCTGCGTACATTACTCCAAGTGATGTCTCACCAGTGTTCTGTACATGAGCACTTCCCTCTTTCTACTGTTTTACCGGCACACAGTCAGTCACATATACACACAGCCCTGCTGGGCACTACAGCGAGGTGTTGTGGAACAGAAAGTCTGTTCAGCTGGTGCACACACTCTGCCCCCACGCACGCCACTGGATTAATGAATAAAAAAAACATTACAATGGCGGGGGCATCATGAGGGGCTAACGATACCCGGGCGCCTGGTCTTATTTCCTGGTTGCCATGGCGACCTGGCACCCAGTTTGTCGAGCCCTGAGATTACTCATTAATCTTCACGATAATATGTCTGCAACAAAACATGGTACTAAATTGTTTACATTTGTGAATGTTAAAAACATTTAAAATGATACATACACTGTATTTAAGCCAGATGTATTAGATGTATACTGTTGGTGAGCTAAAGGCTGTTTCATTGGTTGATGAATCTGCAAGCTATGGAAAAAAATAAATGTAAAATAGAAAACACCAGAAATATTTATGAAATAAAAACTATATTTTGAAACCACCAAACAGAACCCAACCAATCCCCATGATTTCCATTTTACCCCTAAGTCTCCTGGACTACTTTCTATTGTGGATTCACTCACAGAATCACTCTTACTGCGCCCTGGAGGAGGACTGATGGAATAAACTCCTACAGAGTATCCCGCAAGCACGAGCAATTAGGAGGATCAGCGTGCGAGACCTGGATGGTATCAGGATGGAATACCAGAGCAGATTCAGCAGGATACAGATTCAGTTGAAGACGGACCAGGTTAGGATGCCAGATAGGACAGTCATTCATATGCCATGCCGAGGTCAGGAAGCCAGAGGTCAACATAGTAGGAGGACATGCCGGGGTCAGGGTGCCCAAGGTCACGGAGGTCAATAACAAGCAAGGAAATCAGAATACAGAAGACAGCAAAATCGGGGGCGTAAGCCGAGTCATAAACAGGAGTCAAATACAGGAACTCTTGGAGACTGATAGCACACACAAGGGAGGCAACAGTATCTCTGAGCAAAGTAAGTTTGGAAGTTCCTGACTTATATACATTTCATTGGTGGTCCTTTAATTGGTTTGCGGGGGCAGAGTTGATACGCGCATTGCTATGGCAACACACGATCCATTATTGTTACTGGAGCCACGAGAGCAGCCCTGATGGTGGAGGGACTGACTGCAGGTCTCGTGGAGGCGGAGGGAGGCCTCTGTCTCGGCGTGTATACACGCCCGTCGTGTAAATTAGGTAAGTGGGAACACCGCTGCGTCGCGGGCCTGACACTGTGTCTGTCTGTTTGTCAATGGGGTTGCATTTGTCTGTCAATGGGCCTGTCTATGTAACTTTGTCTGTCTGTGACTGCCTCTGTGTTTGTAAGTGAATGGTCTCTGTGTATGCAAGTGTAACAGTCTCTGTGTAGCTGTCTGTGTGTGACTCTCTACAGCCTCCCAATTTATTATATTTTTGTGAGTACATATAGACAGCTATCCTACTTTCACTAACTTTTATAAATATACTACACTATGTATTATTATTACTATTATGTGCTCTCTTCTAAGCTCATGTGGACCTCATATTGAGGCCACTAAAAATGGTATTAAGTGGTTGTATTTTAAAAACCTCCCCATCTGACCTAATTTCCTCCATACCATATATCCATATAAACCAGGGCTCGACAAACCCCGGGCGCCAGGTCGCCATGGCGACCAGGAAATCAGACCTGGCGCCCAGGTATCGTGAGCCCCGCGAGGTGTCCTCAGCAATGGCATCGGGTTTTTTTTTCTTTCTATTTCAGCAGCGGTGCGCGAGGGAGCAGAGTGAGTGCACCGGCTGCACAGACTTCCTGCTCCGCCCCCTCGCGCACCGCGTTCTAGCGCTGATCCAGTACTGGGGAGCATAGCAGGGAAGCTGCTCTGAGCCACCGGGCTGCAATGGAAACCGCGCCCCCCCCCCCTCTCTGCATTGAGGTGTAATCGCAGGGAGGGGTGACACTGATAGGTGAACTTTTTTTTTAATTTTTTTTTTTTTAAAACGACAACCAAAAAAAAAAAAAACTGCTGTCTTGTGTATGTCTGCGTGGATGTGTTTGTGTGTATATATGTGTGTGCCTGGATGTGTTTGTGTGTGTATATGTGTGTGCCTGGATGTGTTTGTTTATTTGTGTGTGTGCCTGGATGTGTTTGTGTATATGTGTGTGCCTGGATGCGTTTTGTGTGTGTGTATATGTGTGTGCCTGGATGCGTTTTGTGTGTGTGTATATGTGTGTGACTGGATGCGTTTTGTGTGTGTGTATATATGTGTGTGACTGGATGCGTTTTGTGTGTGTATATATGTGTCTGACTGGATGCGTTTTGTGTGTGTATGTATGTGTCTGACTGGATGTGTTTGTGTGTATGTATGTGTCTGACTGGATGTGTTTGTGTGTATGTATGTGTCTGACTGGATGTGTTTGTGTGTATGTATGTGTCTGACTGGATGTGTTTGTGTGTATGTATGTGTCTGACTGGATGTGTTTGTGTGTATGTATGTGTCTGACTGGATGTGTTTGTGTGTATGTATGTGTCTGACTGGATGTGTTTGTGTGTATGTATGTGTCTGACTGGATGTGTTTGTGTGTGTATATATGTGTCTGACTGGATGTGTTTGTGTGTATATATATATGTGTCTGACTGGATGTGTTTGTGTGTATGTATGTGTCTGACTGGATGTTTGGGTGGGGGGGTGTTTTGGTTCAGAAGTGGAGGGTGCACGGAGAGGACTTTCACCCTAGTCCTCCAAATCAGAATAAAGGATCCTTTATTCTGTATGTATATGTGACAGACTATGTGACTGCGTGTGTTTGTGTTTATGTGCCGTTGTCTGGCTCCTAGATTTTTTAGCTGGCTCCTAAAACTCAGATAAATTTGTCAAGCCCTGATATAAACGGATGATTATGCTAAGATATAAAATATGATGATGCTAATATGGAGCACGATTACAGCAAATATGTGTAATGCAGAGTTTTGCACTAGAGATCTATTTTAGCACAGCACTGTGAAGTGTACAGTACTCAACCAAGGGAAGCATGAAATTTCAAAATCCATGCAGGCCTCAAAAAGGGTTGATTTAAATTTTCAGTGACTACTTTAATAGCATTAAACCAAAAAATGGACAAAGGCCAAATGGGCTTTATCCAATTCAGCCAGTGTTTTGCACAAAGCTAACTATTTAGTGAATAGATTTCATATGTGTCTGCTGTGACACCTCATTTAGCAATGTGATTACTCTACTTGATACCCAGTCACAAGCCTTTCAATGAAAACATGTGCAGTGTACACTAAGAATGTAAATCAGACAGGAAATGGAACTATGGTTTGGATTCCTACATTTCTGCAATCTTAAATTTACAAAAAAATGTTATTTGAACATGCAATGGATTAGGTATAAATGAATATAACCTTGTCAACAAAATGTATAAACTCGAGAGTTTTGATATTGATATGTCTGAAACTATATATCCTAAAGTCAGTCTAAATGTACATTTAGGGCAAAATAAAAAAAACACTGCGATTATATGGCATCATTTACCTTGTTCCTATATTTACCCCAGGTTTAGCTGGCTGAGGAATTCTGCTTTCTGACAGAAACCCTAAAGGAAGATATTATAATAAGCAAGGTTATAATCCATGATCCAAATGCAATTAATAATATGTAAGATGTTTTAACCCTGCCATGTCAGTGAAACAGAAGGCAGTTGTGACATAGCCAGATAATAATCATAAATTGAAAAGTAAAAACTGTCCCATATTAAAATATAAACATGTATAAATACATCTGTTACTAGTGTTTACTGGTGTTATTTGGTTGTTTAGAATAGGCTTATAACAAAAGGAGACATTTTCTCTTTTTTTTATATGAATCAATGAAGAAACAAGTAACATTTTTTTCAGAAGAGGCCATTTGAAGAACAACTTAACCCCTTCGCGGCAATGGACATGTCAGGCACGTCCAGCCGGGAACTGCGTTGCCTGACACATCCTGTGGTGACATGAGTGGTTTTCGCGATCAACGATTGCGAAAACCTCTCTTACGGTGCTGGTCTATTTCCTCAATGTCAAGGCAATAGCCAGCACCAAAATTAGCTCTCTGGGGCACCCACGATCGCCCCACGGAGTGATCGTGGGCGCCATATTTACGTCGCTCTGAATATGTTGCTTGACTGCCCCTAGAGCAGTTAAAAGACCTAATTAGCATAAAACTGGTATTATGGTAAGATTAGCTTATAGGGTTAAAATTAAAATATATAAAGGGATAGCATAAGGGTTAGAGTTGGGGTTAAATTTAGCGTTTGGGTCAAAAAATCAGTATAGGAAAAAAACAAAAAACACTGTTTTTGTTTTTTGCCCCATAACTCGCAAAAAACTGCAGAAAAACATGGAAACATGCATATTTCTGAACTCGGGACAATATTTATAATCTATTTAGACAGGGTCTTTTTTAATGATTGTATTTGTGTAAATTATATTTTAGGTCAAAGTTAGAAAAAGTGTTTTTTTTAATTATTTCATCATATTTTATGATTTTTTTGTACTAAATTCTAAGATATGATGAAGATAATGGTATCTAATGAAAGCCCTTCTTATAACGATAAAAACAACATATAATTTGTGTGGGTACAGTATGTGAGAGAGAAGAAAATTACAGCTAAACACAAACACCCCAGTAAATGTAACAGCCATAGTCATCAAGGGAAAGTCAAGGTCAAAATGTCTTGTCACTAAGGGGTTAATGAACAAGTGAGAGATAAGTTAAAGGACAACTAAACATTATTTTTCTAACTACAAGTGAAAAATTAGTTGTACATGCCAGTTTATTCTGTGTTTATGCTTTCCTTGTAACCAGGCCAGCGCTGTATTTAACACGAGGCAGACAAGGCAAGTGCCTAGGGGCAGCAGGGTGTCACACCATGCTGACTGCCACTATACACCAGTGAATGAACAGTGCTGCCCAAGGTAAGTCCTGGGTTGATGGTGGCAATGTGGGGGATGGGGCATGTAATGAGTGTACAATGTGGGTGATGGGGCATGTATTTGATGTGAAATAAGGGTGATGAGGCATGTCCTGGGGTGATGGGGCATGTAATGGGTGTCCAATATAGGTGATGGGGCATGTAATGGGTGTGCAATCTGGGTGATGGGGCATGTCCTGGGGTGATGGGGGTGCAATGTGGGTAATGGGGCATGTTCTGATATGTGGGTGCCTAGGGCAGCACAAAACTAAGATACACCACTGAAGCAGGCATCCCGGTCTGGTCAGCAACAGTCTATCTCTACTAGTACATGTGATCAGCAGAGGGTACCCGAGGGTCTCTCTCTGCACAAGCAGAGAGATACCTCCACACACTGCATACCTCCATAAGAGTAGAGTGGTGAGCCCCTGCCTCCAGACAGACTACTTCTCTGCTGTGAGACACACCCGAGAGTAAACCTACGTGTATCTATGAACCACTTAGTGACAAGACTGTTTCTAAATTGTTATACCCTTTGTAACAAGGGCTTTGTTTAAATACCATTATTTTCATCATATCATATAATTTACTGCAAACAAATCATATAAGATGATGAAAATATTTTTAAAAAATACAACTTTTTCTAACTCTTACTTGAAAAATCTTTAAAATAGCTACAGACACAAATCAAATAACCTGTTATATAGATTATAATATGTGTCCTGAATTTAGAAATAGTCCATGTTTAGATGCGTTCCATTTTTTTTTTTCAAGTTATAGGGCAATAACCAAGAGTGGCGGGTTTTTTTGTTTCCTACCCCTTTTCTCCTACAGTGACCTTTTGACCTGAACCCTAATCATCACTCTAACCCATATGTAACCCTTAGTGCGACCCTAGGGTTAATTTGATATTCTGCAATGTTGCTGACTGCCTCTAGAGGCAGACTAGCAACAGAAGTGGTCAGAGATCAGTTCAGGAGCCCCTGATGACTACAAGGCAGCACCATATTGGAGGAGCATGCTGCCATACAATATAATGCCACAAACGTGGGGCAATTGAAATACACTGGGGGCTAAATTATGGTGTTGCCGGAAGCCGCAATATCAAGGCATCATAGCAAAACCGGCTAAACATAGACAGAGACAGTCGATCAACGGTCGAAGCCTATGCATGATTCATTGCAAGATGTACCAGGTACGCCAGCTGTCATTAACTGACTGGCTTTTTACTCTTCACCTCCAACACATAGAATTAAATACACATTTTACCTGATGATACTGCAGAAAAATCAAACCTTTCTGGGCTCTGAGGAAAACAACTGGGGTTAGGCTCATTTCTCTGTGGGATGGAAGTTAGCGGCAGTCTATTTCGTTTCTTCTGGTTAAAGATTGGCACAGGAAGACAACCTGCAAGAGAAACTATTGGATCTGAAATACATTGCCCACACATGGGAGCTAGAGACATGGTTAAATAAAATTATAGTAAGCAATATGGTAAAGAGAAAATGTGAGCTTTTAGTAAGTGGAGGGGATGTGAACCTGCCTGACTCTGAGGCACTAACATTTTATAACGGTATCTGGGTATCTCAGGTCTTGCCTTTACTGGCGGCCATGTTTCCCAAGGAGCACTGATGACCAACTGTAGGTACTGTAGCTGTTGTGAATGATCAATCATTCGGCTGCCTGACCATGATAAGGAGCTATAGCCAACAGTAACAGCGGGAGTGCATACTTGCCATAACGACCTAACAACACATTACCGCTTACTACAGCGCTGACACGGGGGAGAATACCTGTGGAGGGCCGCCCGCTATTCGCACTGGGAAAGTTCCGTTTCATATTATCTCAGAAGTTAAACCAAACGGTGGAGGAGAAACACTGAATGCGTTGCCTTCCCGCCAATAACGTGCCGCGCCTAAACAGCACCTCGAGCTCTTCACGCGCTTCCTACTGCTCTCTAACGTGTAATACCCCGCGCGCTCCTCCCTAACCAATCAATACGTCTCTTTCTTTAGGAGCCGAGCTTATTTATGCTGATTTCTGATTGGCCCTGTGCCCAAACCCCCTACATTTAATAACAGTCTCCATATCTGTATTTCTGCCTTAGTCACCCCACTTTCTAACTGCTCAGACTGTTATGTTGCATGAATCTATCTTAAGGTCCCACAGCCATAACACCGGCCATCACCGAACAAGAATATTATAAATATTATCACATGTGGGTCAGATCTCTCATACATTGTGATATTTTATCAGTTTAAAAAAATACAGTCAAAATATGTATCTAATAAATGTGTATTTTTATTTAATGGTTAAAAATATGACTATAGCTGTTGTTAAATAATGTTAATTAGTTATATATACATATTGGGTACATTGCTGTACTTATTTTTGATGGCAGCTTCTAAATGTACTTAATATCTTTAATTGCACTAATTGTGTGAAAAAAGTGTACTATTAGAATGTCCTGTTTATTGAATATTATCATTTAGAGTAAGAATAAAATATTTTATTTAAACAAATTAATATCAGAACACATGTACTGTAGTTTAAACTCACTATAGAGTGAGTTTTATTTCTCTGGATGAGTTATACCAACCAACAATTCTGAGTGCTTTGAAAAGGGAGAAAGAGGGATTTGGGACACTAGGACACTGGGTATGCTCAGGGTGGCAGCGACATAACACTCAGGCTTGCTTGCTTATGCATCACTTCCAACATTTCAAATGTACAAAGATGGGCACTTTTAAATTTGTTGGCCTTGTTGAAGGTGCGGATATTAATGCGGCATTATTTTGTACTTGGTAAATCACTTTGAATGAAAATTGCATTATTTATTTACAAACAGTATTATATAAACATATTTATTGCAGTTTACATACACTTTAGTGTGAATTTTATTGTTCTGGAGTTCTGTGATACACTTACATACAAATAAATATTCTGAGATTCTAGAAAAGAGGAAGAAAGAGGGACTGCAGAAGGATTTGGATCTAGAATAGGGACACTTGGGATTTATGCTTGCCCTCCTTGGCCCTGGCACTCTATCTCAGGCTTCATGTGCCTGCTCTATACCTTACTTAGTGCCCCTTCCACCATTCCACATACCCATATAGATGTTAGGCTTCCTGAGACTCTTCTGATCCATTAGTAGACCTGACCTCCAATCTCTCCATCAGGATTTACTCAAATTTATTTGGGCCTCAGAGAAACCCAGATTTAAAGTCTCTCTCTTACATCAACCCAGATGATCTGGTGGCCTCTCAGTCCTTCACCTATGGTCATATTATAAAGCAGCACATTACGTCATGACTATCCACTTCACCATATGAACAATGCCCGCAGTTGGGTCGAACTCCAGGGGACCCTTTACCATTTGCCTGCGGCAGCAGATCTTCTCTGGCACCCACACATCCAACTAAGCTCTAAGTGTACAGACCTCCACATGTGGTGGACTTGCCCATTAGTAGTCCCAATCTGGAACCATGTCTTGTCTTTACTACAAACAGCACTAAGTGCTGCATTGACATCCGACCCTGCTACTTAACAGAAACATCTGAATAATCAAACTACCATCTGTAGCAAATTATCTTGTATTAAGAATCTGTACTGCAACCCACATGCACATTTCTCATCACTGGAAATCTGTTCCACCACTGGGACACAAGCTCCAAATCGATTATGGCAAATGTTCTAAATGAAAAAATTATGGCCTATCTCCACGATAGCTCTGACACCAGCTTAAGATTTGGACCCCTTGGTCAGAGAAAATCTACCCCCTTCACTTAATAACCTGCTCCTTCTTAACTGAAACACTGAATGACCCTTAAAAGAAAACATAAACAAAAGGAGAGAACAGAGGTAGAGTACGATAAGAGAGTAAACGGCAAAGTAACGATTTCAAAGAAAAGAGCAAAAAAACGAAAAAAAGTAGGAAGATATAAAACATGAAAAAGAAGAGTGCCTTTGCCTTTCTTCTCTCCCTTATCCTTTAACAGATCATTTCAGCAGCAACAGCCCTATAAATCATCTACGTTACCTAAATTCAGTGTAAGCAACTTGCTCACATTGTATTTAGGTAATACAGATAATTTCCAGCAGTGGAGCTGATGAACTCACCTGCATCACGGTGCTGCAAAGATAATCATAACATTATCTTAGAAAGATAACATTAAAGAAGGTTTACAAGGTTTATCTAGTGTATTAGAGATTTGCATTCCTATAAATAAATCAAGGATACAAGAATAGATTCATTAATAGAAGCAAAAGTAAAAAAAAAAATCAGACGCCACCTGTCTAGAGTAAATCTTAAGTGTATCTGTATAGATATTGAGGCAGAGCTGGTCTCCGTGCATCTGATCGGGGTCTTTTGGTTCAGTCTTCTCTCTCGGCCACTGCAGAATCGTAGTGCAAGTTGTGTGTGTTCATTATGGGTGCTGGGGCAAGTCCTGTGTTTGCAGCCTGGGTGCCAGAGCAAACCCTGTGTGTGGAGTATGAGTGTGGGGGGGGTAAAGTCCTGTGTTTGCAATCTGGGTGCTAGTCCTATAGTGGCAAGCTTGGTGCTTGCTGGCAAGACCGGTGGGTGTAGTAACGGTGCTTTTACAAGACCCATGGGTGCTCTGGCACACATAAAAATATGAGCGTGCCCCACATTTTTGGCACTTTGTAGTGCATTTTGTTGGAAGTTTGGACACTCCGGTCCCAAAATGTTCGGCATTACTGTCTTAGGACTTTTCTTCATGAAATAGATAATTGCAAGGAATTGAGAAGGGAATTTCAAACTTAAGGCTAAAGTAATGATATGGAATCGCCCCCCCCCCCCCCCCCCCATGTTAAAAATGTTTTTATGCTCAATTAGGCATTTGCTTGCAATTTTGCTAACACAATGTAAAGATCAATCATTTTTTATTCTCTGCATTCACTAGAAAACAATGTTTAGGTGATGAAAGCCCTTTAAGTTTGAAATTCTCTTCTCAATTTCCTGAAATTGTCTCTTTCATAAATAAAGCCCTATATAATTACCATGGAGAATTTCAAAAGCACCCAAAGAAGAAGCAGATAGCAGGCTGTGTCAGACCACGCTCTGTAGGTGCTGTTTTGTCCTATTGTTTTACCCTTTATTTTTCGAAGTTACATCATACATAGATCAGGAATGTTCGTATTAGTCACTTTTAACATTGGTGAAATCAAAGTGAAGCAATCTGAAGCTATTAACACAAGGAATGCAAACAGCAGCAATTTAGTGGCAGACACAGCAGTTCCGTGTTTGCAAAAAGCAGTGTGATTGATACAAACATGTTTAGATGATTTGGTGTGTAGGAAGTGAAGCAAGGCTGGGGGTTCAGCCACTTTTCCTTGTTGTTACACTGCACAGAGCGTCTACGAATAATCTAGCTGTATACCAGCAGTTTTGTACACTAGCAGCAGATCCAAACAGTGCTAGTATCTGTTCCCTTTTCAGGACCTCCAGCTGGGACTGGGCTGGATTAATATCCTTTCAGAAGTGCCTCAGTCTTGGCACTCAATAGGCCAGTGGTCCCTTTCAGCACACACTGTTCACTGCATGATCTGCTCTAAGCTCTTCCTTCAAACAAACAAACAAAGTATCAAAGGTTAGTACAAGTACTCGTCTTATTCTGTGATAATAAGTGAACTATAATTGGTTAATATGAAAGACTACCTAGCAGTGTCTGCAAATGCACTTTATAAAGTTCCTAGCAAAGTTTCAAAGGGCAAAGCTTGTCATGCAATCCACTGTGCACAGGAAGAGCTCGGGCGGAGAATTACTATCGGGAACACTCACACAGCTGCTGCAAGTATTGTGCGAATTATGCTCACGACTCCTCGAAAGACTGGTTTAGGCTGCTACCTTGTTAGGTCTGCGAACTACAGCTTACTGCTGATGAGAATGCATGATAGGAGTTTCCTAGGCAGTCAAATGCGTGGTGCATGATCGGATTTGTAGTTCATCGCAGAATTTGTCAACTTTGGGGTACTGAAATATGCATTGCTCTTAAGGGCTGGCTGAGCATGTTGGGGTTTGTAGTCCATGGAAGTTGTATTACAGATTCTGATTTTTTTTTAATGCAGATGTTGCTTGTTCTTGTCTTCCTATGAATACATTTGCTTGGATTAGTGATTTAAACTGGACAATCCGCTGTACTCCAAATACCTATACTGACAAGATGTTTGTGTTTACAGGCCTCTCAATGAAATAAATATGGCAGCTAACACTGGAAGAGATCCTGTGAGACGGGTGGCTATATTTGGAGGTACTCATGGCAACGAATTGGGTGGTATTTATTTAGTTAAACACTGGTTAAAGCAGGGTGAGGAGGTAACACGACCTGGCATAGAGGTGACTCCATTTATTACCAATCCAAAAGCTGTGGAGAAATGTGTTCGATACATTGACATTGACCTGAACAGAGTATTTGACCCTCAGCACTTGAGGTAAGATCTTAATCTGTAATGTCTTATTTTATGTGACAATTCAATATCAGCTTCAAGCACCAGTACTACATTGGTGTACAATATATTTGGATATCTGCTGCATAAATTTGGCCAGAGATGAATCATGGGTAATGTAGACCAAGGCAGCTGCATTGCCAAAAGTTGACAATTGCTGTGATAAACAATAAAAGAAAATCAACCACTTCCTCCAGAATTTGGACAAAAGAGAAAATCCATGTAGTTGAAACATGAAAAAATAAAGGCCTTCTATTGTTAAACACAAAAATGTTGTGGATTATTTTGAACAAAAAATAAGCAAATTGTTTTGCATTTATAATCTCGTGATTGTTGTGCTGATGATCTATCTATCATCAAATAGAAATAGATTTTATTCTATTGGAAATCAGCTGTACAGCTTAACACAGTATTAAAGGAGAAATCAATCTTCTATAGTTTGACAAGTGTGTGAAGAGAAAGTTGCTCTGGATCTTGTTTCAAGCATGGGATTTTTTTTTTTGGTAAAAGTCCAAGACTTGGTTGTGACTCTAGATTTTGGTTTACATTGTTGTATATTTCTTCTGTGTGTAGGGATTATATTTATTTATTTTATTAATAATTATAATGCTCTTGAGCAGGTACTTCACACCAGGACAGGATAAACTGTTACTTTGACACGTACCACCTACCTAAGCATTGTTGCAGACCATGAACACCCTTTCATGGAAGTGGTATTCCCTGATGGCATTGGCCTCTTTAAGACGCTAGGATATTCTATGCTGTCCTAATTGTAGTGGTCCTAGGAGGCATAGAACGTCCTACATTTCAAGATCCCTCTGAGTGGCCTCGGTCTGTCAGGGAAAATGTAGCTGATGTTCAAAGCGACCACCGGCTACATTTTGCTGAATTGCGCCGTGCCTGAACTTTCGGGTTCGGGCAAGCCTCCGTGACATCACACGTGACGTCGGGAGGTATTGCGATCTTTTGGCAGGGATCCACGGAATAAATATTTATATATTGTTTATACTGTGACTGTAGAGAGAAAAATATCTATAGTGTAGCAGAATTGAAAGCAAATGCATAAATGAAGAACTAATATGTTTTAAACATGTTTGTGGTGTCTCCGGTCTATAAACTGACCTGTGGCTTGATACGAAAATGAACTGCTTTTCAATGGGAAATGAGTAATTTGCATATTACAGCATATATTTCTCATGTTTCATGCATTTTCTTGCTATTCTGCTAATTTAATGTATAGATAATTTTATATTCTCTACACCATGTAAACAATGCTTAAGTTGACTGTCATATGTACCTTCTTAAAAATTACTTGTCAGTGGTGATAGGTGTCAGGCATTAAGTCATGTACATAGGGTTGCCACCTTTTCTACAAAAAAAACTATCGGCCTGGCTGGTGCCTCCATAGCCTTAACATTGGCATTAAGCCAATTTTTTTACCGGCCGGTAAAGAATTGGTTCACCCCAATGTTAAGTCTATGTAGCATAGCCGGTTTTTGTGTTTTTTTTTTTTTTTATAAAAGGTGGCGACACTACCTGCTGCTAAAATACTGGCTGGGTGGCAACCCTACATAGTACAGCATCCACCTAATTGTCAACAGTAACATGGGAAGTGCAGATATAATTGGAAAACATTCCAAAACTTGATAATAATATCCAAATACGCTATAAAGCTCACAACTTTATTTAAATAACTGTTTACCTTAAAAAAAACTAAAAGTGAAATTAATTCATCTCAAAGAGGCCTGACTGTGTTTTGTTTGCTGCTCATTTTTGCAGGAGTGAGCATTCAGCACACTTACCCTATGAAATAAAAAGAGCTCAAGAAATTAACTCCATTTTTGGCCCTAAAGGTAGTGAAAATGCCTATGACATGATACTTGATCTCCATAATACAACGTCTTACATGGGCCCAACGTTAATTCTTGAAGATTCAACAAATGATTTTACGATACAGATGTGTCATTTTATCCAGGTAATTGTGTCCGATAAACTTATTTTTTTTTCTGCTATTTATAGAATTGTCACCGTTGTAATAACATAATAAGGTTATGGAGTATAGACATGTTTCCAAGAGATACACCACGTACGTCAACATAAATCATGACTTGGATGACTTTGAGTATGTTTCAAACAAAATACATAACAAACCTAGGGAAACGTATGTACATTTACATTGAAAGGATTTTTTTTTTTAAAGACGTTTGCATTGTACCTGCAGTCACTAACACTAACAGTAACTTGAAGTTTATAATCTGACTGGTAAACACCCCAACACAAGTGAAATAATTTAAAAAGCCTTTAACGTTTTTGCTACTTTTTGTGGAGCACAAGTTATTAGAATTATGAAAAAAATAAATAGGGTTTATTTATCGTACAGTCCTGCACCACTTTTTCTCTAGCTTACCTCTCTCTACCGTCACCATTTCCCAGTGCTTTCAAACTAAGGACATGTGATGATGAGTTTTGAACTATCAACGTGATTCAGTATTTGGCATTACTTTGCTTACAATTTTATATATGTTACTTTTTTTTCAACTTCACTTTTCATTTGAGAATTTGGATTCCATCTGTTCAGAAATATGAACTGACGGTGTGAAGCAAGAATTGATTTAAAAAAATGGCATTAATATACAACATTCATCCTAATTTTCCTATGAAGTCTCCAGTAACCATGCTCTCATAAGTAAATATTTGCTTTGGAGGCATATTATGATTAACCTTGACAGACCGTACAAGCAGAGGTAGGCAGGGCCTCCATCAGAAATATCAGGGCCCTTTGCTGAAAAACATTCTGGTAATTTGCTAATTAATATGCCACAGCTAATCCCCCCCTCCACCCCCACCCCCCCTCTCAACTTCCCCAGTACTTACCTGGATGCTGCTCGTCCCTGGATGGGACTTGCCATCATTTCCTGGTGTTGTGACAGAAAGCTGGGTCTGCATCCGCTGGATGCGGACTGCCGGATGCTGCCCGATCGTTACTGTCTCCTTGTGAGATAGTCGCGCGGGCCCACAGGGCAGCTGCTTTGGGCCCCCAGGAATGAATGGGCTGTGGGCAGCTGCACTCATTTGACAACGCTTTTTTTTTTTTAAATTGCCTGTGCCTTCTGGGCCCATGACTGGTGTATCACCCGACACCCCCTGATGGTGGCCCCGGAGGTAGGTAAACCAGTGATAGCTTATCTTGGCATTGCAGATGTTTGAGAGCTACATATCCCATGATGTTTGTCCAGTCTTAAGAAGATTGAGATTCATGACACATGTAGCTCCCAAACATCTGGAGCGCCAAGGTTAGATATCACTGGAGTAAACAAGAGATGGGGCCAGGTTATTATACTATCAACACTTCGTAAATCATGCACCATGTTAATACGGTATATCCTCACTGCTATATTTGAGTATTACATTAACATCCACTTTTCTAATCATTATTTTGAATTATAAATATTATCGGGTTACAGAACTCCATGGCTCCATTGAAATGCTCTGTATTGTTAATTGACCATCCTGCCATAAAGTATGCAACAACTCGCTCCATAGCAAAACATCCTGTTGGTAAGTTCTTGCATCATTACACATCATTTCATTGATTATTGAATTATTATTTATGTCTGTCTGGTCAGCAAAGTGTTCGATGCAGCTCGTGTATTGCATTTATTTATGCCTGAGTTGGAGTTCTAATCTCCCCAGACATTAGTGTGACTTTTCTGTTCCCTATTAATCTAGATACTTTAAATTTGATAGATTATGAACAAAACAAAACCATGTTTCATGACCTACAAAATTTTAAAAAAAAATCTAATATTGGTTGTTAATATTTGATCAACTGTTCACTGTGTTTGACAGGTGTGGAAGTTGGGCCTCAGGCACATGGCACTGTACGAGCTGATATTCTGGATCAAATGAGAAGAATCGTAAAATATGCCCTAGATTTTGTGCAGTATTTTAATGAAGGTATTAATTCTCTGCAATCTGAATTTAATATGCCATTACCTGTCTATAAAAGCATTAAAGGCTTAATGTTACACCTACAGAGACGCTCAAAGCTTTGAGAATCCAGTGTGCAACATGCCACAGAACAGTGCATTGTGCAGTTTGTTTCACCACTGAAAGGGTTAAATCTAATTTTTAGTATTTAAAACAAGCACACTGTTGTCCTCCTTATTAGGTGCAGAATTCCCACCGTGCAGGATTAATGCCTTCAAAGTGCTGGAAAAAGTAGAGTATCCTACAAATGAAAGGGGAGACGGTATCGCTGTCATTCATAGAAAACTTCAGGTAAAATTGAATTTATAGTGTGTTAGTGCACCTTTCAAATGTATTTGCCTGAGTTAAAGCTTGCCTTGATTATAAGATTGCAAGCAGGACTTTCTCTACCTCATGTTACTGTAGATTTAACCTGATCTGAATTGTTCTCACATGTAATGTATTCACCACTCCCTGTCTACGTGGGCCTTTCTTTGCTGGCACCCCTAAAAATGTTATTACATCTCCTATAATTACAGTCTTGTAAGTAGACTTTTTAACTTTTGAATGCCAGAGGGATGGGTAGTGCTTTCAACTCCAAATTATAAATTAATTTATTCATGGAGATTTCTCTTGTTTTCCAGTGTGTTCTGTAGCACATAAAACAAATAAGGTATATCAGCTCTCACTATTCAAATGGTGCCACGTGTAGGACTCCACCAGTTCCCATACAATAATTCCAAAAAGGGATGATCCACACAGCTGTCAATCAAGTGGTGTGTTTATTTTCACCCAAGTGGCAACGTTTCAGCCCTATCTGTTCTTTGTCAAGCTGTGGCAACATTTCAACCCTATCATTGCCACTTGATTGAGAGTTCATTGTTATTTGATGTTCTGTAGGATAGTCTCGCCCTGCTTAAGAAACCAGATTACTGATTATGTTTGGTCAGTCCTTTCCACACTGGTCCCAGTTTTGTCTCCGGAAAACCTTCTTTTGTCTTAGAAGTTGGGTGAATTCTTTTTTTTTGCACAGCACTGATACATTTTTTTCACTGGCTAGATACACGAACAATTAAACAGGTTCATTATGTAAGAGATCCTACACAAACTTGATGATCCTGGCTTCTCCTCTCAGGCGGAGGTGTACTTGGTGTGCCAAATGCTGAACATCAATCAGAGTGTGCCATGTCACTGTGACCATGCATGTTCGTAACATGCCCGCACTAACATAGTCTTACAGATAAAGTAAAATTAGTATTGATTAGTACTCCCTAAGTGTTTTTAAAAGCGAGTGTCCAACCAAAAATAAATATCTTCAGTGGCTTCCTCATGTTTACCTCCTCTACACATTTAAGTTCCCCCATCCTCTCCTATGTGTTTCCTTTCCTTTTTTTCATCCATCATTTAGCGTTTATTTTGTCATCGGAATCTACAGCTGCCACCTCAAAGTCCTCCTAGTATCACTCTTGGCACATGCAATAAATGCAACATGTGCAAAGAATGACAGTGATTGTGTCAGTGAGGGGAGAGATATGCAGGCTGACAATCCCTTATCCATAAATTATCAGTTATCCAGTTGTAAGAATATTATTCAGTGTTCAGCCCCCTTAAGCTGCAACATAGCCTTTACGCACCCACAACAGGTTCCCAACCATGCCTCATATCACAGTAAAAGTGATTTATTTGCCCTATACAATATTTGCATTGATACCACTGTATTTAATGTCATGAGAGGCTATCATATATCATATTGGTGAAACTGATCCATCATCCAAAATACTTTTGGTCCCAAGCATTTTGGATAAGGGATACTCAACCTATAAGTTTAAAAAATAAACCCCAAAACACTTTTGTTTGCAATTTTTACAGTCTTTGTTAAATTTTATACAGTACATCAAGAGTTACATTTTAATAGGACTTTCTTTTGAGACAATTTCTATCTGTCCTTAAAAAAACAATATATAATATATGGCGATTCATTTAAGAAGTAAGCATGTTCTTTTATTGAAACGTTACATCGCTAGAGGTGTAAAATGTATCTTGTCCCACATTTAAATCCCTGCATATTATATATTGTTTTTCATTCAAGACGCCAACGTGCAGTTTTGTTTGAACACACCCATGGCTAAAGTAGCAAATTGGCTCTTGTCCCAAATGAACATCAAAACACAAATGAATGATTGGCATGAAGGGATTAAGGACAAAACCACCATTAACAGATGGATGTTATTCAAAATACTTTTTTTTTATTTTTTTTTTAACTTGATTGTTCACAGTGCCATTATTGTAACTCAGTGCATGTGTGTGATTAAAATATATAAATATATATTTGCCACTTAAGCCATACAAATATTCAGGGTTTGGTAATCACTGTAAATAAATATTACTGTATGGAGGTTTCGGGGCATTAATTGGATCCCATTTGGTCTTCAATGTAACAAGTGATGGTTCTGTGCCGTTGCTCCTGCCTTAATATATCGTAGTGCCAAACGAGAAGATGGGGACACGTCAGAAACATTTTATAAAAAATACATCTGATATATCTCACTAGACCAGTCAGTGATGAGCCATTCTTCCAGAGCCACATTCTTGGTTTGAGAGTACCTTGATATGTCTGCAGGCCAGCTTTACAACATGCGCCAATTGCATGAAATATGTATTTTCCTTACACTCACTAGGTTTATCTTCTGAAGATCAGCTTATTATCATTTATGGGGAGGAGGCAAGGAATCTATGGGATACTTAACGAGATTGCAATATAATGAACATGTATATGAAGGATCTTTCATGTGATACTGTTGTGCCTGCGCAAGATCTACAATGTCCTGGTTTATGATCAATATAAGTTCAGTGAACCACTCTCATGTCTGTCTGCAGTGCTCTGTAAGACAATATTCAGACAGAAACCAGCCTAGTGCTTCGCATTCAAGGTCAGCAATGAACTCAGAGACCAGTATTTGCACAGGCAAAGTGGCTATATAAGACTGGAATATTAATTGAAACGTATCACAGGGTTCTTTAAGATACATAACATTAAGTAATGGTAGTAGCTGTTCAGTATGGAAAAATATGTTAATCCCTTACCATCTTTTCATCAACCTGTAGTATTTTAGTTTGCATTCCTCTACTTTCCATGTGCTTCAAAATATTGCTTCTTTACCAGCAACTGCTATGCCAAAGCTAACTGACACTCTAATGTCCTCTTTCCACAGGACCATGACTGGCAGGAGTTAAATCCAGGAGACCCTATGTTTGTAACGCTTGATGGCAAAGTAATCGAATATGAAGGGGAGTCCACCGTTTACCCCACATTCATCAACGAGGCTGCGTACTACGAAAAAAATCTGGCCTTTACAAAAACACAGAAAGTAACATTAACGGCAGAAACGCTTCGATATAAGGCAGCAAATTAATGACCACAAATCCTATTATTTACTATTGTATTACGGTTTTCTCATGTTGTTTGAGTGTGGAGGGAGTAAAACATTTTACTGTTCAACCGATAAACTTCATGGTACTGTATAGGACAATGAGCCCTGCCCCAGCTGTACTATAATTACCACCACATTCGGCCAGAGGTTGGAGTGACGCTAGTTATAGGGTATCCAACACATTGTTTATACTGTGAACATAGAAAATTATCAAGAATGAACTATACATTTTGATAAATAATGCATATGGTGGGAATCTTCATCAGAGAAGTAGGTGCTTTAAATATCTCCAGTCTACGACATCACCTGTAGCTTGATATTCAAATGAACTACTTTCAATAGGAAATTAGTATATCAAGCCACATGGTGATGTCACAAACAGGCAATCCCACAGACACATTTAAAACACTTTTTTTTTGTTACTTATGCGTTTGCTTACAATTCTGGTAACAATGTGTAGATCATTTCGATTTATTTTTTATTTTTATATTCACAGTTCAAATGATCTTTAGGTAAAAGAGTTCCTTTATTACATCTCACTACAGAAAATATCAGTAAATATATATAGATATGTACTTTACACTCCTAGTTTATCTCCTGCAAAATGGGTTAAGCGATAAAACTCCAAGGCACAACATATTTAAACCGTCACATCAGAAAAAGGCTCTGAAATATGCATTTTGATATTGGGGTGAAAATAGGGGACACTGTCTACCCCAATATTGCGTGAGCACTGGCTGACTGCATTAGGATTCAGAATCTAAGATGAAATGTTTTGTCCCAGATGTTTCCTTTTATCCCCCTCAGTCTTCCTAATTAACATTTATTAGTGTAATATTGCAGTGTGCCAACCTTGAAAAGACTCATTGAGCAGCAAGTCCACTTGTGTCTGCAAAATGTGTGCAGAATCGCATTAATTGAGGATTTCATCGTGTTTTTAAGCATCTCTAGCACAATAAACTAATGCACAAAGCACTGAAATACATGGAGTTTCTAGCATTTTGAATCTGTATTGGAAAAATGTACTAATACCATTACAAAAAATCTTAAAAGTTGTTAAAGGCGTTAAAATATTGACACAAATGCACAACAAATCTTTCTCTCTTGGTTCTATGGAGGCAGATTAGTTGAGATTCTCTGAAGAGCGTTGGTTTTGATGCATGTAATGTGATATTAAGCTACAGTGGCCAAAAACAGGCCTTGTCACTAGAGGCGTTTGGCGCATGGACTGCACCCGTTACAACCATAATCCTCAATCAACATCAATAATAAGCAATGCTTTGTTTGCATTATTTTCCCTTGTTTCAGGCTTGGCTTGCATCAGGAAAACCTCAGTAAATGACACAGTATTAGGTATAGACGAGTTACTAGTTAAAAGAATAATTCAATCTAAAATGGCTTCATTCATAAAAATAGGATTTTTAGGAATGCCAGTGTTTGTGCTCTCAAATTTCTGCGGAACATGCCAAGCGTCTGTAGTCTAGGAGAGCCATCTGTGCCTTAACCCACTAGACAGTCAGCCAAGCTGGTAGCATGAATAGGTTCCAGTGATGGCTAAGTGTTACACAGACTGCACTTCTTGGCGCTCCGAAGCAAGAAGAAGCTGTAAGGTAAGAGGTGTTTGCAAAGTTTCTATTCAGCTTCCGTGTCCACTTTAATTACTGTATTGGTTTGGTGATATATCCTGAGGAAAACTTGAATCATTTATGCAAATTCAGTTGCATTCATTTATTTTTAATAGCTGGTCTTGGTGTAACAAGTGTACAAGGAATATGACCAGTTTTGGCCTTCTAGCTGTGTTTAGACTACTACTCCCATTACCCCATTGGGTTGAAGACTTCAACCAAGAAACAACCTCTAAGCCTAATGTAACTATCTCTGCATTATAAAAAAAACCCAGGAAGGTGGCACTGAATCAAATAACACTGGCACATTTGTGATTTTCACGTATAAATAAGTATTTTAATGGTACTTGTAGTCACATAACACATTTCTAAAATATTTGTTTAAAAAAATATATAATTGTACATTTCATATAATTTAAATTGTAACAAAACAGTAGAAATTGTAACAAGACATACAAAACATGGCATATAGTAATTATTGTACAATATCAGAACCGACCCTATATAGAGATGCCCTGTTTCGGGTCTCATGTTTTTTTAGGCCATGCATTAAATGGAAAACATACGTTTATGTGTTTATTTACCTTTATACATAGACTTTTTTTTTCTGAACTGAGAACACTTTAAAGATATCCAGATTTGAAAATCTATACATCCATCAAGCATGATTATATCCACAAAATCCTGACCTTTTTGTTTCCCTTAAAGATCAGCTTTGGGCATCCTGGGTATTTTATTTATGATTAGGATCCTTTAATGCTTTGGTGTCTAGAAGTTTCAATCCTTTAACTACCATAATCCCCTGATGTTAAACTCTGTTGAACTATTATGGAAATTGTAGTATATTAGCAGTCAAAGCTGCACACGTATAAAGCACCCTAACCTGCTCTAGCAGTAAAGTATTATAGTAAAGTATTACAAAAAAGCAGCTTTTATTTTCACTTTACACCTTGACTTATCTATAACAGCCGTGGCACCCTTGAAATGCATTATAAGACAAAGTGCAGCACTGAAAGAATGAATCAATTTGACTACCCAAAATATTAATGTTTATACAAATATCTTATAATAGATAACACCAATTCTAGATCCCATGGCTAAATCAAATAAGTGGCTCTCAAGCTGCTTTTGAACTATAGCTTCAATGATCCTGAACTACTTCAGTAGGACATATGTAATTAGAATATATGTGGTGACAATAAGCCTGAGAAATAAAAAAATAAAAAACATTTTCTCTCGATGTATGTATTTTTTTTTTAAAATTCTGTTAATGCAACATATAAGGTTGCCACCCCCTGGTATTTTACCAGAAGGCCGGTACTAAGTTGACTTTAAAAAAAAAAAAGCCTACAGATCAACCATCTACTACTCCTTTCTTTCACAGTACAATCAATGCTTAGGCGACCTTTTAAGTTTCAATGGCAACATACAACATGGAACAGCATGACATGAATAGCAACATACATGGATGTATCTTTAATAAACAGAAAACAAATAAATACAATTTAGGAATAAAATAAATATGCAAAGCCTCAGTAACTATACATAACAGACAGTCACTTAGTAATTCTGTTTTATGAACATGTATCTGGTGCTAGCCTTAAAATATTATGAAGTGTACCAGCACTTCTTATATAATATACAATTTTAAATAATTTTATATACAATTTAACTTCATTATGATTGGAGTCTTACTCACGTAACCAAGGGAAATGTAAATTTACATGTGTCATGTAAAACAGCATCTTCACCCCACATACACACAAATACACTAAGCACAACATGCTCTTCCCTCAAGTGTGTTACCCATGCACTATGTGTGTATTGTGCAATATTACTGTAGGTATAGGCTAGGATGTTTGGGGTTACAACAGATTTGTATGTATTTTATTTTATACACTCACACAGTAAGGGTATTCAAAGGTATACTGCAAATGACATTAAATAAAAGAAATGTATATCAGTAAACCTGTATTTCATTCAAACTGATTGTAACAACTAGATATGGAGGAATTTTTTTGGTGTCTTCTATGACCAGTGTAATTTTTACCTCAAGAAACAAAAGACCTGGAAATATTCACAGCTTGGAAGAACATAATGGCCTTAACAACAATATTTCACAATCTATAGAACACATTGGTTTTTGTTGAATCCCGACATTACATTCAGATTACAGTCACAGGAATCATTTCTAAACTGTGGTCTCCAATGATTGGTCATTTGGCTCCTCAATGACAATTGTGACCTCTTGATGTTTTTCGAAGCTATCAGGTTCATCTTCCCAGTTCAAGTTAGCATAGCTTCCTCCTGTGTACAGGGTAAAACCAGGCTCTTCATTTATGCATGTGACATGATTGTGCCATTCTGTCCATTTGACTTCATTTATTCTGGTCCATAAACAAATAACATATTATTAGTCAATTGCACTTTTACTATTAATATCTACTCAGCATTTGGTGAAAAGAGCAGAGATGGAGTTACTCTCCATCTGCTGCTACCAAGGGAATTGGCACAAAACTGTTTCAGAATAACATAGGATGTGCTTAAAGTTGAATAAGCTAAGAAAATAAAATGTTTGCAGGAATCAATTTAAAGAAAGTTAAAAAAAACCTATTATAAATACAAAATATGTGTATAGGGAAATTGAATAAATAACACAATCCTTGGCTTACCTTAAACATGTTCTGTTGTCATTTTTGGAAACTGTACATGGCTCTCCAAGCTGAAATTTACTCTTCAGCCACATTGGCAAGCTTTTTTCAAATTCCAAAATAGTTCTTGCTCTCTGGAAATAAAAAAAAAGATCTATTATTACAACAGTGCTGAATACAGCTACAAAAGAAATAGCTGCCAGCCATGTTTGTGTGCATCCCCAGTAATTAATGACAATGTCTTGATAACATAGATATGAATACTGAAATTCAACACCGCTGGGAATACAGTATATGAAGCTTCATAGTGATTGGCTTCTTAGTCTTCTGAGACAGAAGTAAAATCAAGGTCGCTAGTAAACAAGGCAAAACAAAAAACCTTTACACATATATTTCATCTCTATGAAAAGGAATCGGTTATATTAAGTTAAAACTGTATTGGTTCTTTAAAGTTCTTCTACACTACTAGTTTCCATGCATTATAGAAAGCATTAATGCAAGCGCCTTGACTAGGGCCATATATGTACTTTTCCTATATATGTACTAATTATTCACTTTTCCTTTGGGAAATAAAGTGTTTTCAGTACAATACATTTGTTCCGGTACAAATCTTAACACATTAAGATCCAAGGTCATAGACTACACACCTGGAGTCTCCATATGTGCTCACTTTCCTTTGAAATCTTCTCCACCGTTTCTCCCATCAGTGCAATGAGCATGTTCAGTAGCAGTACGAATGTTAATATAACGTAGGCTATCAGGAGAATCAGGAAGAGGACAGAATGTTTGGAATCTTGCTGGATCTCCAAGTCTCCTAATCCTATGGTGAGTTTAAACAGTTCCACAATGGCCGTGCTGAAGCTCTTGTAAGCGCTGCACTCATCTCCATCCGCACAGTTTTCAATTAATGACGCAAGAGCTATTTAAATAGAATAAAAAAAGTTGTTCAGATCCTAGGAAGCACTTTATTGCCAAATCATAATACTCACTGCGTATACACATAACTGGGATAATAATCAGGGTTAGGCAAAGTGTCCATACACGGACATCACCAAAGAACATCATTAAATTGTCCATAATAAGGCCCAGTGACTGTCCACCCTTAACAATGTTGGTGGCTACCCCAGACAATATTAAGTAGGCCCTGCCCCTATCTGTACAATCACTGCATCTAGGTGTTATGATGTTTTGAACTCAAATTAGTAAATTGGTCTTTTGTAGGCATATAGAGATGTACATAAAAGGGTATTTTCAGAGCTTTCGGAATATTAGCCACTGTTGTTTTACTTTTCATTTTAAAGGAATTCTAGCTAAAGATGGATGTAAGGGGTCTGAAGAGATAAGAATTGCAGTTCATGGATGTCATTATACCTCACATACAAAACAGACATTATTATGTGAACTGCCATCTATATGGAAGGCAACAGTGTTATTAAATACATTTGAATGTCAGATAGCGGATTAACTATTAAAACAAATAATAAATTAATTTTTATACTCATACGTAATGGGGGTCTGTTCACTAAAAGGTGAGTTGCTGGTGAGATGAACATTTCATCACACTATTTTACCTATACATTGTGCAGGGACAATCCAGGTGAGTTTGTTTAGTGAGGGGAACTCACCATGTTTGTATCGGAGCAATGTATAGATACAATGGTGAGAGAAAATGTTCATCTTTTCACAGCTCAGCTTTTAGTGAAAAGACCCCAATGTGTCTATCAGTGAACTATAATAGGATAGAAGTAAATCAAATCAAGTTATTTACCAACTCCAAATCCGAACAGAAAGAGAATGTACACAAATAAAAACTTCAGTACGTCGTTCAATATGACCTGTAGGTAACAAAAGAGAGACATGAGCAACAATACAGCTTAGTGACAGTATCAAGAGTTTGACAACAAATTGCATGCTTGTTATATAATCTGTCTGTTCCAATGAGGGGAATTACAAAACATGCAGTGAGGCCATCACTTCAATTCTATAAATTCATCTCTGTTTCTCCTGGTGCAGACACTATTGGGGAACAATCTGGAAGTATTTACATTAGCCAGTGTGTATTAGAAGATCCCCTTCCCTGCTTGAGCTTGGTAAATGCCAGGACTTACCTTCTGAATCATTACACTGTAGATTCCCAGTGACTGGAATCCCCTAGTATAATAAAGCATATTAGCCCATCCTAGGGCCATCGCCAAGACAAGAAATGCCAGATATTCTTTAACTCCAAACAGGTAACAGAAAACTGACAGTATAACCAGGACTGCTTGAATGAAGCTGGAAAGTGAGGGGATAAAGTCCAAATTAGTAATCATGACCAAAACATAATGAAAATATTAACATATCCTATGCAATGGGAACATGACTAGATTTTATTATTTGTGTAACTTTCATCACCATGAGGTAGGAGGGGAGAAACAAATGTGTAACATTGGGGCATATTGTTCAACTTGCCTACTTGCCCCAAACTGCAAGAAACAGAAAGGGATAAAAGAGGGAGAATTTTTACAACTCGGCTGCTTTTGCCTTAACTTTGACGTTCTCTTGTCAATTCCCTGTAATTCTCCCATTCATGAATAAAGCCCTACATTTTCACTGGCACAGACCCGTATTTTACCATGACACCCATTGATGCGTGAGCAGTTTGAGACAGTCTATAATCAGATGAGCCATTAAAAATACAGCTTAGTTTATCGTCATATTAGGGCCATTAAACATTTCTTCTGTACTAGAATCACAAGTGAAATAAAATATTTATTGTGTCTTTCAAGCCTGATTGTTGCAATTCACTTCACCAGAGTTGGTCCAATTTGGTTAAAAGTGCTCACATTAAAGTTAGTTAAATAGTTAAATATAAGCTGTCAACAGTGATCCAGTTTTTAAATACAATTTTTTTTTACAAATTTTTTAAGAGAGAGAATGTAGGAATTTATTTCTAATAGTGGTATATTTCTGTTTTAATCCCTACATATAACAAGGTTTTCATCAGCTTGATGCTCTACCTCTTATGAATTACAATGACTTACAACAAGACGTGGAACCAGGCATCGGACAGGACGGATCGTAGATCTGAGGGCCTCACCACAAAAATCACCACACCCTGTAAAAGGCACAGCACATTAAATATTACATAGGGCATTTCATGCAGTGGATACAGCTGTAATATTATTTGTATAGTTAGACACAGCTGACCATTAAACACATATTGGCACATGAACATCTGTATCAAACGTTCTAATACAAACAAGAAATACTCTACTTATTAACATAGATTGTTACAAAATATATATTTTAAATAAATATAAATATAAGGAATCATTTAGAAATCTAAGACTCAGGGTTATATTTACTAAAGTCTGAATGGTGGAAAACTGACAAATACATTCTAAAATGATCTTTATTTATTTGTATTCACCATAGTTCACTATTTAGCGAATGCACTCCTTATATTCTCTCTACCCTTTCTGGAAATCTGGAAAGGAATATTATGCACATTACTGCTAAGATTACCATTAGTTAACCTTGCCCTTGTTCTAGCAGCACATATGCAATATTAAAAAAATCAAGTTTATTAAAATGCTTAATACATGTTATGACCAGGATCGGAGGAAACTCTAATCCTGAGTACATCAGTTCTACAGACTGACAGAAGAATCATTTCAGTCAAATAGGAAAACATCTAACCTGAATTACTAACCTGCAAATACCTTGAGATTTTGTTTATGCATTGTTGTTTTTCTTTTTTTTTTTTTTGTATGTCTCTAAACTTGCATGTCTTTGATATGACTGGTTTCCAAAAACCAACATGTTATCTTCAAAAGTATGTCACTAGCTATGAATGCAAATTCCAAATATGTTTAACTATGCAGAACCACACCTGGTATTTGTTATAATGTATATGTATTACATTTCTACAGCTAAAATGCTAGGTACTTATGTAACAAACAATGGAATCTATCACACATTTTATTCAGTCCCTGATCCTCTGTTAGTCATAATTACTGGTTACATCACCAAAAAAAAAAAAAGAAACACAATGTGCAATAACTCACCTCTTTGATCATTAAGTATGTGGCACAAACAATAATAAACATTTGTCCAATTAGCTGCAGCCATCCCTTATCATGTGACAGACTTAATGGATACAGAGCCTGCAATGAAGGAAAGGATAGGTTATTGAAAAAACGGACAATGTTACTGTTTTCCCCCAATGATGCTGGGAACTATATCCAGTAGAAGTGAACTGACAGGTGAACTGCAAAAAACAGGCTTTAATAAGCAAGTTGTCAAAATCAACCCCGCGGCTGTCTTTTCAGTGCAGCTATAGGTTCTTTATTTTTGCTATCACGTGTCAGGTTATCTTTATTGAATAGCCCTTGGCATGTACAGATGGGCAGACACTTAAGAAACGATAACTCAAACAAATGTACATTTTATCTTCTCTCTATTCCCATCCTACATAATAAATATTGAGCGTATGTTATCCAATGCAAACCCTTTTTATTTGTTTATATAAATGACATAAAAAAAGCACTGTGTGCAAAATATTAATGGAAATTAGATGGGACATGGTCAAAAATTGTTGGAATATGAGCACAAAGAGTAATAGTCAGTTGACATCCATAACCCACCTATTTTTAGCCAGCAAGTGGAGATAATAGTATTTGCCCCTTAAAGGAGTAGACTTTTATGCAATTCTTGGGGGCTATTCACTTAAACAGTGATTTGCAGGTGAGATGAGGGGAGCTGAGGTAAGATGAACATTTCATCTCACCAATTTAGCTATACATTGTATGACAAAGCATCACAGGACCACACAATATCTACTGGTGTCAGAAGTACATTATACAGCTTATTCAACTCTTGCTCTGTGTATACCTGCTCTCCACGTGGTCTGTAGTAAGACATAAGTGTCAGGACAACGTTGTAGGTGAAGGAAAGCAAGAACGACATAAAGAACATATATCTCGCAAATTTTTTCCATTTCATTTGGAGTAAAGTGTGAAGTGGCTCCAACGCAAGCAATTCATGGCGATTCTAAAAAAATAATAAATACAATTTTAAAAAAAGAGAACAAAATATTTTAAATATATAAGTCCAGTACTGTGCAAAGTTTTTTGGGCAAGTGAGAAAAAAGCTATAGTAAGAATGCTTTGAAAAATAGACATGTTAATAGTTTATTTGTATCCTTCCTGGTAAAATACTTAATTAATTAACAAAATGCAAAGCGTGTGAACAGAATAAAAATCTAACTCAAACAGTTTATTTGTTGTTATAAGTATATTTTTCTTATTTCTACAATATCATTACATAAACTTCACTTGTATTTGCTGTGTCTTATGCACATACTATATCTCTTTCAAATTGTCTATTGCATTATTTTCTAACACTCTCTGCACTCCTCTAGTTTTTTTGTCATTATTTACTTTGCTATTTTTATATATTGTTCTGCCTTGTGCATTCTTCTATCATTTTGAGGAGCTGTGAAACCTACATTAATGTTTGTGTTGTAAACCACAATTTCGAGCAGGGAGTTCCGAGAACATGTGTCTATGGTGTCCAAGTCATACAGGGAAGAAGAAACCGGTCCGTACGCCCAGTCTGTGAACTTTCTCGAGAGAATTCGATTTTCTTTTTCTTTTATTTCTCGACTGAGTATGTAATGAAGGATCTGAAAGAGATTTTTTTTTTAAATACAGAGAACTATTAGAACAGAAAGCGAGTAAAATATTTCTACTCTATTAAATACAACATAGAAAACTAAAAGGGAATAGTTAAGAATACAAGACTTTCCATGTTTTTATTTTGTGGATATATTTGATCCGAACTTTAGCACTTTATCACCTTAGGTATTTGATAATACAGACGAGACCCGTTAAAATGAGCTACGTTATAACATAGTTCCACGCGATTGCCTGATGGCTCTTGATTTTCCTTCCACTTCTGTTTAAAGTGGAAGGATGTTTTGCCTTACTGAATGGCGATACTCGGGGTCCAAAGAATCACATTGAGAAGTATTTTCGCCAAAAGGTGAGTGGAGGCGAGATGAACATTTCATGTCACCAATTTAACTATAAAAATCTGGTGAGTTTCTACTGCTAAACAAACTCTTAATGCATCAGCACCAAGCACAATATGCTTACCTCTGTCTTGCCAGTTTTGGCTGCAAGTTGCATTGGTGTGAGGCCATTGTTGTTCACAATACTTTCTAAAGACTTGTTTTTACACGTTCTCAGGATTGTGTCGTACATGCGTATTATGAAGGCATTTTGTGCTTCGGAATGCTCAGCCACAGTCACCAAAGCATGAAGTACTGTATTTCCCAAAGAGTCCTGAATTGTAACATCAGTCAGGTTATTTTCCATAAGTAGCTGCACTACATCCGGCTGATTGGTACAGGCAGCCAGAGCCAGTGGGGTTTCACCTGTGTACAACAACACAATTATATGCAAATTATATCACACTAAGAAATCTAAATAATGTTTCAAAAAAAATATAGAGAATTAAGATGACATAAAATAGTGATTATCAGAGATATATATCACTACCTTTTTTTAAGGACTTAGGAAGTGGACCAAATGAATGTAAACATTAAGTATTAATACAAAAACATGGACAGTATAGGTTACTTGGATTGGAATGTAACTGATTCATCATTCAGGTAGTGGATGTATGGAATAGCCTGCCAGCAGAAGTGGTAGAGGTAAACACAGTCAAGGATTTTAAGCATGCGTGGGATAGACACAAGGCTATCCTAGCTATAAGACCGGGAACGGGGGACTAATAAAAGTACTCAAAAAAAAATTGGGCAGACTAGATGGACCGAATGGTTCTTATCTGCCGACACATTCTTTGTTTCTATGTTTCTATGTTTCTATGTGTTCATGAAATATATTTTTTATATAAGGGTCTGGGTATTGGTTATAAGACACAGAGCTAGGCATTCTGGGACAGGAAGTAATGGATTCTGTATTTAGTATAACTTACCAAAGTAAAATCCTTCATGTTTGTGCTTTGGATTAAAGAACCGGCCCTGTGCACGCACATTTATTTTGGCTCCTTTCTTGATTAGGAATATTACAAGGTCACTTTGTCTTCTTTCAATAGCAATATTTAATGCAGTTTGTCCTAGAAAAAAAATCAGTATGGTTCACATCTACATTGTTTTTGCAAATAATCGTAACTGGTAGACATTGCTTCCAAAATATGTTTCTTTCTATCTGATTCACACAATAAATTGGCATTTTTATATATCTACAGACATGTTATAGGTATCAAGAAATGTTGTTAACGCTATTGAACAATAAGCATAGACTTCTAAGGTGGACAGAGTTCCCTTGCCTTGTTCAGTAAATACAACAAATACCGTACTAACAATGAAAACATCAAACTTCATAAAAAAGAAACTGCAAAGGTCAGATCATGTTGTAATATTCTGATTTCTATGTGTAGAAGTAGAATTGTTTTAGAATTGATGTTCTATAGAACGTTATGGAATGTGCAATTACTGGTGTGGATTATTCTTCATGGTTTAATGTGTGTCCTTGTTAATTAGATCGGTAAGCAGCATGAGGTAGGAGATTTGTTTTAATGAAATAGCATGGGGTTATAATTTCAGAGGGTAGATACTTGCTATGCTTCTTATTCATGCCTTCTATACAATCATTTATGAATGAAATCCATGTTTATTGAGCTACATAGACAGTTTTGAGATAATGTGTGTAGCGCAGGTATGATAAAAATAAATAGTATTTCTGCCAGAGGAATGCAAAGCACACTGAATTAATAGATGTTATCATTACCCAATCACTGGCACTCATTTATTAACCTTAGAAGGATGACGTTGAGCCTGACAGGATTTGAACCTGCAACCCTTGAGGTGTAAAGCAAAATTGTAAACTTCTGGTACTCCAGCTGTTGTAAACTTGACTCCCATAATGCACTGCCAGGAACTACCATAATCCATAGAAGCTGGATGATAGATACTGCCTATCCCTGCCTGAGTCAGGCACTAACTGGAGGCTAGTCATCATTGCTAATAGAGTGTTAGATAGAGTACCATATTAAAGCCCCTGGTAACTGCTTAAAGGGACACTGTCAGAAATGATTTTCGTAGGACAGACATAATACAGTCTGGTAAGGTACATATACTGTGTGTAGCAATAATGAACCAATGGGAGTCAGTTGGTAACCTACCTTTGTAGTTTTCCTCCGTATATTCAGCATTGATAAATCTGTCCAAGAACTTATTTTCTTCGGCGAATGAAATCAGTATTCGCACTGTGACAGGAGTGTTTTCATTGATGTTTAGTAACGCCTTCATCAAACAGGTTTTCCCAGTATCCTTTGATGTCAGTTTGTACATGAAGAAATCTGGAACATTAAAATACAGCAGGCATGTATTTATAAGTGGTTTCGGAAGGGATGTGTTGCTGATTCACAAGTTCACAGATTTAAAAAGAATAAATACGTGTCAAATAAACAAAGAGAGCATGGCTAAACAGGACTGAACTCAGCAGTGATGGATAGCATACTAGCGACTGTGGTCTATGGCCATCACTGCTACAGGAAATGTAGGCCTCACACACCACCATTAATTATTTTCATACACAATAACCTAATCTGGATAATGGTCATCCAAGTGGTCATCCGTTAACTGCAACAAGAGCCAAGATGATTGATACATTGAGAAACCAGCTTAGAGATGGCAGAAAGTAAAAAAGGAGATGCAAGTTGCACAAATATGTCATAACTGAGGTCCTCTAGGTCCACTACAGGCATGATAACTACATTCTCTTTGTGTCACCCAATAACAGGACAAAATGATACAGGGCTTCATGAAGCAATATATCTGGAGACAGAAACATGGTCTAGGATTCTTACCTTGAGCACCTTTCTCAGTAAATCCAGCAGATGATTCCTTTGCTTCTTCGAGAAGTCTACACAATGCTTCCACGTCTCCTTCAGAAACTGTCTTAAACAGAAGGTTTTTTGGTGGCCTTCGTACATTCTTCCTGTGGTTTAATCCTGACTCTTGCCTAAAACAGTAAAATATAGAATTGGTTCGGTTGGACATTGTATATAGTTTGCAGCTTGGCAGTGTAAGGGTTTTCAGTTAAAAATAGAATCTATCAAACAACAAGCAAAAATGTAAATTTTACTGCTTAACTTAACAAATCTATAATGGAATTAATTCATAAAAATCCATGAAACAATTGCCAGATTACATTGTCGTCTGCTGTTAAACTAATTGGCAGTATGCAAAAATACCTTTCTGTGCTTCTAGCAGGCTAAAACTGTGAAGTACTTATAAATATCAAAAGTAATGTCTTATTCCCCATTAGCATCTGTAAATAATATTCTATTTTAGGATTAGCTCTATAACCCATCCAAAATTTAGAAGATCATATAATACAAAAATAAGACCCATTTGTTCAATTCCATGCCAAATGAAAATCCCTCCAAAATTAAAATTTCTACAAAAGAACGAAACTCATCACATTACCATGGAAATCAGAAAAGGCACGCCACCAAAACATTCATTTCATGCAAATACGTTTGTAATACATGCCCACAACATGCTCCATGGAACTATAGCACCAAAATAGTAATTAATTCAGTCAGGCTTCATTTGGGGCCTTGTAATAATTTACATTTTCAGTATGAGCTTTCATATTAATTATTTGTATTGAAATTTTGTTCCAAGAAGTGGATTTTGGCCAACCCCTATCGACAATGGGAATGAGAGCATAACAGAAAAGAAACAGTAAATAATATGCAATTATTTGGGAACCAACCATTTTTTGATGTAATAAATCTACTCAGATGTATACAATAATTTTCCCAACAACACATGGTGGGCTCAATATAATAATGAAAAATGCATTTGAGACTAGGAATATTACACTTTCACAAACTGCCATAAGGTGTACTGAATTAAGGTATACTGAGGGTAGATAAGAAAAGATAAAGTAACAAGTAGGGAATTGCTGAACAATAACTACAGAATTCTGAAAAAGAAACATAGAGATCTAAATAGAGAATAAAATGTATCATGGACTCACATAACTCACATAAGCACAATAACATAGGTTTGAGTCCTGGGCAAATATTGGATAGGCAAAGTCTAGCCTTCCACAGAAAAACTGAATAAATAGTTGTGAAACTGTCTGCTTAGACAGCCCTGATGGAAATATAAACCTGTGCATTGTAGGCGTCAATTAAGGTAGTGATTAGCCAAAGCGTTATATAGATTTGTACACAAGCCTCACACCCACCATATAAAAGATCTTACCTATTGCCATAGTGTTGGAGCAAATGTTCTGTCACATCTTGAGGAGTTTGAGGGGAATCTATATCCTCGCTTTTCCTGCTGTCGCTAATCAGAGTGGAAAAAATACAAGTTTGAATGAGACAAGCAAATGACAACAGTTTTTGTGGCATAAGACTTTGCAAGAAGAATCACGTTAGTTACTGGCAGTATAAATGGAGGGAAATGGGTAATAACGCTATGGTACAGAGTCATTTCAGGAATTAGAATGATATCACATACTTTGTGACACAATCACATGGATCATTTCCATTTCAAAAAATCCCCCACTAATCTCTATATGGCTGGCTGTATTCTTTGGATGCTGACAGAAGTTGTGTGAATATTCTTACATAAGTGTAACGAAGCTCAACTAGGACAATCTTATCCACAGGGCAAAGTAACTCAACCACCAAGATGAGTCCATCACTGCCCCTTTCTGTGCACTATATTCCAAAGGCTGACACAAAAAGGGAAAAAAACTAAACAATAAATAGGGAGCTATATATACAACTTACACAAAGCAAAGTGATTTAAAAAAAAGGCACCATCAAAGAAGTTTAAATAAGATTGTGATTTCACTATTTTTTATAAATCCAAATATGTTGTTGGAGCTGTGATTTTCCATGCTCACAGGCTTATGTATTCCTCAACAAGTTTCTGATGCAGCCTTTGATTTTACAACACTCTGCCTTCTCCCAAACCAATACAACCAACCCAACGGGTGAAAAGACACCCCCTAATGTCAATGCAAGTTCCACCTCTGACATTACCGCATGCATTTATTATGTTTTACATACATTTTCATTCAGTGGTATCATGGTAAATCTTATCATTTCCATAATGAACATGATTTTAAAAACAAAACAAAAACTCTTGTTTTGGGATGATGTACTTACCCAATCCTTATCTTTGAGTCCATGGGCTTTGAAAACACTGGAGGAGATGACTTGCTGGGGGCAACAGGAAAGTCGGTGGTATCACTGAAATAAGGATTAGATGAAGCAGTACTTAGAGCAGGGTCAGGGTCTTCGTGATTAAGATAGTTACCCATTGGCTATAGTTTGAGTGGATAATCAGTCTCCTAATAACCCAGTTCATGTGATGGGGCATTAGATCTATGAATGAACAGCTTCATCGAGTTTTGTGATATGACTGACGGCAGAAACATGTATTCAGATCAAGACCAAGGGATGAGGGCAGGACACCAAGCCTACCTACCTAACCAGTTGGGTTAATTATGAAACACAGTCTGAATCAGCCACATGAAAATCTAATTATAGAACTAGGATGCAGGGAGTAGCTTGTGTTAATCACAATTGGCTCTAAGATGTCACAATGGTCCTGATAATTCCCCCAATAATAGGTCAATGTGGACAACCACCATTTGGACATTGGAATAGTAATTCACATTTGCTTTATTTCATCTCTGTTAAGAATGATCAGGGAAATCTATGGGAGCGATCTGTTAAAGTGAGGTGCGTCCCACTGAACTAGCTATGCGTTGTGCATTGATATACCTGGCAAGTGTCTCCTGCTAAAAGAGCTCAATAGGCCCCGAACCATGCATTTTTACCTCGGAAGAAATGTTCAAAGTGCTACAACTCATCTAGCTCCCTATGTATTTGCACTAAATAGTAGGTTATGGCAAATTGATAAGCTAATGGCAGAAATCAGGGCAAAATGGCTAAATTGGAAAGATTCTCCAGCTCAACTATTTTGGCCTAAGTTTTACAATTTGGTTGTTGGATTATTATTGTTTTCTGTTTATTGAATCAACCAATTATAGCTTAGTAAAAAGTCAAAAAGGAGGGGATACGATAGAAACAGGTGACTATATGCAGGGATTAAACTAGTGTTGCCAAACAGTCAGTATTTAACTGGCACGCTAATAAAGAATTGGTTTTAGGAAAGTGCTTTCTATGGAAAAAACAGCATTATTTCATGAATAGGTGTCAACCCCAGAATCAACACAGTAACAAAGTCAAGTACGTGTGCAAAAAAGAGAATTACTAGGCTAATACTAGGTGTACATGGGATGGCAATTCAACAGAAGCTGCAAAGATGAATTCAATGTAGTAATAAAATTGTACAGCAGATTCATCTTGTACATACAATATACATATTAGGCATACAATTACCATGCACATAAGACAAGGAAACTAGTCACATTGAATTAAGTGATATGCAATACACTCCCATTGTCCTCAGCCAGTATCAAGGGCTGGAGAAAGTTGCTCAACCAGCTGCAAGTGTTCCTGGCAGCCTATATGTTTATATATATATTTTTTTATATATATATATATATATATATATATATATATATATATATATATATATATATATATATTTATATTATATACAGCATCACTAGATCTGGGCTTTTCACTGAATGGATCCTGTGGATTTATGCAAAAAGGCTGCAGTTATGGTCTGAATTAAAGACCAACATAGGTAGGAAGTTGCCAGTTATTTCTTTACCTTGTATATATAACATGGACACAGAAAATGTAAACTAGCATTAAATTAAATTCTTACAAGCAATTTAAAGGTTGGTCTGGGTGTCACAATGACTTTTGTATGTCAGTATTATATATTTGGGAGCAGCAGCAAGCAAAAATAATTCTCCGCTGTGTCACATCTCTCACAACAACTCTTATTGTTTTGAAAATAGTCAAGAATGTAGGGTTTCCCATTGGTTGAGTGATCCCTATGAGTATAAGTGGAGTAAACACATAATGCCTGATCGCAGAAACTGATCACTGCATTGTGAGGCATTCTATGTATTTTTATCCTTCCTACTTTTAACCTCTTCACAATGGTAAGACGTTCCTTGCTATGTAAATTACTGCACTCAAACAACTCATCACAGATTCCCTGGCCTTAGCCTGACATGGAAAATGTAACCAAAGCTCAAACTGAACACTGGCTATATTTTCCTAAAACGTCTTGGTTCAGGCACTCCTGCGTGGTGTTGCAAAGTTTTGCAAGTTTTGGACAGTTTTTGTTAAGACCCAGATTGAGTCTCTGCTATTGTGTCCCTGGCTCCTGATGACTTTCAGATCTGGGCCAGTAACAAAGAAAATGCTGTTTGGTGGTTCCGTCCTTTACGATGAAGTCACTTAAAGGGCACTAAAGCCATGTCATGTAGTGGAGCTCCGGCTTTTGTGAGACTAGATGCATGATTTCAGGATAACACATTAAAATGTGCTTTATTGCAATGCTGTTGACTGAAGATTAGTGTGGGTGTAAATGTATAATTCTGATCATTTTCTTACCCTTTTTTCATCCCATTTTCCATAAGTTTTTGTGTTCTGGGGGGAGTCCCCGGTGCAATTCTGTCTTTGACCAGAAGGGGCACAATGTCACTTGGACCTTTACTCATGATCCTGTGTTTCAAAAGAAAATAGAGTTCAATTATTTGGAACTACTCAGCAGAGATGAGTTTAAACATTATTGCTTCATTAAAAGAAAATCAAATGTTAGTTCCCCTTATATTTAGTAAATAGTACAGATTTCTTTAGAGATACACGCGGGTTTACTCTTGGCCCTGCCTCATAGCTGAGGCAGAACCAGTCAAGAGGCTGGCAACACTGACAGTTTCAGTGTGCACACAGCCAATCAGAGAAAGGGCTTGCCCGGTCCGTCAGTCTGGTCTTGCGTGCTCTCTCTGCCAGTGAAGAAAAAAACACTCATTTTCAAAGAGATTCACCAGAGGAGACATTGCTCTGTGAGGAACATGATTGTGTATATATACATCTCCGCTTTGTGAGAGGGTGCAATAGCAGGGGAGCCTGCTCAGAGCACTTCAGGGGCATGCGATAATGAATCACAGCGAATCATTTGCCGTCCGTTGAGACATAAGGCATCTCAGGCACGAAGCCAAGTGGTTAATGATGGATGACACACTGAGTCCATCATAACAAACTGTTCTTTAAAGAAATATTCTGACATGGAATGTCTTTTTTGTTGTTTGTCGGAAAAATCCAACAGAGCTGCTGGTGATAGTAATCAGAAAAATGTATTACAGGTTAAGTCTAATTAAGGAGCAGAGTATGACAATGGAATTGAATTGTATTAGACATTAAAGTCCCCTCTGTTGATCTCTTTTGAAAATGAGTGTCTCTCACTACACTAGCGGTCAACGACAGCCACAGAACTGTTGGTCAGAGGGTAAGCTGGCATATACATTAATAAGTACTATATACTAGGGACACTGGCACTTTCTAACATATTTTTACAACTTTTTTGGAATAAGAAAATAATACTTTTTAATATAATTTGCAAAACAACATCATGCACATCATTTACCATGAAAAATAAATCTGATATTAAATTTATATGTGAAAAAATACATTTGTGCTTATTAACTTCACCCTTTCTGTATTACGTTATGCAACATGATGCTATAACCAAATGTTTTATGACAATATGTAGACACATGCACATGTAAAGCTGATCAGTAAACAGCATAATATGTATCTTACACAGGAAGTGGGCAGTAAAAGTAGCCTTCTTTACAAGAAATAGTGGCAAATCTGGCATTCTGCATTCCATTTATCCCCTTTTTCTGGACGTTAGATGTATAGGTTGTGCAGGCCCCACAGAATTAAATTGTGCTGAGCATGAGGAAGTTTTGCTCAGAAGTAACCCAATCACAACCACAACCGCAAATTAGACTCATGTGGATGATTTCCAGTTACTAGTACCTATGTGTTAGCTGCGAGAGGCCTTACAATTAGCACTTTGATATGTAAGTTTTCAAAGTAGCATGAAGCAATGAACAGAGTTCAAAGGTTCAGCGTTGACTTAAAATGTGCAAGAAAAACATATAGAATTATTTTTATTATAAACTTCTAACTTATCATTTTTAGATGACATGCAGACTTTGACAGAATGGACATAAGAAATGGAAGACCTGACATTTTTCTCAGAATTAATTTGTGTAGCCAATACAAATGAATGTAGTGTTGACTGTTTCTTTAAAAGTACTCTTACACAGTGCCAGCATACCTGGTGTACAAATATTATAGTGCATACTGACCCAACGAAAGTAGTATATATGTGTTATTTGGCAGGAGGAGATTTGTGAGGTGCAGACCCTTATCATATATATATAACAGACCAAGAATTTCCTCCATCCCATCCCACATACTGTTTTTGTTTAAATTATAATACATTATATGAAATTGTGTAAAAGAACTAACGCAAGTCCTTTAAAAATATTTCACTTTTAAAAAGGCAGCTAACGACTCTTCTTTTGTTTCTGGGCTCACTATCTACCTCCCTGCTAAATGTCAGACCATGGATTTCACCTCACCACAGATGGCTGAACGTGAACTAACAATCTCCAAATTCTGGTCTAGTTTCTCATAGCCCCCAGCTATGCCGCTTCAGGACTACTATTTATTTATCCTCTAGTGCCTGATTCTGTGGAATACCAGAGGTGAAACATTTTGAATATGTACAAACCAACGTGCCCGTGCTGATTAATCAGGACAGTCCCAATTCAGGACCAAAATCCCAAGGTACCGATTTCATTCTCCTCCTTTTTATCTGTCTATTTTCAAGTCTGTAACAGTCATTTGTAATTGGATTTTTATTCCAGAACATGAAGAAGCCAATCAGAATACTTCACTGAATTTTGTTCTCTTCAGATATTTTTTTAGCAGTAGAATATTCCATATTATTCGCACACATATTTAGATTTTGTTTGGTTATTTTATGTAGCAACCTTTTATATTTAACCATACTTTCCAAAGTATTCATAGCTCATACAATTACGATACATGCATCAGCGTTTATGCCCATTAATGCATTATTGCCAGATAATTTGGAGCATTTCTGAGAAAAATGAGCTCCTACCCATTCTGAAATCAGTGTTCACGCTTGCCATTAGCACAAAATGAGGCCTGCATGCATTCACTGTTCAACAGTATTGCCATACCAAATGCACTGGGTATACATACATGTGCATGAAACACTGAGTGCAATTACAAACCACTTTGCGCTCTGCCTCCATCATTATGGAGACACTGCACAGATTTCTGAAATGTTCAGCGATTAGACAGATCGAGATTTGCCACAAAAAAGCAAACTGTGGTGAATTAACAAGTCAATTGCAACACTCAGACATTAACAGCTGAGTTGGAAAGGTAGGTTAGGTTATTTTTTCAACTCCGCAATTAATTCCTGATATTTGCTGCTGAGTTCACTGCAGTTCACTTTATAGTGAATAGATCGCTGCCCCAGCAAAGCAATCATCTAAACAAAAAAAAAAACATTTACCCAACATAGGGGATCGAAAGTAATTTTTTTCTACTCAGAGATCACCAATGTGATCCTGAATAGGCACAAAATTGCTGATATTTTGGCATTGACTGAAAGAGTAGCCTTGGTTCTCTGGACAGACTTCTATGTGGAAGCAACCAACATCCTCACGAAATTGGCCAGTTTAAATAAAAAAGTTACTAAAAAAGTAAAACAAATTTTAAAAAGTTACATATAAATAAAATACTTCTAAAAGGAAATTTAAAGGAAACATATAATGTAAAAGTATTTTAGTATAATTACATTATTGTTATTTCTATCCTTACAAAATATAACATTAATATATGAATATTTTTTTATTATTTAGAATTGTTTTTATTTTATTCTTTATGACTTCTACATCCAAATCGCCATTTTAACCAATTGAAATGCTGGAAATGTGTCTGGGAATTTCAACCAACTGTGGCCAAAATTTGTTTCGAAATCAGCCATGTTGAGTAGCTTAATTTGCGGATTTCTCTGCAGTTCAGCTTCAATCAATGATCAGGCCCCGTTTCAGACCACTTTGCACTATATTGAGCAGACAGCCGAATTTTAGAAGAACAAAAAATATCCAATGCAAAATGCTGGCAAACATGAAGATAGTTTGTTTCTAATGTTATTGCTCTGGAACGCTTTTGAAGCCAAATCTATAATGCTGGAAACTACAAAGATTAGCAATCTATCCACTCCCAGATTGTAAAATCCCATTGCACCATGCTTGGCCTGCCGACCCACACCCCTTTAGATCTTGGGGGCAGTAGAAGTTAATGCCAAATAAGTGTTTTTTTTTTAAATTTTTATTATTCAAATATTTGCTGATGATTTTTTAAAGCAAATATGCAGATTAAGTGTTTCTACCTGAAGCTGAGCTTGTCATCCACACATTTTGTGGATGACACATGTACTTTAGGAATGAATTACAGTCTATCCCCTTAAAGTAGTCTTATTATAAATGATTAAATGGCCCAAAGTTTCAAGAGTCATAAAGGGGTTAACTATTTTCATTACCATCAGTAGAGAAAATGAAATCTGTACCAATAGGCTTCAATGTATCAGCAGCCCACCACATGCCCTGATAAAGTACCTCATCTTGGTTGGTTCTCTGCCCTAATGTAACTGCAGCACACATAAATTACTCTAATTATATGACAGCATTAGAGAATTATAACTTACGTTATTAGAGGTGGTTCAGCTACTGTCATGCTGGTTTTAGAGCTTACGCATGTGAGCCAGATGTGAATAACTCCCAGTCACTGTGTTTATTCAGTCACATGGCAGTACACAACAACCAGTGCATGGTATGAATACCTGCTGTACTCTCATTACAAATAACAGTAAAGAATGGTGTGGAATGTAAAGCAAACTGTATCAACACTAAACAAGCTCTGTTTACATGAAGGCAAGAGAACAGTTAAACCTATTTTTGGGGGGATTATAACACAGTGGGGTCTATTCAATCTATTCAATAAACAGTGAACTGAGGTAAATTGACCTGAGAATTGTGAAAATAAGTTCAAAGTATCTGAGAAACAAAGGGATATATTTTTTTTCAACTATCTTTTAGTAAAGTAAGACTGGAAACAAAATAATTACAGCAAAACACTAGAGCATAATGATTAAAATGATATCCATATAAAGAGTGATTTATAGCAGACTAACAATAAACATCACCAAATGTTTCTATACACTAGGAATTCAGTTACACACTATGTGAAAATACAAAATAGGCAACTTTAATAAACGTTATCATAATAACAATACTAATGAAAGTTTTCCATTAATCTCTCACCAAAAACCTGATGACTGAGATTCAACTCTTTAATATTATTATTATTAATATTTCCTTCATAAAGCACCATCATATACTGTAGTGCGGTACAACTGGTTAATCAAAACACACAAATAAGGGATCAATATGTAATTGAAGAATAGGCAACGAGGGCCTTTAAACTGCTTACTGTCAAACATATATACATACATATATATATATATATATATATATATATATAGATATAGATATATATATATAGATATATAGATATATGAAATAAAACAGTGAACAAACAAAATCATATACATTGTAAAAGGTAATCACCAGCTTCCATGGATAAACTTACCCGGTGTGCTTGTTTCCCCACACAAGCATACAAAACAAGTAGTGTTTTTCAGGGCCAGGCAGACCAGCTGATAATAGTCCTTTATAGTTTAATCCAAGCTGGAGAATGAGCAGTAGTGGATAGTGTTCCAGTTATAATGTGACTGAGACTATAGCCAGAGGAAGACATCATAAATACTTTGGAGCTTGTGCAGTGTCATTAATAGTAAGTCCCACCTCCTGGCCATGCTTTCCATATCTGGTCAATCAAGTTGAGCATCTTCTTCAAACTCATTCCAAGTGAGTATGTCACTGAATCCCATTCCATACAAACTGTTCAGGGATATACCTTTGTTTTCAGCTATCAGTAGTGGACAAAACTTTGCTCTTTTGGACTTCATTTTTATAAAGATGGCTGATTACTTGACAACCACTTTACTTACTATATTTCTGTACAGTATATTAATATACGCATATGTTTGTTCTCACTATGCTGTTTATTAGATATGTTAGGTGTATTATTTATAAGTGAGTTCAAATGAGAAATGGTTGATGTTATTACATATTAATACCCATAGTTGGCCAGAATGTCCACAATCCAATCATGAAGTCCCATTAAAACTCATTTCAATGCCAGATTCTCACCTTTTTTATACCTTTTATTTTTTAGATCTCATATTAAGTGTGATTAATTTACACAAAAATAAAGGTTAAAGTACAATATACAATAAATCATTTAAATAGTGATTTAAATGATCCAACACAGAAAATACTTACATAAATGTAGTACAGGTCAAAAACTTGTGGAAGATGCCAGATGTCACAACATTGAAACCGAAAATTAAATATTGAACAACCACAATAGAGCTCACTGACGCAGATAACAATTATTTCACCCAAATATAAATGGCTGGTATCTGACTTACAAAGGAAAGAGAAATACACTGCTCTGATGTTGGAAAGGCTCAGTAACATGTGTAGGCATAAACTTGAACTGTTGCACATGCTAATTAACTCTCCTTTTGGAGGTCCCATTAAATAATAAGGGATTTCTCTTACAATTAGTGAGATTCCTGGCAGAGTCTCAAATAAAACTGAGGAGATTTGGTGATGGTTTTTTATCTGACGTCTGCTAGCTGTATTTATCCTGCCAATGTTGGCTATATAGCCCTAACCATTTAACACTACAGTTCAAAAGTTTAAAGTCAATAAAAATGGCCTTCTTTAGAACCTAAATGATTATTTGTAACCTTGCAACGACTCATTTGATGTATGTTTTCATGGAAAACCTTTTGAGCAGTAGTGTATATAGTTAACCTGAGTCGAAATAAACATTTTAGACAGACTCTAAACTAAATGCCTTGGAAAGTAGTCCTGTCAATTTTCCCACAATCCCCCCTCATCTTTTAAGGCCTTTCTACTTATTTTTACTATAAACAACTCGACTACTGCCCCATCCGTATAAGAATTCATGCTGCAATTCTAAATTGACATTCCTTTTACCCTGACGAGACCCCTAGGGTTCCACACCCGCTGCCTCATTGAAGTAGTACAGTATATAAGCACATTACAGCCAGAGGGGGGATTCACATTATGATAAGTAGATTTTCCTGGAATTCCCAGCAAACAACAACTGATTTCTCAACAATATGGAAGATTCCTGGAACACATGGGGTGTGAAGGTTTGGCATGCTGACCCTTTCTCAGATTTACTGTAGATTTAGTGTAGATTACATGTGTTTAACAGGGGGTGATAAATAATATGTCATTCACAGTTTACTTATGGTATTTTACTGCATTCTATTTGAGCTTTTATTCATATACTGATAAGGGTACTGCTGATATGTATGTATTATTTTCATATAGGATTTTATTGCACTGCTTTAATTTAGCTCTATTAGTTATTGTATTTACAATACTATGTATTAGATATTGTATTTACAATTATTGTTTTTACAACTGTAGGTAAAGATATTAGGAAACATATATAGTAGTGGAACATCTGCTGTTGTTGGCAGCATAACAGCTCTCATCACACTTAACCATCCAAAGATAGACGCAGCAGTGCCCATCATGCTTAACCACTGAGCATAGCAGGTGGGTTTCTGTGACGCTGGTTTGGGTTTAACATTAAGAAGTGGACATATAACAGGATCATGTCATTTTAATTTATCATTAGTAAGTGTTACTGAAATTGCTAGCTGTTTAGATACTGAGAAATTAGCGTTTTGATGATATAATGGTACAGCTGCAATCACAGATAATTAGACTGTACTGTACACCATACATAACTATAAAATATGTAGTGTACACATAGACAACATCTGTCTTAATCTGAACCGAGGACAGAGCTGAGGTAACAGTAACACTAATTATCTCCTCACAGACATTCCAAACATTTCATAATTCAGAACTTCAGAGCTTCAGCCTCACCTGCCATGTGAATAGGATAGCCACATTCTCTTCACCTGCCATGGTGAATAGGATAGCCACATTCTCTTCACCTGCCATGGTGAATAGGATAGCCACATTCTCTTCACCTGCCATGGTGAATAGGATAGCCACATTCTCTTCACCTGCCATGGTGAATAGGATAGCCACATTCTCTTCATCTGCCATGGTGAATAGGATAGACACATTCTCTTCATCTGCCATGGTTAATAGGATAGTCACATTCTCTTCATCTGCCATGGTGAATAGGATAGCCACATTCTCTTCATCTGCCATGGTGAATAGGATAGCCACATTCTCTTCATCTGCCATGGTGAATAGGATAGCCACATTCTCTTCATCTGCCATGGTGAATAGGATAGCCACATTCTCTTCACCTGCCATGGTGAATAGGATAGCCACACTCTCTTCATCTGCCATGGTGAATAGGATAGCCACATTCTCTTCATCTGCCATGGTGAATAGGATAGCCACATTCTCTTCATCTGCCATGGTGAATAGGATAGCCACATTCTCTTCACCCGCCATGGTGAATAGGATAGCCACATTCTCTTCACCCGCCATGGTGAATAGGATAGCCACATTCTCTTCACCCGCCATGGCGAATAGGATAGCCACATTCTCTTCACCCTCCAGGTAGAGTAGGATAGCCACATTCTCTTCACCCTCCATGGCGAATAGGATAGCCACGTTCTCTTCACCCGCCATGGTGAATAGGATAGCCACATTCTCTTCACCCGCCATGGTGAATAGGATAGCCACGTTCTCTTCACCCGCCATGGTGAATAGGATAGCCACATTCTCTTCACCCGCCATGGTGAATAGGATAGCCACGTTCTCTTCACCCGCCATGGTGAATAGGATAGCCACACTCTCTTCATCTGCCATGGTGAATAGGATAGCCACATTCTCTTCATCTGCCATGGTGAATAGGAAAGCCACATTCTCTTCATCTGCCATGGTGAATAGGATAGCCACATTCTCTTCACCCGCCATGGTGAATAGGATAGCCACATTCTCTTCACCCGCCATGGTGAATAGGATAGCCACGTTCTCTTCACCCGCCATGGTGAATAGGATAGCCACATTCTCTTCACCCGCCATGGTGAATAGGATAGCCACGTTCTCTTCACCCGCCATGGTGAATAGGATAGCCACATTCTCTTCACCCGCCATGGCGAATAGGATAGCCACGTTCTCTTCACCCGCCATGGTGAATAGTATAGCCACATTCTCTTCACCCGCCATGGCGAATAGGATAGCCACATTCTCTTCACCCTCCAGGTAGAGTAGGATAGCCACATTCTCTTCACCCTCCATGGCGAATAGGATAGCCACGTTCTCTTCACCCGCCATGGTGAATAGGATAGCCACATTCTCTTCACCCGCCATGGTGAATAGGATAGCCACGTTCTCTTCACCCGCCATGGTGAATAGGATAGCCACATTCTCTTCACCCGCCATGGTGAATAGGATAGCCACGTTCTCTTCACCCGCCATGGTGAATAGGATAGCCACATTCTCTTCACCCGCCATGGCGAATAGGATAGCCACGTTCTCTTCACCCGCCATGGTGAATAGTATAGCCACATTCTCTTCACCCGCCATGGTGAATAGGATAGCCACGTTCTCTTCACCCGCCATGGTGAATAGGATAGCCACATTCTCTTCACCTGCCATGGTGAATAGGATAGCCACGTTCTCTTCACCTGCCATGGCGAATAGGATAGCCACATTCTCTTCACCCGCCTTGGTGAATAGGATAGCCACATTCTCTTCACCCGCCATGCTATTGTCAGCGACTTAACATTGGACTGAAGCCAATTATTTGAACGGATAGGCAATTTGGAGAAATATTCCCAGTTTAGCTATTAATGCCTGATATTTGCAGTTCCCCACAGTTCAACTTTTAGAGACGAGACCCTGGAGTTTAATATTGCTGCTCTCAAGAATAATGATAAGTAAAGTTAACAAGGGGGGAAAAAGGTAATTCTACATGACATTAAATTAAACTTTGATATTAAAGCAGGAGTAAAACCTGTGTATCCTTTTTTAATGAGGTGGGTAGCTACTTCTGCCTCATTATATGTCTAAATGGTCTACTCAATAAAGAGAGAATTAAAGGGAATTCAGGGAAATTCTCCAAAATGTTGTTACTAAATTTATTAAGTACTTAATATTAATGGTGCACTAATTGTGTACCATTAAAAATATTTTCTCCCCTAGTCTTTGCAAAGGCAAAAGCCTTGAGGGCTCCCATGTCATAGAGCAGTGCTCCATGACTGCAGAGTGATAAAGTCTCTGATTGGTAGGTGCGTGCATTAATTGCATGCCACACAGCCAATCAATGGTTTGGGGCCGCTCACCAATCAGAGCTGCCAGGTTGCAGAGAACCCTCCCTGTAACATGGCAGCCTGGAAGTCACTGTTTGAATTCTAGCTTCTGAACAATGCTTCATAGTTGTCTTCTTTGACATTAAAAGTTATTACATAGAGGATATACGCCCTCTGAAGATATAAAGGAAAATAAAAATAAATACGCTAATCTCCCCTCCGAAGAAGAAAAAAGAAACGGTTCTTTATTCTTTACGCGTCTTTTCTTTTTCCAGTCCACTGATTTATTTGTGTATCAATAAAAATGTAGCATAATAGTTGAGAATATTTGAAATTATATCTAAAGCCTCCAGACCCCCATCATGTTTTCAATGACTACGCAGTGTACTGTATGGAACTGTATTGAACAGACACTTAACAAGAGTTGTTCTTGGATGTTGTGTATCAATGATTGGTGGGCCTTAGCTGTAGTGTGAGATTATAGAACATGAGCTGATAATTCCTTTTTTTAAATCTTTTATCTTTTTTTATTGTTTTCAAAATAAGAGATTACAACAAGACATACACTGATGTCGCCACAATATAGATGTTACTTCAATATGTTTTATTAATACCAGATTACTTAAACACATTACTTCAATACAGAGATCAGATTATAGGGAGAACAAACATCCAGCCTTTTGATAACTAAACATCATAAACATAATTGGCAGAATTATAAAGACATCAGGAAAACAAACAGACAACTACAACGGAATTACTACAATTAAAACGATGGAATTGGAGACACGTAAAATACGTTTGACTACAGGCTATAATTGACTATGGTTTTTCCGGGTGTGATGGAGGGGGTTGGATGATATATACCAGTTTTGATCTAATCAAGGTAGTTCATATCTAATATTGTGTTTTATTTTATTTTTATTATGTTTGTTATTATGTCCAGGGGTTAACATTTCCCTCATTCCCTTACTTTTTAAATTTGGATGTTGTTATGATCTTTCAGCCACTTGAAGCCCACACTGGCTTAGTATCGTGTCTCCAGAGCCATAGTTGATAATTCCTGACTGGTTGTACCCACCGCAGCAATAAATAGATCAATATCCCACCCACACAGACATACGTAGGAAGGAAGGTGGTATAAAGACATTGGTCCCAGCTTTATTTTAACAAAAAAAAGAAACAACAACTTGGAAACCTTGGCTTCTTACCCCGCTAGCAGAATGCAATACCCCCAGCCTAATGGGGGGGGGGGGGGGGGGATCTCCAGCTGAAGAAAAGCAGTACTGATCAGAAACATTACACAGAATTTTTCCAACTCTGCTACTTTGGCCTTAAGTCTGAAATTCCTGTCTCAATTACCACTTTATTAAGTAGAATCATAAACTTTCTTCCTAGAAGAAAAAAAATTATTTTCCTTACTAAACCTTTAATAGATGTCCTGGAATTAATGAATGGTGCTCACATGTAATATTAGCAAAGCAAGCAGGCGTGATTCTTTATTTATTTGTTTTACGGCAGTATGTATAATGAATTCACATTTATAATTATGTGCACTGTATGTTCACAGCGTGCTATATAAAATAACATCATGTGCGATTCTCCTGACACATAAAGAATTAAAAGGGAGTTCTACAATTCCTAAACACATTTTTTAACTATGACTTCATGCCACTTACCTTAGGCCAGTCAATGTTGTGTAATAATGAGATATATTTATCACATAAAGACATTTGCTTGGATGATTATAAAGTGGCTGAAGGTGGTAGGACAGGATCTGTGAGTTCATTTATGCTCACAGCACTTGCTATCTTATATTTATGTTAATTTTTTGGGAGGCCCTACAGTGTTGAAAGGATCTGAAAAAACACTACAATAGTATTGCTGTTAGTCATATATTATTTTTATTATAATCTGGAACAATAAACATTGTAGTAAATTAACTGAAATGATTATGCTACAAAATAGATTGTATGCTTGTGATACAATACATCCTAATAACAGTAAGCAGATTTCCCAACAATGTTTTAAACTTAAATAAAATGCATGAATAGTTAACCAGTACCAATATGTAATTTTAACTCTTTATATTCTTTATGTTCATGTTTAATATCCATGTATTAAATGTATGTGAAATGCACTTGTTTTTACTTGATAAGACAGTTATTCTGCAGTTTAACATTGAAAATAATTACACAGGGACATACCTAGAGCATTTGGCACCAGGGGCGGACCCTATATTTGGCAGATCCCCCCCACCCCCCCAACATTAAAATGTAAAAAACACCTACACTTTTTTTATGTTTTCAAGAATATTTGTTCCACAAATTTGTAAACTTACACAAGCAAACTCACAATTACACACACAGACTCACACAGAGCGATACATACACAATCACACTAACACACAGACTCACACAGTCTGTGTGAGCCTGTGAGTGTACGTGCAAGTTTGTGGTGTGTAAGTGTGAGACTCACACTTCCACAGAGTCACAGTCACACTTTCACACACAGACTCACACTTACACAGAGTCACACTTACACACATATTATTGGGATCTACATTCTACATACATAACTTACACACACACACTTTTTTATACTATAGATCTTTATTCGGATTTATTGGAGATCATGCAGCGCTCTGGCAACGTAGTTTCCAGATGCTGTTTGTGTATAGTTGTGTGGTGGAGGTGCGGTTACCGCTGCAGACCACGAGTGGACTGCACCTCCATGCCTGCGTGCCACGTTGCAGTGGTGTCATCGGCTTGGGAGCCCAGGGTCTAATAAACTATATAAAATGGCACCCAGGGCTGACCTCACCCCCGCACAGGGGCCTCAAAATTCAGTGATATCCAATAAGGTGAGACAGGCAGGACTGTTGCTATAGTGACAGCAATAGCTCTATTACACTTTATTTGCAGTTTTTAGGAGAAAGGAAGTGTTCAGGGGGAAAAACTTTCTTTAATTTACATGATGCAGCACTTACCTGAATTATGTTTTAAGACAAGGCCCCTTTAATTTTTACTTGTATTTTATAATAAAGTTTTTGCATTTAGAACTTAGCAGATAAACCTTACATACTGCAACATGGAGAGCTACAAACAGTAAAGTAAACATAACACATGATGTAACTATGATTTTTCTCTATGGTGTTTCTGTCAGTTATAACAGGCACAGCAGTACCTCCACAAGAAGATCTAGTTGATGCTGGAAGTGGCAGCTAACAACATTATGTTCTAAACAATCATAATAATGACTAATACAAATATATAGGTGCATAGTTGCCAACATCGGCCATGTTTCCAGGGACACATATTTGTTCCACATGCTGCAGAAAGTGCCTGCAAAATGCAGCCCGGCAATCTGTAGGATGCATATACGCACAGACACAATCCAATTAATTAATCATGGTAGGTTCTCTGAGATCTCCACCCTGATTAATTAATTGGATTATGTCTGTGTGTATATCCATTCTACATGTCGGGCTGCACTTTACATGTTCTTTTCTGCAGTATGTGGAACACATATGTGTAAGTGGACATAAAATAGCAGGGACATTGAAGACATAAAGAAATAGAACTATATTCTGTCAGGCGACTGTACAGTTGGACGTGATGACGTGAGATGTGAAGGTGCGCGTATCAGGAGGCGGGTCCGTGTGGGTGAGAACACCGTTTCTTGCCATGATAGCCGTGACAGAGACAAGCTTTCGGCAGGGCCACAGGGCTAAACGGCGAGGACTATATTGTGTCCAAGACCAGAGTAATGACTTTTACAAGTGCATGATTGTTAGGAGGGGGCAAACTTTACATTTTCTTCTCAGTAGCCTCCATAACACCCAAAGAAAGAGTTTTTCCCATCCATGTCCTACACCCAAACATGAAGGATTAATTAATGACTTATGCATACTTTTTGTGAAGCACATTGAGGAGCAGCTGCTAATGACATACACTCATTAAGTACATGACTTCATGCGGCTGACAGTGGCACTTTCTTCAAAGCAATAGATAGGCTTGTATGAACTACTCATCTAATTAACGGACAACTCTCTCTCACACTACATTAACCGTGCTGTTCCATGTAGCATGACACCATATAAGTGCTTTATCAAGTAAAGGGAATACATGAATAAAAAGGTACAGAAAGTTCCTGGGGTTTCTTAGTAAAATAATCCTGCAAGTCACCAGAGTCCTACCCTCTCAGTGACATCACTGCAAGGAGAACTCCCATAATAATGACATTCTGAATCAGGGTCAGCATTTGGCCGAATGTTCTCTCTATCGCGCATGTATGGTTTGGACCAATAGTAATCCTCCCAATTGCAGATAGTTCTACACATTTACTGTAATATTAGTGTTTAAATAGTTGCGAGCTGGCAAGTACACACTTTCATGCTATTCCACTGAAGAAATAACAGGATGGTGGGTAAACGCGTCGGGTACCGATGAGGGGGAATGATTGAATCATTGAGGGAGACATTTGAGTATCTGACTTTAGTTAAGCTAAACAAATTTTTAAGTCCACTGAATTTAGGCTGGTTTCTCTGGCTATATTGCTTAGCAAGACATCTCTGTTGAATCTTGGTTAACCAAGCCACAGGGAGTGCCATCCACGGTTGCGGCTTACAATAATTTTTACTTTTGGATCATTGCTGATTATCATCAATTTTGTGTTCGATTTTTTGATTTTTTAAATGAATGTTTATATGTTATAACAACGATTCATAAGAGCAGCATTCTCCCAGGGTATCACTTGCATATCTACAGCTCATGTTGAGTATGAGCTGACCTGCCTGTTGCTCTTTTGCTGGTTTTCTAAGACCCTTTATCAGTGAATACACATCATACAGGGTCAATTTAGTTTTCTAACCCAAGCCATCTGGCAAATTGTTTAATATGAGAGCCCTTCTATCAGACTCAGTGAACACTATATATAATTACATACAAACTACACAGACAGCTATTTTATTGCAAGGTGTTTTTCAGACTGAGATTTGATGTTTGTGTCCTAAAATTATAGGCCAAAATTCAGTTTATTGTGATCAAACACTGTTGTAGAGGGAATCTAGCTCACTTTAGTGTATGTTGATATACAACAACTGTATTTATTAGCCCAGCTCAATTATTTAGCCACCACTCTCTCTGTTTAATTAGTCACTCATTATGTTACATTATTAAGTTCGTTTAGAAGGAGCTGCATACATCTAGGCACTCCCCTGTCTCTCTCTTTTTTTTACAGTGTCAGTAGGCACTCCCCTGTCTCTCTCTTTTTTTTTTTTTTACAAAGTGTCAGTAGGCACTCCCCCGTCTCTCTCTTTTTTATTTACAGTGTCAGTAGGCACTCCCCTGTCTCTCTCTTTTTTTTTTTTTTTACAAAGTGTCAGTAGGCACTCCCCCGTCTCTCTCTTTTTTATTTACAGTGTCAGTAGGCACTACTCCCCTGTCTCTCTCTTTTTTTACAAAGTGTCAGTATACACATATTAGTGCCACTTTTCTTTCTTTCCCTCCTCACTTTTTCATTACAACAGCACATAAAATGGTTAGGCATTAAATTGCCTTTTGTAGAATAAAATATATATATTTTTTCCCTCCTATTTTGTCAGTAACAATATATTGCTAGATTGAATCTTGTAAATCTTGCTGATTATTCTGAGTTAATAGATGTTTTATATTATTTCACTGTTTTATTACTAGTTTCCACTTTTTGTTTGTATTTTGTTATTTCTCAACTAGTGTACACCTTTTTAATTTAGTATATATTAAGTTTAAATAAAGGTTCAGTTTTAACATTTTTTTTCAATACCAGATAAAAAATTTTCTTGTCTCATAATTTATTTAGTGGAGTTAATCCCCCAGCCTGGTATTCTGTTACTTTTTGTAACCCTGTTCTGTTGCACAGCACTGCAGAATTTGCTGAAGTTTTCTAAGAAATATTAGCTTATGTTGTGCTTCTTGTACTCTCCAAGCAGAATGCCAATAATCAACCTCATGCTAAGGACATACCAGCTGTCCATGAGAGGTTGTTACCTGTCTCTGCACCTCTGTCCTGAGCTGTGTTTAAACTGAGTGGTTCTCAACCTGTCCAACCTCGGAACCCACATTCGTCTTTAGTCATTAAGTCATCATCCAATAATAATTTAATTCCGTGCCACACTGTTCAAAACATGAAAGAAACAAAATACAGGGCTTCTACACAAAATGAATAGTGCAGTAATCACAATGCAAGTGAAAACAAAAATGCTATTGAGCTAAAAACCCAATAAAATAAAAAGCCACTGAAAAATATGAGACTAATTAAAACTAATTGGCAAGCTGGGGATGCTTTCTGCTCCGGATAAGTGTTTCAAAGTCTGGGTCATTTTATTGACCATTCTGTTCATTTATTTTGTCCTCAGATGGACCAGATCTGAGAACCCACTCACTGAGAAGCCACTTACCAAGATAGGTACATTAAACACTCACTGCTGTGTATTTGTCGCATCAAGCCCAAACTTAATTTGACCCATCTCAGGTGAATTTTGAAATCATATTCCTAAAGTAAACAGTGATGCCTCAGCTGTTTCCTAATCCTAGAGGGATGCATTGCTACATCCTCGTTCCGTCAGGACCCACCAGTTGAGAAACACTGGTTTAAAGGATGTCTTGACCAGTGTGCATATTCTACAAGCAATCCATATTATATAGAATTATAATGTAAAGTGGTTAACTTGATTGGGGTATGCCTATGCAGAATCACTTGAGGAGGTGATGGCACTGGGAATTCAGGATTTCACTGGTGTCAGTGTACGTACTTTTTTTTAACAGTGCTTTGGCATACCTCCAAACTCTTGCCCCCAGCAACTTGGATGGGTAGAGAGTTTGGGAGGTCAAGTTTAAAGCAGGACAGTTGAGACAACTCTTAAGAATAATACAGGAGTTGTCACAGGTTTCTGAATTTTCAGCATAACACAGAAAAATGTATGGTCAGAACAGCAGGTGACCTGATACAATCCTTAACACAAAGCCCTTTATTTGTGATATTGTATCTGAAACTGCTACACATTATGGTGACCTTCATATTATGCCACAAAGGTGACCAACACACACCTTCTTCCTTTTTCCCTGTCGATGGCACAGTAGGAAGATAGTGATGTGCTATCATACAGGGTGGTGCTTGATTAAAGATAAATTAAACAGGGAGGTGATTAAGTATTTACCAAGGTGTTCTCCACAGCCGAAATTGCTTCCTTATAGTCAAGATACATGTCTGGTTTTGTTGTAACGTTCCATCAAATAAACTGTCTATTATGTGTAAAATCATATCTCTTATTCTCCTCTACATAGGTTTTGGTTTTTACTTTGATTTCTGGTTTGAAATGTGACTATTCTCAATCACATGCTATCATACGACATCATATTTTTGGCACGTGCAACTGTATTTGTGTGTATTGCATCTAAAAACCCAGTGAAATAAACACAGTGAGTAATTTTAAAGTATGAAAAATCAACAAGGAATTCCAACCTTCATCCAAAAATAAAAAAAAAATGTATTGACTAAGATGAAAAAGGAGCATCCGATGCTATTTATAGGTAAAGGTTGACCCCATCTGTATATTTGGAGGAGAACCGACGGAATTACTGAAATGATAAAACTAATCTTTACATTATTGCATGATTTAGTTTAAATAATGTTAATAAAGATTCATCTCTTTAACTGTTCACTGTTCATTAATTAAACTATACAGATTTTGCTGTGACAAAGTGTAATATATTCCGTGGAGGAATCACATTGTGGGTAGGAAGGATATTGGTTTTGCAACTTGTGTGCAGATACAAGGTGCTTAATCATAGATCATTTCAAATTAGTCAGCTAATTATTATGTTTTTAATCTGTGGCCTTTTCTAACTCTTAATCACTTTTGCACAGTGGATAGTTGCCAGTGACTAACTAAAAGAAAACATGGTTATAGAGGTTGCATGAAAATGTGTTTGGTTTTTGAAAATTTAGATTTCAATTAGTGATAAATAATAAATAATAGTAATACAGGTTTAGTATCCGTTATCTGTGGATTCCTTATCCAATATGACCCGAAATCTGAATTATCTTGTTTTGCATAAGGGATACTCACCTTCAGATAAGGGATACTCACCTTCTTAAAAGGGATGCTCTTGGAGCTCCTTTGTGAATCCCCTTTATTCCACCTTCCTGGATTCCATGTGGCTGTGCGTGCTCATGGGAAATGTAGTTCCAGCAGCCCTGCAAGGGGACGGAGGGGAAATCTTGTCTGTGTCGGATTTAAATTCATGCACCTTGGAAAGGATCATTATGGCAGCACCAGCCCTTTATTTGTTCTTCATTACCTAAATTCAATGTAACCAAGTTGCTCAGATTGGATTTAGGTTATATTGAGCATTTATAGGGATGGTGATCCATTAACCAAAAGTATCCATTATCCGAAATGGTTTTGGTCCCAAACATTTTGTATAATTGGTACTTAGTGTTATGTAATAACACCAAAAAATGGATAACAAGGAGAACGAAAGAGATCTTTGTTCTATCACGTAGTACACATCTTTAGATTGTCTCTATTCTAATTGATAAATCTTTACAAGCATAGAGGGATAAATAAGATTCTTTACTGGTATTTTTTCGTGAAAGAATTTCTATTCCTACAGTTGATGCAATCTTTCAATTAAACATGACTTAAGTTTTCGGCAACAGTTGTCGCTTAAAGTGACTCTCTCAGGAGTCTGTGATAATAAGACTACAGCTGGCTTCTGTTTGTCCTTAACAAAGGTTACTTTACAAAACCATGTCTTGACACTGAGGGGTTTGTTCAGGTAGTTCTGATTTTCAAAGTACAGAATTTTGGCTATATTCAGAAATCGGGTATCACTGAAGTGACCATAAATTCATCCAACGTTCTGCAACCGAAATGGTACAGGAAGTGGAACACCGAAAGATGTGAGTGTCATTCAGACTATTTGCTCGGCTAACCTGTAATTTGGTCCTCTCGATAGGAGCATCGAACAGTTTTCTTATAAGTAAGACAGATTGGTTTATTTATTGTATTAAAGTGTTTTTTTACTCTTCTCTTCTGGTACTTTTGAGGAATATTGTTACCTGATTCTGACTGATCATTTCCCCTGTGGGGCTCCATGTGCTTGATATATTGAGCAGTATCACACTATGTCTTTCTTCTGTTTTTGTCATGGTGGTGTCTTAAAGATACAAGAGTGGCACCTCGTTTATAAACTTCTCCCATAAAAGTCCATAGGAGGATGCCGTATTACCCCCAAATAAAAATAAAACATTAAAATAAATATAGACAAAAAAACAAAAACTGTCTGCGCTTCTCACCCTAATAAAGTTGGCAACAAATATATTAATATAAATGAGAGGTTTTGGTTATATGAATTGGCCAAAGCGTAATTAAGCTCACCTGCCACATCAAGGCACACTCTCATTAGGGTGAGAACCTACTCTCACCTCCTATCAAGTGGGCACACAAAGCAGTTTATACTGCCCCCAAAACCTTTTTAATGTGTTGGAAGAGATGCAATTAAACCTCCTCCCAATTAACCCTTTAACAGCAACTTGTAACCAGACAATGAGGAGCCAACAACCTCAAATATGTGCAAACAGGAAAAAGAAAAATGTCAGTGCGCTAAGCTAGTAACAGGCTCAAATAATATAAATGAATAAAATGATCATTTATATTATATTTATAAATTTGTTGCCAACTTTATTAGGGTGAGAAGAGCAGACAGGTTTTTTTTTTGTCACCTCTCATTAATATTATATTTATATATTTTTTGCCAACTTTATTAGGGTGAGAAGCGCAGACAGTTTTTGTTTTTTTGTATACATTGTACAGCCAATCACACTGTATTTGCAGCATGCTCACACCTGTTTGGTAAGCATCATTTTATACATTTATATTATTTGAACCTGTTACTCGCTTAGAGCACCAACATTTTTATTTTCCCTGATTAAAAAAATATGTATTTAAAAAACAGTTAAAATAAATAATTATGAAAATAAATATATTAATTTTATTTAGATTATAATAATATAAACATAATATAATTAGAACCCTCATAATATCATATAACGTACTGTATATACATTTAAATAATAATAATACAACTACATATTTTTTATTTACGTAAATGAATATAAATATATTAAATACTGATGACATATAAATACAATATAAAGTAATACATAAATTATATGTATGTACAAATATATACGTGGTGTATATGTATGTGTTTTATTACATGACAGCTTAATTGATATGGTATTTTATAACATTAACGCCCAAATATCAAATTTTTTAAATTAATATTCCAATTTTTTTTATCAAATATTATATTAGGGCATATATGTAACAATTTTCATATGAAAAAAACTACTTAAAACTATTTTTTAGTGTACTTATAGGCTCATTGGCCCACATAAAAGATGGAAATTGAAATGGTCGCATTTCAGGAATGATTTTCGATTTCGGCCCTTGTTGAGATCTAATTGGCGCTTTTAGAACTGACAAAATCATAAACTTTAATGGCAAAATTTCCCCAATCTGAATGCTGAAAAAACTGACACCTGCCAAACTGAGATCACATCTAATTACCTGTGTGTTTGTGTGGAATTCTCGTGAGAGTGCTTGGGGTGGGATGTGATTTCTTAACTGTGTAACAGAGATTACAGTCATAATCGGCTTTTTTTCATTCCTATTATTTTTTCTGGTTCTATTTGGATAGCTGTACATACTATGTTCCTTTGCTCTACAAAAACCTGTATCCTGTATTATTTGTCAGATCACACTTTTGACTTTTGGAGAACTCAGTGGTATCCTTTGGCTACCATTTTATTAAATGTAAAACACTTCTCAAGTCATACCTGCCTCTGTATCAAGTTCTTCAGAACTCCACAGCATCTTTTCCAAGATTCCGGAGATGCTACTAGATCATTGAATCTTAAGGGTTTTATCACAGACATATTGTTTTTATACATTTTTATATATGTTATTCATTTACATCTCTTAGGTTTCTCTTCTTTTGGGAGACCTTATCCAGATATGATCAAGAGATAAGATCTCACATTTTGTAGTTTGGTGTTTTGCTTGACCACAGAGCATGTACTTTGGTGTGAGTGTAAGAAAACCAAAACATAGAGATGGGGAACATTAAAGTAAAATAGAAAAGCTAAACCTTTATATACTAAGAAAAAAAAAAGCAGACAAATAAGGAACACCATTTTGTATAAAACACCTTTAAAAAAAGAAAGAATTTTTAAAATGTATGTACTTTTTGGTCTACTACTTTTTGCCATACAAGTAAGTCCCAGTACAAATTAAAATATTGGAAGAATGATGATTTAATACAATAATAAAACAGTTTACATTAGAATTTTGAACAAACCTGACTTTTTTCTATATAGTAACCCTCATGAGCTGAAATGTTGCTTGCTGGTGTGATCATCACTATCAAAGTTAAGGCCAAAGTAGTAGCCCAAAATTAAATTCCATTCAGTTGAATGGGAGATTTGTTCCAACTTTGCTATGCTGGCCTTCTGTTTGTAATTCCCTTTTCAATTCCCTGCAATTCTCTTTTTCTTTAATAAAGTAGTTAGTTTGTGTGCTTAGCCTACTACGTATTCTGTTTACAGATTTGTATAGTGATTTATGCCTCACATAGCTGTTTTCCTACTGTATTATAACCACATGAGCAAAGCACCTGCTAATAATTACTATTAACCCCTTCCTGACCTTATGACGAGTTAACTCGTCATAAGAGCCGCAGCGTTAGCGACCTTATGACGAGTTAACTCGTCATGCAGTATAGCCGGCGGTGCGCTCCGTGGGCACCGCCAGCTAGTCTGCAACGGGTCCAGGACTAAGCCTCGCACCCGAGGCAAATCTCCTGGACCCGATCGGTCAGTTTCCGGGCATGTGATCGCGGTGATTTAGTCATCACCGCGATAACATGCAAATTAGATGGCAAAGTCAGTGTGTTCACACACTGACTTTGCCTCTAATTCACTCCCTGTGCTTCACATTCTTATAGTGAAGCACAGAGAGTGACCTGTAAGTAAAAATAAATTAATTACATACACATAGGTAAAAAAAAAAAAAAAAAAAATTAACCCTTTCATTGCTGATCACAGTTTTTAACTGTGATCAGTTTCCTTCCACTTTATGGCCCTCATTTAGTTTTTTTTTTTACAGATTTTTTTATTTTTACAATTTATAAAGTTTTTTTGAATAAATAAAGGTAATTTTAATATATTTATTTAATAAAATTTAACCCCTGCATGCCTGTTGCATGATTTTTACTGATCTGACATCGCACTCTTCAGAGTTTTTTTCTGTCTTTTTTGTTATGGGGGTTTTGGGAACCAATATTTTTCTTTTTTATTAGTTAGTTAATTAGGGGGGATAAGTGGGTTAGTGTTGCACTAGTTATGTAGCTTATTATTGGGAAAATAATGGGGAAAAACTTTTTTTTCCTCAAAAATTTCCTCTTTTATATGTATTTTTTAATACTAAAATGTAAATCATTTTTATGTATAGGGTATCAAAAGAAAGCTCTAACTGTCCTCTAAAAAACAACATATAACTTGTATGGGTACGTTAAATGAGAGAGAGGAAATTTATGTTTCAAAAACCGCGTATTAAAAATTGAAAAACGCTCTGGTCCTTGGCCCAGGAAAATCCCTGGTCCTTAAAGGGTTAATGCACAATGTCAACTGGAAGCAAGTCAATGGATGTTTTACATCCTTCCTGTTATTAATAATATTTTGGATATGTCCTTAAAATATGTCCTTAAATAAATGAGGTATTGATAGCGAGGACAGGGGATCTAAATGTCTTCCCCGTGTTCATCTTGGAACATGATGTTACGTTTCATGTTTTCCAAAAGCACACTCCGAGCTCCTGTGCATCTAACTGCTGAAGAATCCCTTAATCACTCATAACAAATTACTGTGAGGAGAATTATGGCAGGAATGTTTTCATGTCACACCCTTACTGGAGGGTTCTAGAATATGTGCGATTCTATTATCACAATGAAAAATGAGGATTTTATGAAAGACTCGGAGGACTCTTGTCTTGCGATAAAATATTAATGTTGTCTGTGTGAATGTATTATTCCATAGACGGGGGTGTTGACACTGGAGTCTATTCAATAAAAGGTGAGTTGAGATGAACATTTCATCTCATTAACATAACTGCACAACGTTGGTGAGCTTCTGCTGTTAAAAGAACTCAGCTGGTCACGGATATGAATAGTGAAATCGTTAAAATGCTCAATTTTAAACAATTTATTATGCAGGACCAACTCTGTGTTTCATGCAGGAGGAACTCAGGAGTTTTGTCCCTGCACAATGCCTAGTTCAGTCAGTGAAATGATGGGAGCTATTCTCTAAAAGTGAGGTGCAGGTCAGGGCCGCTTTAAGACCCAAGTAGACCCTGGGCAAAGTGTTTAGCAGTGGGCCCCCTCGATTTTTCTAAAGTCGCAATGTAAAAAACTGTATGTAAATGTAAATTTTTAAATATTATTTTCAAATATTTTCATATCACATTCAACTATTTTTTATATGTAATAAAAATGTTATTAAAAAATTGCATTTCTTGTTTTTATTCCCTTTTTCGGCACCCACATTGCACCTAAATGACTTAACACAACACCATACAGTATCCACGGCACTTACCATGCACTTATATTGCTCCCACAGCACTTGACTTGCACTCATAATGCACCCACATGATTTGGCATGGCACAGTGTCAATTTGCCCCACAGAACATACCACAATATAACTTTGCCTCACTGAACTGGCCCTGTAGAACATGCCACAGTGTCACTTTGCCCCATAGTACATGTTATTTTGCCCCACAGAAGTTGCCACAGCATCACTTTGTCTGTTAAAATGAGCGACAGTCATGTACCAATTAACATGCCACAATCAGTTTGCCAGTAACATATGCAACAGTTTGCCCATTAAAATATGCCAGTTTGTCCATTAAAATTTGACACTGTTAGTCCATTAAAATGTGGCACTGTTTGTCCATTAATATGCCACAGCCAATTTGCCCATTAATATCCCACAACCAGTATGCCCATTAATACGTCACTATTAATTTGCCCAATAATATGCCATAGCCAATTTGACCATTAATATGCCACAGCCAGTATGCTCATTAATATGCCACTGTTCATTTGCCACAGCCAGTATGCTCATTAATATGCCACTGTTCATTTGCCCATTAATATGCCACAGCCAACTTCCCCATTAATTTGCCACAGCCAGTTTGCCCAATAAAAGAATATCCCCCCTTCCCCAGTACTTACCTTGCTGCTGTTCGCTCTGACGTCTCCGCCACAGTCTTCACTCAACACACGCTGCTTGCCAAGAGGAGGGATAAACAGCAAGTCACACTAACAGTAAGCCAACCGCATCCGCTTGATGCAGACTGCCGGCTGCTGCCCCTCTGACTATCTCGTGTGAGACATGTGAAACAGTCATGCGGGCAGCAGGGGGTGCCTGTTGGGCCAGCGGTGGGCTCCTTAAACCGGTGGACCCACCATTGGTTAAAGCAGCCCTGGTGCTGGTGAGTTGAGGTGAGACAAACATTTAAATCTCAATGACCTAACTAAGCATTGTGCAGGGATAAACTTGGTGAGTCTACTTTTCTAGAAGAGCTGGACTGAACTGCATAATACATACTTAAATCTACTAATATCGAAATAGTTTTTTTTATCTCATTTGCAATTTACTTTTAGTGAATAGCTCCCGAAATGTTCACCTCACCTTATCTCACTTATTAGTGACTATACCCTACATAACTTATATAAGCTTTTTCTCAAGTGGGCCGCATGATCAGAAATAAAAAGAGCTGTTTAAATCAACTTTATTCAAACAAAAACGCACAATTATAGGAAAGTGGAACATGTGTTAAGTTGGTCGGATCACACCTTTTTGTTGCACATGCTTAGATATTGGTAATTTGCTCAATACTTTTTCTGTGTTCTACAACGCACTAGGAAAAAAACATTTTGTAAATCAGTCTAGAGCAATGGCACACAGTAAAGGCACATAGTAATGGCACATAGTAAAGGCACAATGGAATGGTGTTACCATTTCCTGAATTTCAAAATCTTTTTTGGTGTATTGTAAAGAAAACAGTATTTGGAGGAGATCGTAAGAACAAAATACATAAAACAACAAAACTAGTAAACACAGAATTTTTGCTTTTAAGTTATTTTAATTAAGAAAACATTATTTCTTTAACATTAAGGGTTAGTCTAATGAAACATAAAATAAACATATAAGAGTGAGCTAGCACTTCACTTGAAAACAATACAGGAGAAGTAGCCATAGGTTCCATAAATGTAGAATGGTTATATATGTAAAGTGTGTTAATGTAAATTCAGTTTTGTTTCCATGCATTTAATATTATTGCAACAGAGGGCAGTTATGAGTGGGATTGTGATCTGCATTCAGTAAATTTACACCAAATGGAAGGCTAAATTCTAAATATTATCCATATTTCAATCATTTTGGCCTTGTTAAATCAGTAGAATTTACAAATTAGTAAATAAACTGTTCCATAAGTATTCCTTTTTTTCATCTAGTTCCCAAACCCCCTCTGTAGTGTTTATAGTATATCCATGTTTGGTTAGTGAAACATCACATTGTAAAGAAATCTCAGATTTTATAAACCTGCACCCTAAATGCCCACTGTATTCTTTCACAGGCGATGGTGTGACTGCATTTTTCCAGTTTTCACTTTTATCCTTACAATTTCTTCATATCCCTATCATTCTCATCCAATCAATATCCTCCAGCGTCCAATTAAGTTGTGTAACACGACTTCCTCTTCTAGTTTTGGATGCACTTCACAGGATGTGTGATGGGAATTGGAGTCCATCATAATTTGGAATGCCACAGTTTGGTCATTTTGTTATTTACTTAAGATTAAGTAAATTTAAATAACATAGGGTTAGATTGTCAGGCTTTGTAACAGTCCTCAGCATTGTAAAGTATGAGCCATTCACATACTTGAACCTCTTTGCTATTTCCTGTTAGGAGACAATACAGCATCAAGTACCTTGCAACAATAGACCTTGTAATACAATCTGGTCTACACTGCTTTTGCTATGAAGTCATCTTTCGCTTCTTGTTCCTTCTTTGTTTCAGATATTGATTGTAGCTGTAAGCCAACATCCTCCGGTACTTTTCCTCTTTCATTTCTGAAGCTGAATTGTCTTATGTGTGGAACCAATGTCTTCCAACGCCTTGCTAAAATATAGAGCACCTGTTAATATTTTTTTCCCTTTTGAAAAAGAAAGAAAGAATGAGAGAACAAAAGAAAGAACATAAGAAGTAAAGAAAGTAAGAAGGTAAGAAAGTAAGAAAGAATGAGAGAGAGAGAGAGAGAGAGAGAGAGAGAGAGAAGGAAAGAAAGAACAAAAGAAGGAAATTAAGAAGGAAGGAAAGATTAAAGAAAGAAGGAAAGAAAGAAAAAAGAAAGGGAGGAAGGAGGAATGGAAGGAAAGAAGGAAGGTAGAAATGCAGTGGCAAAGTAATAAATAAAGATAGAGATGAAAGGAAAAGGAGGAAAAAAGAGATAGAAAAAAAAAGAAATAAGGAAGGAAAGAAAGAATGAAAGTAAGAACAAAAGAAGGAAAGAAAGTAAGAAACAAACAACAAAAGGAGGTAAAGAAGAGAAGAAAAAAAGGCAGTGAAACAATGAATAAACAAAGAAATAGACGGAAGAAACAAGGGAAGAAATAGAGCAAAGGAAAGAAAAGAAAGAAATCCGAATTACGATATGATCTAAAGCATTTACACATATAAATTGATTAAAGATTTACACATTAATACCATTCAACATGACTAAGGTAAATAAAATCAATCAAATATACATTCAATAGGAAGTAATTAATACAAACAGAGAAGGGTGAGTATTTCATTTTACCACACTGAAAAAGTTTTATTCTCAGATTTAACTTTAACACAAAGTCTAGTAGTATAGTGTTTTAAGAAATATAAATGTCAAATCCAATAACATTATAAAGAAAACATAATTTGGGGACTTATGATGCTTGGGTATAGATGTTTCTTAAATCATTGTGTCTAGAAACATAGAAACATAGAATGTGTCGGCAGATAAGAACCATTCAGTCCATCTAGTCTGCCCAATTTTTTTTTTTTGAGTACTTTTATTAGTCCCCCTTTCCCGGTCTTATAGCTAGGATAGCCTTGTGTCTATCCCACGCATGCTTAAAATCCTTGACTGTGTTTACCTCTACCACTTCTGCTGGCAGGCTATTCCATACATCCACTACCCTCTCAGTAAAGTAATACTTCCTGATATTACTTTTAAATCGTTGCCCCTCTAATTTAATTTTGTCTATAAGACAAACATATCCTAAACACCGAGAAGTGAGTTCCAGACAGTATCACAGGGTCATGTAGCCCCCAGACAAAGTCGGGGAGGGGCAATCATGACAGGGTGCTGAGAGGATATGTCAGCCTATAGTGGGAATCAGTGGGAGGAGTTGGGAGAGTATAAAAGATAGGAACAGGAAGTTCAGGGGCCATTTTAGGAAAAAATTTCCCCATATACCTGTTGTCCCACCCACCCTCCCTAATTTTAAGGTTAATGACACTTTATTTATTTATTTATTACATGTCACAGCGTTGGCGGAAGCTTGCAGGGTATCCAGGAGGGTTAATGGAACATTTGGATTGGGGAGAGTCAATCGGGACTCTGGTGGGAGGTTCGAGGGGAAAGTGGTACCTCGAACCTCAGGTATTGGGGGGCATTGGGATATGCCCAGGAACATGGACTTCGGCAGCCACCTGGATACACTTGCAAGCTTGATTGGTTTTCCTGTATATGGAATGTTTAATATTTATGTTTATGTTATGTTTAGTCATTGTATTAAATTATGGATATATATACATAGGTGGAATGTGTATATATATGTGTTATATGATTGTAAATGCAATGGCTATTTAAATAAAGTGCTGTGGCCGTTGTTTTACCCCACAGTCTGGTTTTAAGTTTAGTTATTTCTAGGCGAACACATATCCTCAATGATAGAAGCTACCATGTCATGCAACATCACAAAATCCCATTACCTTACATGAAACCAGGTAGTCTATTTACTAATGTGTGTGTGAGACTGTAGATGGTAAAGGGTTATATACATGTCATAGGGTTATACATATATATTATACATATGTAAAAATTCTTTATACAGTACCATTTAGACACCGTCTACTCTGTAACCACAGAATGGGCTTTCCAGAAATTGTTTACTGATGTTTGAAATAATTAATGGTGTAAAAGCACTGTATACAACATCAATCACCCATTTTTGGGAGGATATAGAGCTGACCATGTCATGAAACAACTCTCATCAATTAGTTTGCTAACAGGATTATTACATCTATTGCTCCATGGTTTAATTAAAGTGAATTAAAAAGTCATTATGAACATAGATCAAAGCGAATATGATTGTAGTTGATTGTAGTTACATTTGCACCTCTCCTGCACACCGCAAGACTCAGGATTCACACTTTTGTCAGTGGCCTTTTCACAGATACATTTACACATATGCCTAGTGTATGCTATACAATAAAGTTCTAAATATCCTTAACTTGTATTCAGGATGTACTGACAAAGCATTAGTTACTAAAGGCTAAAGGAGAAGTGGTAGCATAGAAAATGTCATATAGCTATTGTCACAATATAAAATAACTTAAAAGAACATAGCAGTGGGTTCACAAGCTGATTTCACGTTCCCTTTTTCTGGGTGACATAGTTGTGTATATTCATGGTTCTTTATATGGAAAGCCGTCTCCTGTAATGTAGTGGTGTAAAATGGTGTTACTGGTAATACACATTTAGCCTCTTATTCTGTCTCCATAAAGTTGAAAGAAATGGACACGTTCACCAAATATGCGGCATGGTGCAGACCAGGCTCCTGAAGCAGGGAGGGTTTAAGTCTCATTTCAGGTTGTGAAGCTGGCTAGGGACTTTCCAGGTAAGTCTCATGCAGCAGCTTGAAAGCAGACCTTCTTACGAGCGAGAGTCCCTACAAGGAGAGTCGATTTGGTTTATGCAAAGAGGGTCGCAGGTCTATCCACTCTTAGGGTCATTAGAACACAACTGAGACTAAAATGTTGGGGAAATCACTGAGCTAAAATGAAAGTGATTTACAAAAGAATAATGCTGATTCTGCTCAAATGCTCTGCTCTTTGTGTAAGTTGGTCATTTATGGTGGTTCACATTACAATGTATGTTCACTGTGAAGAGTTGGAGTACACTATTACTGATAATTGTTTATTCAAGATTCTAGAATACTGGTGTACTCAGTTCTAGAACAGACAGGGTTCTACCATAGTCTCAGACTGCGGTCATCCAGCTATTAGAGAATTCCATCTCCCATAAATACCTTGGCAGCCTCTGAGCTGACAGAGTATTATTGTCTGAGATATTGGCCATCAATAGCTGGGGAGCCGAAATTTGGTGATGATAAAAGTGTTCTAACAAATTCAAATTTACAATAATATAGGCTTAAACTGCATTGAAATCTTCATGTAAATTAAAATGGCTAAATAATGTAATTCCCTAAAGTCCTATATCTAAGTTATAAAGTCCCAAATGAAGCCACTTATTAGCTATGCATTTGGTTGCCTCTCTAGCTGGTATTTTACTGACAGTAAACAACTGTCAGGGGCAAATTAAATTATGTTTGAATTAATAAATAATTAAATGAAAAATTAGAAATAAAGCACCTTATTGAGCCCTCTCTGCTTGTATAGAACTTGCAGTGAGCAGACATCTTGGCTCAGATCTTCCTTCATTTGAACCATTTGACCCAAGATTCTAAACAACATGTCCACCCAGTGATAGTGCTTTACAGAGCAAAGAGGAGCTTTATTTCATTAAAACATATCTATTTAAATTGTCTACACTTGATGGAATCTTTCAATTAAACATAACCTTTTTCCCCCACTGTTGTCCTTTAAGGCCATTATAAAGTGTGTGGAGGCAATGCATGGCAAGTATTTATTTATTTTTTATTTAGGAAAAGCTGGCAACCCTAGCTATGTTATATAACCAAATATTTATTATCAGCTGTTGGATCCAACATTTTAATTATGCATGTAAACAATGTTCAATAAAGCATCTGGATAATTTAGGAAGTACATTTCCTGTTCTACCTTCTTACAGCAAGTACACAGTGTTTACTTTCAAGTGATTAGTAAACAATGAAATATGCATCTTACAGTAAGTCATCATAAACATTATAATGTTACGTTAGCAGTGACACAATCAGTGTTAAATACTTACTTCTGCCAGGGCGGAATGAAGAACTTAAGACACCTTTCATTCCTTCACAATTACCAGGGTCTTCATTAATTATCCCTAAATTTGTGTTCCATTTAGTCCAGTTCACTTCATCAACTCTGCGAAAAAAGCTTTACGAGTTAGTTTACACATATGCACTTTATAATACAGATGTGTTAAAATATATTAAGCTAGGAGACCTATATTAACCCCTTAGTGATAGGACTGTTGTGAAATAACCCTTAAGGTTATAACTTGTAGTAGTAGAAATTTATAAGATCACATCCATAAAACAAAACACATTTGACTTATTTTGACTTTTTGTCAGCGGTGGTCCGAGCACCTGAGCAAGCACTTATTTGTGAGCTTCACTTCTCACAAGCAAGTGAGATGTTTTAACATTCGTGCAGTGTTTGTGTTTAGCTGTCATGTTCCTCTTTCTCATTTAATGTACCCACACATTTTATATACTCTTTTATTGCCATAAAAAGTGCTTTCTTTAGATACCATTATTTTCATCATATCATATAATTTACTATATAAAATGATCAAATATGATGAAAAAATTTACATTTTATAAATTTGACCTGAACAAACTTTTACACAATTACAAGCGGTAAAAAAGACCTAAATAGTTTCAAAATTGTGTCCCGAGTTTATAAATATGCATGTTTACAAGTTTTTTGCAAGTTATTACCAAAAGTAGTGTTGTTTGGCTTCTAACCCTAAATATCTAACCCATGCACTAACCCTAATTCTAACCCTAACTCATCAGTAACCTTAAGTGGAACTCTAATGGCTTAGCATCCCCCCCCCCCCAATGTAATACTGCTGACTGCCCTAGGGGGCACTGGGGAGGTATAATATAGCAACAGTCACACCTATCTCTCCAAGCTAAAGCAGCAGTCCTGTCTGTCTCTCTAAGCCCTCCTTATTAAATGTCACTCAATTTAGAGACCCATATGACACTATGTCCAATGCAAAAATACTGGAAACCTGAAAACTGTTTTAAAGTAAAAATAAGTGCCTTTCACATGTTTTAAGCACTAGGTAATCTAGGTGGAAGTGCCCCTTTAAATGGTTATACAGAGTGTGTGAATGAGTAATTCCTTGTCCAAGCATATCTGTTCTTCATTGCTTATCATATCTTGTAATGTGAAATAGAATTCACCCAAAAGCAAACCATATAAATTGCATCTCTTTGTGATATTATGTGTTTTGGGTTTTTGGGTTAGCAAACATTCAGTATCTGAGTCATAGCATCTTATGACATCACCCAGTCATAACGTCAGTGCACTGAACTAATAAAGTTGGTTCAAGTATCACGTTCCATGTCAACAATATTGTGATTTCATTGCTATAGAAACCTTATGTACATTCAATATGACCATGAATATTTACACCCAAGTATTAATTACATCATAGGAAAATCTCACCATCTCTTCTGCAAAAACATATTTGTAAAATGTAGATTAACTTAATACTTAATATGATAGTTTCCAGAGGGGAGCTCAAGGTCAGCAGATAAAGTAAACACAGTGTAGAAATAACAAACAAAGAAAATAAAAAAATAGAAGTTATAGCTGGAAACAATATCCAAATCACCTATTTTTTCCTCTCATGCTTTTATACTTTGTTTTTGAAACTGTCACAACATTTATGTATATAAATATATTATATTCCACACCCTTTATTATAATATACTTTATACTTTCCAACTTAAATTATACTGGACATAAAAGATAATAATAATAACATTTATTCTGGTGGGACTCTTAGACACTCCCGGAATCAGCCAGGTTTGACAGCAAAAAAGTTATTGATATAGTTATTGTTATGAATGTTATGACAAGAGAACATAATTCCTGTAAAACTTCATAGTCCAGATGGGCGGACAATAGCTAGGCAAGTAAAATGCTACAAAGTAATGTACACTGCAGAAGTTAAAGAATAACACCAAAACCGAACATCAAAAGGCAAGTAAGACGAGTTCTGAGCAGCTCTAATTGGGCTGGCGTCCACAATCAACCTCCACTACACTATAGCTATCTGAGTACAAATGGACTGTAAAAAAGACCACTTATCTCTCACAGCAACGTGTACCACTGCTATTTGGTTTTTAAGTGATTTTATATAGTTCTCCTTACAATATCTTACCCCTATTTAAAGTCTCTATTTTTTTATCACTGTTTTGGAGACTCTCATTGGTTTCACATTAGATTTGTGGTGGTCACATGGCATACTTTTATATTCATACATTATACATTGTAATTTTCCATAATAAAAAAGTAACATTTTATAGGAATTTATGTTGGGTTAACCCCGTTGTCCCCTTTGCATGCAGCAAATCTTGTTGTGTTTTAATGTTTTTATCCGAATTAATGTTACTCATTTATCAACCTTAGAAAGATGAGTTAACCCTTCTAGGATTTGAACCTGTGCTCCTAACGATTGAACAGAGTATTTACCAGCCGACACACATTACTAATACAGAGAAGGATTGCTAGAAAGTTTTAGAAGGAGAGACTTCTCCAAAAAAAGTAGTTACAGAGGAAACGGGGAAGGCTTACCTGAAGCACCACCTGTAATCTTCTTTGCCATCAGGGGTTAGACCCACCAGAACAGATTTCCCTGATCTGAAAGTATTCCTGAAGGAGTTTAAAAAACTTTTTTCTATGTCCAGAATAGTTATGGCTCTCTGTTGGTAAAAGGGACATACAATGAGCATTTACTTGGGAAATTCTAAACAAACAGCAGGAACATTCTATTGTAAATATATTACTATTGATTAAATTATGGTGCTCCCATGCTGGACGAGGACTAATGGAATAGTTATGAAAGCTCATACAGTACTTTTTGTACAACTGCTGTATATTGTTGAACTTTTATAACAGATTGACAGTATTACAATTAGTATGTGGTTTGTCACTACATATGTGAAGAGAGTTAGGAGGTTCACATCACATTTATTTATTGGTACAGTGCCAACAATTTCTGTAGCACTTGGTACAGAGCCTACGGCGCATACTACGTAAGACCAATGGAGACAGACTCATACATGAGCTAGAGAGACCTGCTCGAAAGCTTACCATATAGAGGGAGTGAGGGACGGGAGACACATAAGGCGAGTGAAAAGGTCAGAGGGGAAGGTAGTGGTCATAACAGTATTTTGGGGATACTGAGAGTCAGGTGGGTTTGGCTAAAGGTTAATTAATGTGTGTTCTAGTGGGATGGGCTGAAAGTGGTGAGTTTAACAAGACGTTTTAAAGATTGAGAATGTGGAACAGCGTAGGAAAAGGATACATTATCTGAAATCATCCGTTATACAAAATACATCTGGTCCCAAGCATTTTGGATAAGGGATACTCACCCTGTATTACACCCCTCTCTAGCATGCATCACAGACAGTATAGAATTACCTGGAGCTTCCAGATGCTTTTACTCTCTTGAGCAATCTTGCTGACAGTTTCTCCCATTAATGCTATTAACATGTTAAGCAGGAGGATGTAGGTGAGAATAACGTAGGTAACCAACAGAAGGATGAATATGGGCTTATATTTGTAGTTGTCAGTGAACTCCAGATCTCCCATTCCGATGGCAAACTTGAACAGCTCTTGGCAGGTGTAGTACAAGTTGTTGTAGGAGTAGGGGCCGGCCTTGCACGGACGCTTTATTGTAGTGTTCTCAAATCTATTTTCTCCATCTTCAATGAGTGTCACCAAAGCTGCAGCAATAATCAAGGCCTCAGACTACAATCTCGAACAATGGTAGATCTCAGACATTAAATCTTAAGGTAATTATTAGAACTAATGGTACTCATTTTATTGACCACAAAATTATTGAGTGTTGAGCTAATTGGAATCAAAACAGTGACCCTAAGATTTGAACAGGTGATAAAATAGGGACATTTACCAACCTTTACTATAGCATTGCATTCAATTTATTACCATCATTCAACAAATATATAACTATTTGATGAATAAGTACAAATACATTTTCTATCGCAAAGACTTTTCCTTCTATTCACTGAAGCAAACAGAAACAAAACTGTTAGATATTGTGTGTTTGTTTGCACGCCACTACCAAGAATCCTTTGCAACTATTGCAGGATCATTTGATGTGACCGGCTGCTGTGGAATTGTGGGTACATGGCATACCAGAGGGAGCATGGTCCACTGCCCTCGACTCATTCTTCTGCAGATTATTTGTGACATTGTGACCAGACTAGGAGGCCAGAGAAGAACAAATGCATAACCGCACTGTAAAGATGGGGATACTGTCTGTTGCACGCAAAGCTCAGCAGATCAGTTTCAAGGATCAACATAAAATACAGACAGGGCAGTTATTTATGTGTCTTCAGGGATATATATACGGTATATAATATTATTATTTTATCATTTTATCAATATTTTCTCACTGAACAAAAATCTATAAATATATATAATATAAAAATGTAATACGTCAAAAATATTTGCACTTAGTCCCACAGTAGAGACTGCTCTTTATATTGCTTTTTTTGGTATTAGAGGGAATGAAATAAACCAGCCGCAGTAAAAGTGAGACACATCGACCACAATGCTGTGGTACAAGTCTGGTGGCAGATCTGGAGGAAAGGCCCACGATGGAGCATTAATCATGTGAGCCAATAGCGGTAAGAAATATGTCAGCCTGTCCTTCTCAGAATAATAAGGCACAAAATAAAATGGATTCAAACAGACTTTAATCCATAAGGGGCAGAGAGCATTGCAGATGGACAAACATAGTATCCCATGGAATGAAACATCATTCAACATTGCATGGTTGCAGAGTAACTCAGTCCATCCCACAGGATAGTAAGTCTGTTTGTCTGTCTGCTATAAAATAAAGTCCACTTGAATTCATTAGATTTTGTGATATATTCTATAATCTGTTGTTTAAATAATAAGAGTGTGTTTACCAGTTTATCCACAGCTTTGTTATGTGCGCACCTTAGTATGATGGCCTATGTGAAGGCTCAGTTTTAGAGCACAATAGCTGGATGCAGGGATAAAGAAAAACAGATTTAAACAGAGAGAAATATTCAGTATGGTCACTACCTGCTGCAAATCCTACAAGGAATAGAATGTAGACAAACATGAAGCGTAGCATGTCTCTTAGGATCATCTGCAAACAAGAAGATAATCGTTATTTTACACTGGTTATTTATAATCAGCCTGCTCCTCAATATATCACATCAATAATACATTAATCAAGTCCAATAATGGATAAGAAAAAAAAAAGTGGTGCAATCCCAAACCTGACCATCAGGTGGCTCCACTAAGTCATTTATTGGCTCTTCTCTATGTAACACTGCTTTGTAAACTTCTACAGAAAAAGTATAATCGCATGCCTTATTTATCTGTAGCCACATATGCAGGTCTGGTTTCCTTGCTAGGAGCACTCGGTAATTATCACATGGATCATATTGAGAGCTACGCAGTAGCAGCAGCTACACTACAACTCTGTAATGCACTATCGAGGTCCTCTGTGATATGAATGGCGTCTATTCACTAAAGTCTGAGTTTGGATTTCGAGCTCATCTTGAACTTCTCAGTTGTACAGATTCAGAATAGACCCAAATGTGTCTAGATTGTAGTGTCCTTGCTCTGTCACTGGAAGCACGCTAATACTACAGTCATCCGATGAAAGGCAGTCCCGCTATTGGAGAGTAGGCTACCTGTAAAAGGATTAGTAAAATTAGACTAGCAGTGTGGGGTGACGTTTTTCAGGGCATCTGGTATTACAATTTACTTAACTCGCTTAATTTATTAAACTGATATATGAACTGATGCACTTAGGTAAACAAGATTGCATACTACCATTATTTCATAATGCTAAATTATAAAATGTCATAATCTGTCCCTGCAGACATAGCTGCTTCTTACTCATTAATATACAGCATATTTATGTCTAGGTTACATATTATGCTACAGATGCTAGCTGGGGATATGTTGTATTTAAGATGTTTCTAAAAGAATTACTAAATAAGCCACTGGGGTTTCTAATCACACACATATAGGGTTGCCACCTTTTTTTCAGAAAAATCCCGGCCTTCCTATAGCCTCCAAGGATTTAGCATTGACATCAAGCCAATTTTTTAATGGCCTCCCGGTAAAATACCAGCCAGGTAGCAACCCTATACACAAACCATCACTCTACATCACTTTCCACAATGAGTTACTGCCCTAGTGCTTTCACTGAATGCTTCTATATAATTTAATTGTGCTACCACTGAGGTGTAAGTGTGCACCTTAACACCTGGGACCAGACCCGATAACAGCTTTCAAGGGAGAGCTATCTAAAATCTTTACATAAAATAATAAAAAATATATTATTTTTTAAATGCTATTCAATCTACAATAAATAACAATGGGTTAGTTTTAGTTGAACAATAAAGGAACTTTATTCAAGTAGTTTCATTATAGAGTCTGCTCAATAATGAGAGAATTGGAGAGGAATTTTTTTTTTTAAATGTAATTTTTATTAAGTAGGCCCTTATCTGTTCTTTTTGTTACTAGACCAGAACACTGTATTGTCCTCGCATGTAGCATTGGATATAAAGTGTTACACAGAGATGACAAAGTGATTTGAAGCCATACTGCAGATGTTATGTTTCATTAACCTTTAGCAGATTAGTGTGAGTAAATGTTATCAATGTACACAGTAAAACATTGTAAATAAATAAAAATCCTACTGACCTTCTCAATCATTACTGCATAAATACCCATCTGCTGAAAGCCCCGGGTATAGTAGAGCACATTAACCCAGCTCATTGCTAAACATATCACCATAAAGGCCACATATTCATGCCTTCGGAAAAAGTACAGTCCAACAGACACAAGAAGGAACAAGGACTGGACAAAGCTGGGTAAAAAGAAAAAATGGAGAATAGATTGGAAAATCAGGTAAGTATTAAAGGAAATCTGAAAGCAATACACTTACTTATGTTTAAATGAAATATTGCAACAAGAAATAAATCCTGGATGTACAAGCACATGTTGGTCATCACTCCCAATGCTTCGATACAGGTCCTTTATGCTACTGTTTCCCATGATTATTCTGCTATGTGATATATATATATATATATAAGACACATTGCTATTGCTCAGATTAATGTGTGTCCCACTTACGGCCACTTTAAACCATTAAATAGGGCTGAATATGCCTGTCTCACTGCTCTGATGTCAGACACACGTGGGGAGCGAGAGAGGCAATATGGTAGGTTGTCTGTGCGCCTGGGCAGCGTACAGAAACCATGGTGCCTGCTCGAAGGCATAGCACTGGTGAAGGGACAAGGCAAGTGCTGCCCTAGGCACTTGTCTTGCCTGCCTCACGCTAAATACAGCACTGATCCTTGCCACAGCGCTTAATGCTACCACCTAAATAATCTATAAATAATCTACATAGCTGTAACATGTTGTTTCAAATAAAATCCAAATTTGATACTTACAATAAAACTTCACTATAGCTGTCAACAAGCAAAGTCTTAATGGAAGGACGTCTTTGCATGAAGTACTGAATCTAGAACAATCAAAAAAATTTAATTATTTGTTTAGAACTCTAATCAACAACTGTAGCTGAATTACAGGCCATTGTTTTAGTAAATGTAAAATAGCCAAAAACAAGAATATATTAAGTGTCACCCTGCCAAGCAATCAGTCAAGGTTTATTGTGAATCTTGTGTCCATCCATGTCTGAAGCCTTGTTACTGGAGAAATCCAGTCTTGAGCAAGCCAGAAATCAAATAAATAAACAATTGAAATTCTAAAGTCAGAATAAAACCAACGATGACAATGAGCGCCAAAGTTAATATTTTTACTTGTCTATATATAATGTCTATAGTTAATACACTGTCTATATATTAGCGTTAACTTAAATTGTCTTCCTCCTTTAATCTGAATTATTAAAAAATGTGATTTGCATTTTGGATTCAGTTATTTCAATAAACTGTGCAGAAAAAAATCATTTTTTGTTTTGTCCTTTAAAGTTGTTATATGGTGCCAAATTAGTGAATTGATCCCGTATATGAGAGTGGGGGAATTACCATACAAAGTCACAATCTAGTTACTATCCTGAGATACCATCGCTCTGTTCACTGTGTTCCACTCTATACTCTTCATTATGTTTCCCACCAGCTCTAGAACTCAGAGGGTGATTTACTAAAGTCTGGATCTTAGGGATTGAGGTCTATTGAGGGATCTCCTCAGGACACTTGTCATGTTGCCCAAGTTTGAAAACCTAGGGCATTTTTCAAAGTATTTTGCATTCACCTCATTGCAGACTTGGGTACCAAAGGACACCAAGAATTTCAAGTGTGGATTTGTCAGGAACATTAGTGAATTTGCTGATAATTTATCAGTTTTTGGGTCAACTATTAGTTAACTAGGTTGCGGGGTATTAATAGGGTATACAATGCACAATTATACAACTGAAGTGATTAAAGTTCTATATAATTAACCTGGAGCCTGACCGCTCTTACACATCTCTACATACCTTGCTAAATATGGCTGGTCAAAGGATGTAGAACTAAAATGGAAAAAATGTCATGTATGTAGTACTAAGTATTTATCAACCTCCAAATAAGAATGACACTTACCCCTCTAAAAAAGAAATAGATTCCTCCTATAACGGTGATTATCTCCCCAGTGACTCGAAGGTAACTCTCTGAATTTACAGCAAAAGGAGGCTAAATGACATAGAAAAACAAAACTCAATCCGTTGCGATAGAATATCTTGAAATGTTGGTCATTGCTACATTTACTGGTATCTGCTGCATCAGTGGTGTATCTTGGTTTTGTGCTGCTCCAAGCAGACTACCTACAGGCACCCCCTGTATACTGTTAGCAATAAAAAAAAAAGCATACTATTCACTCTACTGGAACATCCATTAATTAACCACTAACCAAACCCACACTGCTCCCACTGTCCCCAAATACTGTTAGTAATAAAAAAAAGCTTACTAATCACCCCACTAGAACACCCATTAATTAACTACTGGCCATACCAACCCAGCGCCCACTGTCCCCAAATACTGTTAGTAATAAGGAAGCTTAGTATTCACCCCACTAGAACATCCATTAATTAACCTCTGTCGGGTGCCACACACCTCCCACGGTCTCCAAATACTGTTACTAATAAAGAAACTTACTATTTACCCCAGTAGAACATCCATTAATTAACCACTAGCCAAACCCACCCAGCTCCCAATGTCCACAAATACTGTTAGTAATAAAGAAGCTTACTATTCATCCCATGCATTTAGTATAAGTTACAGAATAAGTTATTTATGCATAGAGTATAAGTTATACAGCCCCGATCCAGGGAATATTTTACCTGTTACTTAGGTTGTTTTTTTGCCTTCCTCTGGATCATTTGGCTTGGTCCTTAAAAATGTAATAAAATCATACTTTAAACCCGTGTGTTGTGATTACAAAAGGCCGATCCAAGGTTATACAATCGATCGCTGGTTTACAGGGCCAGGAAGGAATTATTTACTTGTTACTGGTCTCTCTTCTTGGGTTGTGTATTCATTTTACTTATTGGGTCATGGTTATAGTCTGGATAATCAAGGGTGAAGTTTATTATTCACCCCACTAGAACATACATTAATTAACCTCTGGCCAAACCCACCCAGATTCCACTGTCCCCAAATACCTATTTAGGGCTGCCAATATCCATTTACTGCAGATAGCCATGCCCTGCCCTGCCCATTTCCTTATATGGGCAGTATTGTGACCACACCCACCCCATGTTCATAATTGGACAAGGGACATGGGACCGCATCACAAAGGCTTCAGTGTATATATAGGAGAGGCTTTTACTACAATGTCAGTTCGTGGACCCATCTGAAGCCAGGACGGTCTCATGGCCAAAGAACACCATGGATGCCCCAGTCGCGGCTGAATCCATATTCCTTGGAAACTATCCCTAGGTGATCAGAACATTGGATTGTGACGTTGGCTTGTGGACCTCGTGGACCTAACATCAGCAAGGATGATCAGTTTGTGGCCAGCGTGGGATGCCACAATGTCTGAATGAGAGTAGCATATAGTATAAGTTATAGAATAAGTTATTTATGCATAGAGTATAAGTTATACAGCCCTGACCCAGGGTTAAATAGCCGATCGCTGATCTTCAGGGTCAGGAAGGAATTTTTTTCCCTGTTACTCAGGTTTTATTTGCCTTCCTCTGGATCATTTGGCTTGGTCTTTAAAAAATGAAGTTATACAGTATGTTATACAGCCATAATCCAGCGTTAAATAGCCGATCGCCGATCTTCAGGGTCAGGAAGGAAATTATTACCTGTTACTCATGTTGTTTTTTTGCCTTCTTCTGGATCATTTGGCTTGGTCTTTAAAAAATTAAGTAATACAGTACTTGCAGTAGATCATTTGGCTTGTGGACCTCATGGACCTAAAATCAGCAAGGGTGAACAGTTTGTGGCCAGCGTAGGATGCCACAAGGGTTGAATGAGCGATGCATATAGTATAAGTTACAGAATAAATTATGTATGCATAGAGTATAAGTTATACAGCCCCGATCCAGGGTTAAATAGCTGATAGATGGTTTTCAGGGTCAGGAAGGCATTTTTGACCTGTTGCCTTCCTCTGGATCATTTGGCTTGGTCCATAAAAATGTAATAAAATCATACTTTAAACCCGTGTGTTGTGATTACAAAAGGCCGATCGAAGGTTATACAATCGATCGCTGGTTTACAGGGCGAGGAAGGAATTTTTTACTTGTTACTTGTCTCTCTTCTTGGGTTGTGTATTCATTTTACTTATTGGGTCATGGTTATAGTCTGGATAATCAAGGGTGAAGCTTACTATTCACCCCACTGGAACATCCATTAATTAACCTCTGGCCAAACCCACCCAGCTTCCACTGTCCCCAAATACCTATTTAGAGCTGTCAATATCCATTTACTACAGATAGCCATGCCCTGCCCTGCCCTGCCCATTTCCTTATATGGGCAGTATTGTGACCACACCCACTCCATGTTCATAATTGGACAATGGACTTGGCACTGCATCACAAAGGCTTCAGTGTATATATAGGAGAGGCTTTTACTACTGTCAGTTCGTGGACCTATCTGAAGCCAGGATGGTCTCATGGCCAAAGAACACCATGGATGCCCCAGTCGCGGCTGAATCCAAATTCCTTGGAAACTATCCCTAGGTGATCAGAACATTGGATTGTGACGTTGGCTTGTGGACCTCGTGGACCTAAAACCAGCAAGGATGATCAGTTTGTGGCCAGCGTGGGATGCTTTTTTTGGTCTTTAAAAATGAAATAATAGAGTATTAGTTATAAAGCCCCGATCCAGGGTTAAACAGCCGATCGCTGGTTTTCAGGATCAGGAAGGAATTTTTTTCCTGTTACTCAGGTTTTTTTTCCTTTCTCTGGATCATTTGGCTTGGTCTTTAAAAATTAAATGATTAGCGTATAAGTTATACAGCCCCGATCCAGGGTTAAACAGCCGATCGCTGGTTTTCAGGGTCAGGAAGGATTTTTTCCCCTGGTTTTTTTTTGCCTTCCTCTGGATCATTTGGCTTGGTCTTTAAAAATGTAGTAAAACCAAACTTTAAACCCGTGTGTTGTGATTAGAAAAGGCCGATCCAAGGTTATACAATCGATCGCTGGTTTTCAGGGTCAGGAAGGAATTTTTTTTACTTGTTATGCAAGTTTTTTCGCCTTCCTCTGGATCATTTGCCTTCAAAGCCCAGTAAAATATAATAAAAACTATTTAAACTTTCAATTCTTGTTGTAGTCTCTCTTCTTGGGTTGTATATTCATTTTACTTATTGGGTCATAGTTTTTGTCTTTATAAGCAAGGGTGAAGCTTCCTATTCACCCCACTAGAACATCCATTAATTAACCACTAGCCAAACCCACCCAGCGCCCACTGTCCCCAAATACTGTTAGTAATAAGGAAGCTTAGTATTCATCCCACTAGAACATTCATTAATTAACCTCTGACCAAACCCACCCAGCTTCCACTGTCCCCAAATACCTATTTAGAGCTGTCAATATCCATTTACTACAGATAGCCATGCCCTGCCCTGCCCATTTCCTTATATGGGCAGTATTGTGACCACACCCACCCCATGTTCATAATTGTACAAGGACATGGCGCCGCCTCACAAAGGCTTCAGTGTATATGTAGGAGAGGCTTTTACTACTATGTCAGTTCGTGGACCCATCTGAAGCCAGGATGGTCTCATGGCCAAAGAACACCATGGATGCCCCAGTCGCGGCTGAATCCATATTCCTTGGAAACTATCCCTAGGTGATCAGAACATTGGATTGTGACGTTGGCTTGTGGACCTCGTGGACCTAACATCAGCAAGGATGATCAGTTTGTGGCCAGTGTGGAATGCCACAATGGTTGCATGAAAGATGCATATAGTATAAGTTATAGGATAAGTTATTTATGCAGAGTTATGCATAGAATATAAGTTATAAAGCCCCGATCCAGGGTTAAAAAGCCGATCGCTGGTTTTCAGGGTCAGGAAGGAATTTTTTTTACTTGTTATGCAAGTTTTTTCCACCTTCCTCTGGATCATTTGCCTTCAAAGCCCAGTAAAATACAATAAAAACTTTTAAAACGTTCAATCCTTGTTGTAGTCTCTCTTCTTGGGTTGTGTATTGATTTTACTTATTGGGTCATGGTTATAGTCTGGATAATCAAGAATATCCCTGGAAACATGGCCGATGTTGGCCATATCATTTTTCTAGAGTTAACAGATTTCAACTTACCTGTCTTTGTATCTGACTGGCTCATTCCCTGTGTTTGTACCAAGAGATAAATGTGAGTTCCACAGATTTTCTATGCCCTGTTGATTAATGTTTGGATTTTGTTTCCAGCCAGCCTACCCACTGCATACACAACCTCTAGCTTCATAAAGCATTGTGCACCAAGATTCCATACATCATAGTTGTGAAGAGCATAATCCACTAGGTCAGGGCATAATGACTTAGTCATTCTAGAATGAACACTGTCATAAAAGGAATCGGACCAACCATGATTGATTTATCGACTTCTGTCTGAGTGTACGCACCCTTAAAGGAGCCCACATTTCTCACTGGTCTGATAAAGTTGCACCTTAAACAGCAACCATTCCTCTCAATCACACTTTCTAAATGGATACAGTTACCCTTAAGACCGGGGTGTGATTTTTCCAGAGTACAGTGTGGCACTATCATAAAAAAATAATAATGTCACTCCACACTCCTTTCAAAAAGTGGTGCTTTACAAAGGGGAGTGGGAAAAGAGACCACGCCTTATGCGTTCTGAGTAGTTCTGCGCTTTATCATAGGCTACGCTTAATCAGTGTAGCATGCGAAACAGTGTTAGGCAAGGTATCTTTTCCCCCTTCCCCTTTGTGTGTAGGCAATGGCAGTTTGCCTCATTAAAGCACCATATTTTGAAAGGAGTGTGGAGTGGCCCATTATTCATTTAATGGATCTATCACCGTCTTTTCAGCAAATTGGAGCAACCGCCCATCTTTCATTCGCGGTCGGAAGATTTTTATCTTACTATAAGCATTAGAAATTGGATCAATGTGAGATTTTTATTTTGTCTTGCACTGTGCATATCGATTCTGATATGTAGACTGCTGCACTTTACTTCATTCTGTACTTTAGATTTTTTTTATGCATAGCTCCACTGTTTTTATCAATTTGTTTTATTCTTTTTCAAGCATGTATACACAAATTAAAGCATATTTTTTATTTATGTAGTGTTTATATGATATTATACACTTGGATTGATTTAACAATTTTTGTTACACTGTGTCATTAAGAGGTTGTTTGGGGTGTACCAGTGGTGTATCTTGGTTTTGTGCTGCTCCAGGCAGACAAAATTCAGGCACCACCCCACTCACGTTATGCCCAATCACCCATGTTGCACACCCAGGACATTCCCCATCACCCCATTACATGCCTCATCACCCACACATTAAATGCCCCATCACGCCATAACATGTTCCATCACCCACATTTCCCACACATTAAATGCCCAATCACCCCATTACATGCCCCATCACCCACATTTCACACACATCATTGCACACATATTATATGCCCCATCACACACATTATATGCCCCATCACCTCTATTACATGACCCATCACCTCCATTACATGCCAACATTACCTCAATTACATGCCCACATTACCTCCATTACATGCCGCATCACCTCAATTACATGCCCCAATAACCCCCATTATATGCCCTCATCACCCAATTACATGCCCCCAGCACAGCATTATATGCCCCATCAACCACCATAACATGCCAACATCACCCCAATTACATACCCGCAGCACCCCCATTACATGCCCCCAGTACCCCCACTAAAAGACCCCCATTGCCTCCATTATATGACCCCCATTACATGCCCCCAGCACCCAGGACCCTGGGCAGCACTGGTCACTGGTGTCTAGAGGCAGGCAGCATGGTGTCCTACCATGTTTACTATTCAGCTCCCCGTTCAGTGAGTACTGACAGGTACCATGTCTTGGTGCATATGTGACGTCAGAGTGCTGGGTCACGTGACCTGTCGACACTCCCCCCGTCATATCGCATGGGGAGCCAAACAGGCAGCATGGAAGTTTGTCTGTACTGCCTGCTTGGCTCCCCGTGCTCCAGACACCACTGTTTGCAGGCAGAGAGGTGGGGAGGGGAGAGCTTCCAATCTCCCCAGCCATTGTCTCTGCTGGTAAGTGATTTTTTATCTCTGCCGGCACCCAGGTAGACATAGTAAGTGCCAGAGGGGCAAGATTAGTTTACCTCGCACTAAATACAGAGGTGAGCTGCAGAGCATTAAAAAAGACTTGCCATTCAAATGCCTTTTAGTGTATATATATTAAAGAATAGTTAAGTAAAACAAAACAAACAAAACATAAACACAGTAAATTCTGGCATCTGAATAATTGTATTGTAGATATTTGTAGCATTATTAGCATGCTTAAGAAAATAGATAAGTATAGCTCTACAAATGTGATTAACCCCCACCAGAAATATATGGATACAGACCCCAATTTGGCTACAATAGCAAAGACAGACATTTGTAAAGAAGGAGAAACTGCTAAGCATTAGAATTAATTTGTTCCCCGCTAGAAAATGGATCCATTATTAGCATGCTGTACAAGTTGGGCTGTGGGTGAACCTGACATAAAGGATGGGCCGTTAACTTACATAATGCCACAAAGTATCTGTCAGCTATGTATTATAAAATTCCAATGAGCACCATAGATCTTTCAATCAAGAACCACCAACTTGTGTATCAACCCAACCTGCTATTATTACAATATAAATTTATTAATTAGACATATTTATTTAAACCATGATTCAGAATAATAATGCTAAGTCAAAGATAAAAACGTACGTTTCCATGCACTGGTCGGTGGTAGGCTGCTACAGTGAAGATGATGACATATGCCACATATGCCATGAAGTTAAAGTAGAATATTCGTTTAACAAAACGGTCCCATTTATTTTGTAATAGTCTGTTAAGTGGCTCCACCAATAACATGTCATGACGATTCTGTGGAAATAAGAAGATTCAGTTGGTCACATGTGAGATTACCAAAATGAAGTTTTTTTTTTGTTTTTTTTAACATATACCATGCATTTTCCTTTAATACAAATCACATCTCAAGGTCTAGCTTTAGTATTTCTTGTGTATTAGTTTGTCTCAATCTGTTGAATTGAAAAGATAACCTTCAACTCTTTTGTGACAGGAAAATTGTTAGTCATGCTGGACAATGGCTTTTAACAGTTCTGCAGTGTTTGTGTTTAGCTGTCTTTTTCCTCTTTCTCATATACTGTACCTACACAAATTACAATTAGTATTTTTCAGGCTAAAAAAAGCTTTCTTTAGATAATGTTATTTTGATCAAATCATATCATTTACTATTAAAAGAATAATAAAATTTGATGGAAAATTGAAAAAAGATTCAAAATTTTAGTTGAAAAATCTTTTAAATGGCCACCAAAGCTAATGAAAAAGCAGATAAACTGATTCTAATATTTGTCCTGAGCTTGAGAATACCCCATGTATTAAGATTTTATTTAAACTAATTTTTAAAAAGTTCTAAGTCAAAAAGTAAAAGTATGGCATTGCTTTTTCAGAATTACCTATAGTGACTCTGTAGCCCTCACCGTAGCACTAACCCCAATTAAAAAAAAAACTGATTTTTTTATTTAAAACAAATTGTGAGGGGCTGGAGATGCTTGGGGAACAGGTACAAGATGCCCATCCTGTAGTTAGTCTCTTCCTGTCCCATGACAGCTGTAGGTCAGAGAGAGACTAAAGATGAAAAAGCAAGGCACTTTGGCTGTTACAGTGAGTGGATGTGACAAAGGGAGCCTCCGCAGACATGGTTGAAGTGCATTGGACTCGAGGACATCAGCCATATCAGTTGCAGCCCTATCGCCATATGCCATACTGCGATCTGAACTGCAGGACCATTGCCGTAAACGAGATGTTTCCCTGTGACGGGCCTGGCACATACCATGCAGTTAAGGGTTTAAGCACTGCATCAAGCATTGTTTAAATTGTTAGCACTATATAAAGAAATGCATTATCAATATCCAGTTTGGCTCAGACTGTCCATCATGAGTCATTTAAGATTTATACACATCACAGCAACACTCATCACCAAATACATTTTTGTTCGCACTGTTCACTGCCTTTCCTCCCCCAGGTTAATTTTCAATGTAGTTTAGTCTCATCACATAATGCAACCAGATCTCTCAATTAATCACCTAGCAACTGTGTCCCTCTATGCACAGGTCCTAGCATTATGTCAGCCTTCTTGTTTCACAGCTCACTATGTCCGCCTGCACTTTCTTTTCTGTGTGGTTGGAGTGTGCAACCTTAATATAGGTTTCCAAGCCCGCCCCAACAAAAAAAAAACAGAAGAAAAACTCTGACCAATGCGATGTCAGAGCCATAAGAATCACAGAACGGGCATGCAGGGGTTAACTATAATTAAATAATAATGTACTAATGCACTTTCTTAAGGACTTCTTGCTCCAAACAGTTCTATCTGGGGGCAGCCATGTTGTTAAGAATGTTGGGTCAGATCTTCATTCACCTTGGGTCAAATGAAGTAAGATCTGACTCAAGATTCTAAACAACATGTCTGCCCCCAGACAGAACTGTTTGGAGCAAGAAGTCCTTAAGAAAGGAAATTATTTGTATTCTTTCTTTAAAGAATTTCTACATAAACCTTCTACACTACTGTATTTTTTGTTACAGTTGTCCTTTAAGCATTTTACCATGCGCTTGGCAAATAGCTGACGCTATGTCAGACATCGTTAATGCATATTAATTGGTTTACAGGTATATACACGTAATTATCATTTATGATTAGAATTTCAATGTTCCTGGCTTGTACAGGTATCATTAGTCCCGCCGGTTTAGAAATTCTGACAGCCCTATATTGGTTTTTCCCTGACAGTAACAAGAATAGTATATGTTTTCTTCTCCCACAATGGAGAAACCTTGTATTTCTACATCTTATGCAGCTATCATTAGCTCCATTAAACATGTTTTTGTTTGTCAGCTGGATGCAGGAAAGGGATGGTGATTTTTGGACAGGGAGGGAAATACTATATAGGGGCCCATAGTGCAAACTAAAGCCCACAAAATCTCCAACATCAATAGTAAATAAAATTTCTGGTACCAATTCATGAGAAGTATCACCATGACAAATACAAAGTGATATAGGCAGGGTGTATACTATAGAGAGATAGATGGATACAGATTGATATAGCCAGGCTGTATACTATAAAGAGACAGCGAGATACAGATTGGTATAGCTAGGGTGTATACTATAGAGAGATAGATGTATACAGATTGATATAGCTAGGGTGTATACTACAGAGAGATACAGATTGATATAGCTAGGGTGTATACTATAGAGAGATAGATGGATACAGATTGATATAGCCAGGCTTTATCCTATAGAGAGACAGCGAGATACAGATTGATAAAGCTAGGGTGTATACTATAGAGAGATAGATGGATACAGATTGATATAGCCAGGCTGTATCCTATAGAGAGACAGCGAGATACAGATTGATAAAGCTAGGGTGTATACTATAGAGAGATAGATGGATACAGATTGATATAGCTAGGGTGTATACTATAGAGAGATACAGATTGATATAGCTAGGGTGTATACTATAAAGAGATAGATGGATACAGATTGATATAGCCAGGCTGTATCCTATAGAGAGATATAGAGATACAGATTGATACAGCTAGGGTGTATACTATAGAGAGATAGATGGATACAGATTGATATAGTCAGGCTGTATACTATAGAGAGATACATATTAATATAGCCAAGGTGTAACATATAGCGAGATAGAGATTCTGATCTCTATCTCGCTATATTATACACCTTGCCAGGGTGTTTACTATAGAGAGATACAGATTGATATAGCCAGGGTGTTTACTATAGAGAGATAGATGGATACCGATTGATATAGACAGGGTGTATACTATAGAGAGTTGCAGATTTGTGGCAGGTTGTCACAGACACTGGCTTGGGGTGATGGAAAAACGATGGCATCCCATGACACAAAGTCAGCCATTTGGACTGACAGTGCCGGACCTTTAATTGACCAGACTTGGCAGCTGCCCCAGGCAGCACATTGGCAGGGGCGGAACTTTGATGCTCTCTGCAGTGTTTTTTTCTTCTTTTCTTTCCTGTGTCTGGGGGGAGATCTGATAGAAGGAGGTCTCAGCCAATCAGGTGAGACCTCTCAACTCTCCTGATTGGCTGATAGTTCAGAAGCCTCCCATGATTGACTCAGTCCCTCCTTCACACAGGTAAGTTAAAAACTGACAGTGTGTGTGTCAGTGAGTGTGTGTATGTCAGTGTGAGTGAGAGTAAGTGTGTGTATGCCAGTGTGAGTGTGTGTGTCAGTCAGGGAAGTGCGCATTTAGTTTTTTGCCCCAGGCAGCACAATGTTTTGGGCCGGCCCTATGGACTGAATGACATACTCTCTGTGTATGTATGTGTGTTAGTGGATAAAGGGATTAACTCCTCTGATACTGCTTTTATCTGTCTAGCCACCCAAGGGGTTAACTCCTCTGATATTGTCTATATCTGTCTAGCCACCCAAGGGGTTAACTCCTCTAACCCTGCCTATATCTGTCTAGCCACCCAAGGGGTTAACTCCTCTGACACGGCCTATATCTGTCTTGGCTATCAAGGGCACAACCAGAGGTGAGAGAGTTGAGAAAGAAGAGTTTGAGAGTGAAGTGAAAGATAGAGAGGGATAAGAGACAGAGGGAGATTTTCACTAAAGGTGAGGTGAAGGTGAGTTGCAGGGGAGATGAACATTTCTTCAATATTTACAGATTTAACAATGCACTATTCAGGGTCAACTGAGCTCTTCCAGTAGGAAGAACTCTCCAGGTTTACAGACATACATGAGAGAAACCACCATAGATAACAGATAGAGAAGCTCTCAAACATACTTACTTTCACATGCTGCTGCATGCTGCAAGAAGGGTCCTGTTCAGAAGAGGAAAAGGAGGTGAGAGAACAGCAGGAGGAGTGGTTGTTTTTGTGATTTAGAGCATAGGCCAGTGCCATCTGCTGTATGGATGCAATATTGCACCTCAAGCCCTCCATGACTGAAACAGGAGCAACCTGAGGGATCACTTACTGCCTCCCAAACCTCACCTGGCTGCATGGTTAAAATAACTATCAGTGTATCTATTTCCCATTATGGACTATATATATATTCACCCATTAGAATGTCATTGTATTGCCACATGCTCAAAATATGGTATTTTAAAATGGTATTTAAATGTCACTATGCCGACACCCCCAAACGCTAACCTTAATGCATAACCCTTAATTCACGCCTAATATTGCTATCCTAGTGCCTAAACCTAAAAACCAAAGCTTCATGTCTTCCTCCCAACCTTACACTTACTTACTGCATATTGATGTACACCTTTAAGACCTTGCTATGACACTGGTGTCTTTGTCTGTACACTTTGCTTGTCCTTGCCCCTACATCTCCTGCTACAGTGGGAAAAAGCACAAGCCACTAGACTAAAGATTGCATGACATGGCAGTTACATTGTTAGAAGCCACTGCGGGATATGTATAAAGATTACCACACTGTAAAGTGTTGGGAAGCAGAAACAAAATGGTGCAATTGCCATTAGTTATATAAAACATAGTATGCTTTAGATTTCGGCACAGTGGTGTCACAAGGTGGGTGGGTGGGGATTGGACCACATCGGGTGACACTTCCATCCTCTTCACAGCGCATCCGTTGCCTTTCTGTCATTGCTGACTGATATGACAGCAAGTCATATCCGTCGGCTGTATTTCCCTCCTCCATGCAGGAAGTGAGTACTGGGGAAGAGGGAGGTGGGTGGCATATAATGGGCTAATAGCACTGCCATATTAATGGACAAATTAATCCTGGCATATTAATGGCCAAACTAACACTGGCATGTCAATGGACAAAATAACACTGGCATTTTAATGGGATAACTAATACTGGCATATTAATGGACAAACCAACAGCAGCATATTAATGGGCCAATTGGTTGTGGCATATTAATTGGATAACTGGCTGTGGCATATTTATAGGCAAACTAACACCGGCATATTAATGGGTAAACTAACACTGTCATTTTAATGGGCAAATTGGCTGTGGCATATAATAACAACAAACTACTGGCATATTAAAGGACAAACTAAGACTGGCTTATTAATAGGCAAATTAACAATGGCATTTTAATGGGCAAATTGGCTGTGGCATATTAATGGACAAACTAACACTGGCACATTAATGGGCAAACTGTCTCTGGCATATTAATTGTGGAATGGGCTGTGGCACATTAATGGGCAAATTGGCTGTGGTGAATGTATGAGTAAATTGGCTGTGGCATATTAATTAACAAATTAACAGTGGCATATTAATGGGAAAACTGACTGTGGCATAATTATGGGCAAACTGGCTGTGGCATATTAATGACCAAATTGGCTGTGCCAAATTAATGGGCAAATTGGCTGTGGAATATTAATGGTCAAATTGATTGTGGAATATTACTGTGCAAACTAACACGGCATAATAATGGACAAACTAACACTGGCATATTACTGGACAAACTGGCCGTGGGCCTGTGGCATAATAATGGGCAAACTAACAGTGGCACATTTTAAAAGGCAAACTGGCTGTTGCACATGTTAATGGCAAAGTCACTGTGGTATGTTAATTGATACCTGACAGTGGCTTGTTTTAATTGGCAATGTGATACAGTGGCACATTCAGCAGGGGCAGTTCTGTAGGGCAAAGTGACACTGTAGTATGTTCTGTGGGGCACATTGACACTCTGGTATGCCAAATTATTTGGGTGCAATATAAGTGCACGCCAAGTGCTGTGGGTGCCAAATAGGGTTATGGCAAGTTATGTGGGTACATTATGGTGCTGTGTTAAGTCCTTTAGGTGCAATGTGGGTGCAGAGGAAGGGAATAAATAACAAGAAATGCAACTTCTCAATAACATTTTATTACATATGAAAATAGTTGAATATAAATGCAACTAGTTAGAGAGAGAGAGAGAGAGAGAGAGAGAGAGAGAGAGAGATATGTCTGTGGGTGTTGATAGGCGTGTGATATGTGTGTGTGTGTGTGTGTATAAATATATATTTATTCATTGTTTTATAATAGATGAATGTGGCCCGCCGTCACCTCCCGTGTGTGGCATAATTAATGGGGGTTCCGTATATGGCATATTTATGGGGCTCCTTTTGGTGGCATAATAAATAAGGCTACTGCTTGTGGCATAATAAATGGGGCTCCTGTGTGTGGCATAATAAATAAGGCTACTGTGTGTGGCATAATAAATGGGGCTCCTGTGTGTGGCATAATAAATGGGGCTCCTGTGTGTGGCATAATAAATAAGGCTACTGTGTGTGGCATAATAAATGGGGCTCCTGTGTGTGGCATAATAAATGGGGCTCCTGTGTGTGTGCATAGTAATTGGCTCCTGTATGTGGCATAATTCATGGGACTCCGGTATGGCATATTTTAAAGGGCCGTCTGACTGGCATTACTAAGGAATCTGTTTGGCAATGTATTGGAGGAAATCCAGGGGGTGGCACCATGAGTTACCCACCGGGTGACACCAACCCTAGTGACACCTCTTCATAGGCACACATGCAGATAGCACCAGTATTTGGCACTATCTATTTTTATCAATAATGAACTTAAGTGAACCTAAGGGGGGGGGGGGGGGCACTTACTTTTTACCTTATTTCATTCATAGCCCCCATCCGAATTGCATTGATGACAATTGTCAGATACCTGATTTTGGCTTCTCCCACTGCAGGGTCATGGGAAATGTAATTCCCATTGTGTCTGCTTTCATTTTTAAAGCCATGATTGTGCTCACGTGCACAGTTCGGGCATCATACCAGCTGTGTCAGAAATGCAATTCGGATGCCACCCAACGGAGCCAAGGGGTCAGAAATGAAAGTATAAGGGACTGGGGACTTTATGAATCAAATAAACTATAAAGTAAGTACCCCCCCCCCCCCCCCAAAAAAAAAAAATCTGGGCATTCCCTGAAGATGGGGAAAATGTGGGAGCCATATCTCAGACTGGGGTGATTCCCTGACCTTCTATCAGGATGTCACCACATTACGCCTTTTACAAGAAACAAACTATTTATATCTCAGCTAAAATAGAAACAAATAGCTGTCATCCCAATCTCATTGTTTTTGGTGTGTCTGTTGTTGTTATAGCCCCCCATAGGAAACTGGCCCCTTCCCCCAGACAATACCATGCTACAATATCATCAGGGGTGGTTCTAGGTTTCAAACTGCTTATAGTGAGCATTCTTTCACTTTCTCTATAGTTAATTATTCAGTCCATTTGATAAACATGTGTAATGTTATTATAGAATATGTGAGAGAAAATGTGGTGCAGTAATTGAGTGAAGATAGCCTCAGTAAATGGTAGCCTGTTTTGTCCCAGGGAAATATGTTGGATTTGCAAATATAACACTTTGCTGGAAATGTGTAAACAATGGTAAGGGACCCTGGGGCAGAGAATCCCGAAAGCAGATTGTCCAACAGCACGAATTGTTCCAGGCCAAAGCCAGGTGTCTACTACAAGACCTTCACACGTGGACTTGTGGCTGATCAACTAGCAGGCAGTGTTTAAAAAGGTCAGCCTGATACAACTCATTCACCCCATCTGGAAGCCAGCTAGCCAAGCCAAGGCACTGAGGATTATTTTCTCTATAGTGATTTGTACTTCTGAAGTCTGTTTTATTCTGCTCGCAAGTGGAATAGCCACCCAGCAGCAAATTCTGTTGTCTAGCAAGTACTCAAAGGAGAGCAAGGAGTTTGTTGTGTTCATTTTGTTTCGTTTGTATCTGCTGTTGCTGTTTTATAGAATAAATGCTGGAAACTAAGCTGGACATATCAGGGCTTCATTCACTGACATCCAAAGGGGAGATTTGTCACAATTAGAATAACCAATACAAATATATGGACACTTGAGCCTCATTCAGGAAGTTACATAATCCCCCCATAATATAATAATAATAATACATATTACATTTAAAAGACATTTGTAGCAAAAAATTAAGTACTGTTTAATTGAAAGTAAATGCTTTAATGAAAGAATACAAATAAAGTATATTTTTGAGCCAACTTTACTCCATATAGCTCTACCAGGAGGCAGACATTGTTTAGAATCTTTGGTCAGATGGGTCAGATCTTTGTTCATCTAAACCAAGGGCGTTGCTAGGTCTTCAAATGATCTGGGGCTCGAGGCCAGATGAGCTCTGTCACACACACACACACACACACACACACACACACACACACACACACACTCTCATGCACACACACACACTGTCTCTCTCACACACTCTATCTCTCACTCACACACTGTCTCTCAGTCACACACTCTGCGTCTCCCACTCACACACTGCATCTCTCTCTCACACACTGCATCTCTCTCTCACACACTCCATCTCTCTCTCTCTCACACACTCTGTCTCTCTCACACACTCTGTGTCTCTCTCTCTCACACACTCGGTGTCTCTCTCTCACACACTCCGTAACCCCCCCCCCTCTCTCTCCGTCACTCTTTCTCACACACACCATCTCTCTCTCTTTCTCACACACTGTCTCTCCCTCTTTCTCACACACACCGTCTCTCTCTTTCTCACACACACCGTCTCTCTCTCTCTCTCTCTTTCTCATACCTCACACACCGTCTCTTTCTCTCTCTCTCTCTCTCTCTCACACACACACACTGTCTCTCCCTCTCTCTTTCTCTTTCTCACACACAACGTCTCTCTCTTTATCACACACACTTTCTCACACACACTATCTCTCTTTCTCACACACATCTCTATCTCTCTCTTTCTCACACACCGTCTCTCTCTCTCTTTCTCACACACACTCTCTCTCTCTCTCTCACACCATCTCTCTCTCTTTCTCACACACACCATCTCACACTTTCTCACACACATCGTCTCTCTCTCTTTCTCACACACACCGTCTCTCTCTCTCCCACACACTCCATCTCTCTCTCTTTCTCTCTCTCTCTCTCTCTCTCACACACTCCATCTCTCTCTCTTTCTCTCTCTCTCTCTCTCTCTCTCACACACTCCATCTCTCTTGCTCACTCACCGTCTCTCTCTCTTTCTCACACATAATCTCTCTCTCTTTATTACACACACTGTCTCTCTCTCTCTCTTTCTCTTACTCACACACAACGTCTCTCTCTCTTTATCACACACACTGTCTCTCTCTCTTTCTCACACACACTATCTCTCTCTCTTTCTCACACACACCGTCACTCTCTCTCTCTCACACACACACACACCGTCTTTATCTCTCTCACACACACTCCGTCTCTCTCTTTCACACACTGCGTCTCTCTCTCTCTCCCAAACTGTCTCTCTCTCACACATACCGTCTCTCTCTCTCTTTCTCACACACACCGTGACACACACACACCTAGACACACACACACACCTAGACACACACACTTACGCAAACACCCTGACACACACACCTAGACATCCTGACACCCCCACACAGTCACACTCACAAGTGGACACTTACACACATTCTTTTTTATTACCTTTTACTGTTGGTCTCTCCCCGCTCAGTTACCTTTATGTGCAGGGAGGAGGACGTTTTTCCGACAATGTCTGCAGCTGCAGCTTCAGAACACCGTCATCAAGTTTCTCTGCCCCTGTCGCGCTCTGCTCTGTATGGCCAGGATGTGCGGTCACCGCAGGCACTCGCCTGTGTGCTGCACCTGGAGGAGGAGGGGCTAGGGAGAGAGCTCCCTATAGCAACACCTCTCCTCCCAATCGGCACTCACCCCCGCGTGAGCTTAATCCTCCGATTCTGTGACCATGTCCCAGATGGAGGAAAGCTCAGCGGGGGAATTATTATTTTCTTTTAAGAATGATAGCCCTGGAGTCTCGGGGATAAAGTAAACTTTAGATCCAGAGTTTCTATTCGGGGCTATGCAAGGGGGATTCGGGGCTATAGCCCCAATAGCCCACCCCTAGCGACGCCACTGATCTAAACCAAGGTAAGTGAAGATCTGACACAAGATTCTAAACAACATGTCTGCCCCCTGAGAGAAATATACGGAGTATAGAAGGCTTAATAAGGCACTTCTTTTTTTAAATAATATTCTTTCATTAAATAATTTTGTAATAAATCATCTACATTTTATACAATCTTTATTTTACAATCTTTAAGTTATATTTTTCGTAAAGTTGTCCTTTAACATGGTTAAATTATCCTGTTAGTTTTAAAAATACTTCCTTGTGTGTTATTTTATAATTTGCAGAATAAAGTTAAACATATTATTCCCAAGAAAATAGTCACTAAACAAGTGGTGAGCAGACAAAGCAGTTGTAAAAAGCAGGCAAAATATTGAAGAGTTGCAAAAATAGTAGTTCCCTATTTTTGGCATGAATTTTGCATCTTGGTTATTATCAGTACACCACCTTTGTCCTATTAGTGCAAGAATCGTAATATTATGTTGTATTTGTAATACTCACTGGTGTCTCACTGCTGTAAGCGATGATCTCAAGCACTGAGTTTTTCTCTATGGTGTCCACACCAGAGAGATCATATAATGAGGAATGCACTGGTCCATACGCCCATTCAGTAAACTTTCGTGAAAGATGTCTACACTCAGGATTCTTAATCTCTCTCCTGAGAATATAGGCAAAAACCTCCAAATGAAGAGAGAAAAAAAAGCAATGTTCTGTAAAAGTTTTATATTTGTGGCCCTGTTACTGTAGAATTTTTTATTTAATATATATAAAATTTATAATTTTTATTTTTTTTTACCGTATTGGTGGTAGTACCTGTGAAATGAAGTCCGGGAGGACACTCTACAGACACATTTAAAACAAATTTTCTATTAATTTAGGCATATGCTGGCCATTCTGCTAACACAATGTAGCAATCATTTTAGATCATTTGTTATTCTTTACATTCACAGTAAAAGCAATGTTTAGGTGATACAGACTGTTGAGGTCCGGCAGGATGTGTCACTCAAAGATTCAAATATGGACCTTATCCTAGCTATAAAAAAACATTGTTTCTATTATATCACTCCATGGAATTAATAATATATGGAATTGTAAAAATTGAGGGGAAAGGGAGGAATATATGCTACTGTATAAATTGAGGGTACATGTGACTGGGAATTGTGAGCTTTATGGGACTGTGGAAATCTGGTGATTATGTGATTGTGGGAAGGGGGGAATAAGCTCAGTACAATAAAAAGTGGGGTTTTGGCATGTTGTAGTAGGAGGGCCCTAGTGGTTTCTAGTTACGCCTCTGATAATGTACTAATATTCAGCACAGTACATGGTCTTTGATATTAAAATGTTGGACATCACTGTTCTAGTGAATTCTTTATTCACAAACACAGATGTACATTCTATAAATCTTTCAGTTTCCCTTATCTGAAGAACTCTTTGTTAGTGCCATTTAATTCTCATAATATCTGTAGCTGGTATTTTAAAACCTATAAATAAAAAAAAACCTTGTAAAACTGCTGAACTAATTACAAAGAAATACAAAAGCACAATATACATTATTTTGTTTAATGTAAATTAATTTTTTCCCTTTATAGCATCACTATACATTTGCTCTTATCCTAGCATGTGTTTTGTGGTTCCAGTAGGTAGCATAAGCGGAACACAATTCAACTGCTAGCTAGCAAGACACTAAAAGAAATGCCTACAATACTGCACTTTCAACGAACATGGATCAAAGTGCGTGGGGAAAAGGTCTTAATACACTTACCCCGATCTTGCCAGTCTTGGCTGCCAAGGTCAGAGGGGTCAGACCTTTCTTGTTGGTAAGCTCTTCGAGTTTCAGTGAAGGTTTAATTTGTGCACCCAGCACCAACACCTCACTGTACATCTTGGTCACAAACTTGGTGTTTTCCTGAGTATTGTCTGCAATGTCTACTAGAGCATGTAGGACTGTGTTGCCATAGGTGTCCCGAGCAGCAATATTGGCTGGAGAGTACTGGTTCTGTAGCAGATATCGGACTATCTCGATCTGGTTGGTGCAGGCTGCTAGGGACAGGGGAAGCTCACCTGTTGGGATTTATGACAATGGAAATAAATATACTAAGCACAACAAATGTTATTATCACCTTAACCCCTTAATAACAAGTGCACCTCTAGGAGCCCCTTGACTGGATTTACGCCAAGAACTTGGTTTCACCATACAGGTTGAGTATCCCTTATCTGAAGATCCAAAAACCGAAATTACCCGGATCCCGAAAAACAAATATTCGGATTTGGGTGAATGCGGAGAAGGGATGCAGATATAGATTGGAATTGTGTCACAACTAGTTCCGCTAAGGGCAGCGAGTTTCTGAACCTGCTAATAACAAATTTATGGCACAATTAGTAGACACCCCAACTAGAATGGATGCATGTCTGGATTTAGTAATAGCAAACAATGAGCAGCTTATCTCAAACATCAAAGTAAGAGAGCACTTGGGGAATAGTGACCATAACATGGTTTCGTTTGAGATTAATGGAAAAAAGCAAATTGGTAACTACGCCACCAAAACACTTAATTTTAAAAAAGGGCCAACTTTGATGGACTAAGGGCATCAATTTAACATTTAGACTGGGAATGATTGTTTTCTGGACTAAACACAGAAGACAAGTGGATTGCCTTTAAGCACACATTACAAAAGTACACATCCCAATATATACCTTTGGGAAACAAATACAAAAGAGACAAATCAAAACCAATGTGGCTTACTGGTAACGTGAAAGAGGAAATGCAAAACAAGAAAGTGGCATTCAAACATTATAAAAGCAAGGGATCAGCAACAGAGAGAAAGCAGACATTTTAAATACTTTTTTGTCTTCTGTTTATACTAAGGAAGAACAGATGGATGAGCCCCTGCTACCGGAAGTTACGGAACAGTCACCGCAAACATGGGATTGGCTGACACAGGAAAAAGTGCTTAAGCAATTAAACTCTGTTAAGATAGACAAGGCCCCAGGGCCAGATGGTATACACCCAAGGGTCCTTAGAAAGTTAAGCATAATTCTGGCCAGACCAATATTTATGATCTTTAGGGATTCTTTCAGTTCAGGTATAGTGCCAACAGATTGGCGAAAGGCGGATGTCCAATATTTAAAAAGGGATCAAAATCTCTGCCGGGTAATTATAGGCCAATGAGCTTGACATCTGTTGTGGGGAAATTATTTGAAGGATTGCTAAAAGTATACACTCAAGAATACATCTTAAATCAGAATATAATTAGTAAAAGTCAACATGGTTTTGTGAAAGACAGGTCTTGTCAAACAAACTTAATAACATTCTATGAAGAAGTCAGTAAAAATATAGATCTAGGTGTGGCAGTTGATGTGATCTTTTTGGATTTTGCTAAAGCATTTGATACAGTTCCACACAGAAGGTTACTCTACAAATTGAGAGAAATTGGATTGGGGGGAAAAGTATGTAGTTGGATTGAAAATTGGCTAAAAGATAGAACACAGAGGGTTGTTGTAAATGGAAAAAGCTTCAAATTGGACCAGGGTATTGAGCGGAGTACCTCAGGGGTCTGTTTTGGGACCTCTTCTTATTAATTTGTTTATTAATGATCTCCCATGTTGTGCTGAGAGCCATGTCTCAGTGTTTGCTGATGACACTAAATTAGGTAAGGTAATAAAGACTAATCTTGATGTTTTTTCTTTACAGGAAGATTTGGACAGAGTGGGGGACTGGGCAAGAAAGTAGCAAATGAGGTTCAATATAGACTTTAAATGCAAAGTTATGCATTATGGGAAAAATAATAACAAAGCAACATATACGTTAAATGGTATTTCCCTGGGAAAAACTACTAATGAAAAGGATTTAGGAATCATTGTAGATAACAAACTTGGCAACAGGGCCCAATGCCAGTCAGCAGCTGCAAGGGTCGATAAGATATTGGCATGTATAAAACGAGGTATAGATTCACGGGAGGAGGATATCATCTTGCCTCTTTACAAATCAATGGTAAGACCTCACCTTGAATATGCAGTACAATTCTGGGCACCAGTCCTTAAAAAGGATATTAAGGAACTAGAAAAAGTGCAAAGGAGAGCTACAAAATTAATAAGGGGATTGGAGGATCTTAGTTATGAAGAGAGACTTAACAAAATTGCATTTACTTTAGAAAAAAGGCGTCTCAGAGGGGATATGATAACATTATATAAATATGTGCAGGGCCAATATAAATAGTTTTCCAGGGACCTGTTCATTAACAGAAATGTACAAAGAACAAGAGGTCACCCCCTGAGACTGGAAGAGCAAAGATTTCCTAGACAGCAAAAGGAAGGGATTCTTTAAGGACAATAAAGTTATGGAACTCACTGCCAAGAGAGGTAGTGCTATCAACCACAATAGATGCATTTAAAAATGGTCTGGATGTTTTTTTTTTTTAGAAAAGCAGAACAAACAGGGCTATTAATAATAGAATAAGCATTAATAATAGAGATTATTGATCCAAGGAGAAATCTGATTGCCCTTTTGGAGTCAAGAAGGAATTTTTCCCCCTAGGAGGCAAAATTCGAAATAGCTTCCTTAGGAGTTTTTGCCTTCTTTTGGTTTAAAAATCTGGAATGATAGGTAGAAGGGTTGAACTTGATGGACTTGTGTCTTTTTTCAACCTAAATTACTATGTTACTATCTTCCTGGCGTCCGGCGGTGAAGCGCCTTTGCTTCAATGGGAAATGTTGAGCACTGCGATGGGAGAGAGGCACTACTCTCGGCAACACCGTGGAGCAGGTAAGTTCACCAACTCAGTTGCTGGAAATAATCTATATTACCTAAATTGAATGTGAGCTGCTCATATTGAATTTAGGTAATGTAGATCATTTTTAGGGCTGGTGCTGCCAAAATGATCCATCATCTGTAAATATCCGTTATCCAGAGCATTTTGGATGAGGGATACTCAACCTGTATTATATTTACAGATTTTCTCACCAAAATAGAATCCAGGTCTTCCTTTCGACTTCCTGAAAAATTCACCATCTGCTCTTGCATTGACATCAGCTCCATGTTGTAACAGTAACTCAACGAGGTCCATATTCCTTCTTTCAATAGCAACATGCAGAGCTGTCTGACCTTGAGAAGACAAAAGAGTATATGCAAAGTCACTTCCAATTATCCACAACCAAATTGGTATTTTTACCATCAGGGCGGGTACAACCAGTATACCATTCAGGGTGTCTGCGGATCCAGCATGCTGTAATAACGGAGGAAGGAATGTGCTCATATCTTTCCACACACTACACCACCTGGAAGAGAGGTCTTCATGTAGGTGCAAGCCTCCTACAAATTAGTGGTACCCTAGACCACAAGGGGGCAAGCATCGGGAGTGGGGGGGGGGGTATAGTTATTGGGGGGCTCCAAGACCATTTTTACTGTAAGGGGCCCTGAATTCCCTTGTAGTATACTTCCCCATTCTTATGTAATGGTTTCAAAATGTTGTACTTCCATGGGAAGTAAATACGTGCAGGTGATTATATATGTTCATACAGCCTTTGATTTTAATGCTGTAAACCTTGGCCAAGCTCCTTTTTTTGTCTAGGTGCTGGCCAATATTTGGTAAAGAGTTTAATCAAGGTTATAATTTCTGATATTCTAACACTAATGTGTAGTGCAAAGCAGCATAAAATAAAACATAGTATACCCCATACATAAAGATCATATTTACCTCTGTATCCTTTAACACCAATAGTAATAGAAATAATCCTGAGAAAATGTATAGTCCACTGACAAGAACTAGTAGGAATGTTTAGGAAAATGTTAAAAAAATGAACTCTATCAGCAAACACACAACTGATGTGCAGGTAATGAAGAATATACTGTATTGAAGGTGCTGTTAACACTGATACAAATACTGTAAGATATTTTTAGGCTAAAATATTAATGAGATGATGAGTGTGGCATGATATTCTTATTTTTACACAACTTCTCCCAATGTGTTGCAGAGATTTGACCACAAACGGGTAAATGGCCTCCTAGCAGGGAAGGGATATTACTTCATCTCCTAACAACCAGCTTAGTACAGATATAGATTATGTGAAAGGGACAGATTTCAAATCAGTTCTTTAACATGATAAAGATGTTATCTACTACTTGATCTACTGAAGATCTTCCTTCACTATTTATTTGGCTAGGATAAGTGAGTTATTATGATATGTTTTTATTTATTTGTCCATGGTGCATGGCCTGCTTTGTTAGTTCTATTGTTCTGGGATTGTGCCATGTGGACTAAGCAGAGCTTTCCTGAATGGAGAACCCCAGCTCATCAAAGTGTCATGAACTGGAAGTGAATGACCCACAACTTATGCTAAGCTGAATTGCTGGCTGCGTGCACAGTAGCATTTCTACCTTTTGCTGTACTGTAAGAGTCTCTCCCACTGAACATTCATAAGCATCTATTATTTCTCCATGGCATATTGCACTATATATTGTCTTTTGTGTTTTTCATGTCACTCCCTGCTGAATAATTTTCCATTAACATTATATCTGGGAAGTATATCTTTATGTTATCCCTTTAGTTGTGCGCTTGCTTTCTCTTCACGTTCTATTTTTCATTCCTGGGATAACTGTGGAGTTTTATCCCTGAGACAGCAGCACTCACTAAATTTAAAAGTATGATAGTTTCTTAAAGACCCACAGACATATTGCACTGATTAACACCTATCACCTTTTCCCTTTATCCTATTACCAAAGCATAGAGAGAGTACTGTATACTTAATCCCTTAGTGATATGATTTCCTGGCCATGAATTTCCCTTGGTGACATGGACTGTTTTAACATTTCTGAGGTGTTGTGTTTAGCTGTAATTTTCTTCTGACTCATTTACTTTCCCTACACAAATTATATATTGTCTTTATCTCCATAAGAAGGGCTTTCTTTGGATACCATTATTTCCATCTGTAATTTACTAAAACATTTTTAGATATGACATTAAATGATGAAAAACGTTTTAGCCACTTCGTTCTGAAATTATTTTTACACAATTAATAATGGTAAAAAAGACCTTATCCAAATAATTTCTACGTATTGTCCTGAATTTAGAAATATGTCTTGTTTACATGCTTTTCTGTAGATATAGGGCAATAACTGAAAGTATCCCAACCTATTGATCCCAGCCAGAGCCTCCTCTGAGATTGCTGCCTAGCCTACTCACATAGGCATTTTGAAATTAAAAGTTGTGCAGGCCATTGATTCAAGTTAAAGAGCAGTGTGGGGGCAATTGCCCACCTTGCCAGCCATCCCCTAGATAAGTGTAATCTTGCTCTGTTGTAACCATGTTCGTTGAACCAGAAGGCAGTGTTTTCAAACAGTTGATCAAACAGCAGGAATTTCAACCTACCCTTGTAGTAGGTGTCTGTGTATGCCGAATTAACAAACTCCTTCAGATCATTGGTTTTCTCTGCAATCTCAAGTAGTAGTGGGATAGTGCTGTTTTTCCCATGACTCAAATTCAACATAGCTTTAAGGAGGCATGTTTTGCCAGTTTCTGGATCTAGGGAAAAATAACAATGATTGTGATATAGTTATAATTTCAACTTAGAATGCTCTATTAACTGTGTCATGCCTCCCCAAGGTGACTATTTCCTTATATACATTACAGCAGTGTTACTTTTAATATATGATCCACATCCGAAAATCATTGGAACCAATGAAAAACGTTAATAACTGCTGGCAAGATAATCAAGAGTTACTTTAGTAATGTTTGCCAACTTCTGATTATAGAAATATACAAGCAACAAAAAGTCAAAGATGAATGTCTATGTAATAATCCACTTGAATAGCACAGATAAAAATAAAATGACTTCCCCTCATTAGAAAAAAATCAGAGCTGGCCAGCGGATTACCCTTGAACTCGTGGTCAGTGAGACGTTTCTGAGTTCTGATCAGATACATCAAAAGATCGTCAAGTTCTTCGCAGTCGCCATAAGCTGCGGCATCAAATATTCTCTTCTGGTCATACAGCTTAAATGTTCTGTCCCTGCAACTTGTCGTGGATTCTACAGATGTACTTTGCCTGCCGAAACAAATGTTGTTGTTTTTTTTACTTATCTAGGTATAGTAACACAAGACATGTTCTAGCAGAACAAAGTATACTTTTCATTCAGAATAGTCTTCGGCTTATAAAAATTGGTTGTGTGACTTCATAGACATCTTTCCTTTTATTAACATATAACAGAAAATATCTACATAGACAAGACAAGTCAGCAGACCAGTTTCTTCCACAGAAGTATTAAAAATGCTGCAAGGGATTCTGGGTAAGGAGGCAAAATTAACTGTAAAGATCTGTAAAGTACACCTTGTGCCTCGTCATCCAATTTAAACATGGAGGGGAAATGTGACCTGACAAGGGAATAGTAAACATTAGGCATTAATAGCTTATTTGTATAGAGATGCAATGCTTGGCTGTTGCAGTTCACTTGTCAGTTAGACCAAATCCAAACACGAGGAAAGTGAACTCCACGGAAGTATATTAAAGCTTGCCACACCAGCCAACGATGAAAATACTTTATTCAAAAAAGTTTAAAAGCAAGGCACCAGTGGGGGGGGGGGGGGGGGGGGGAGCAGACTAACACTAAGCGCACACCTTACGCGTTTCGTTAAATTAGAATGAAGTTAGTGAATAGACCCCTTAAGAATGTTTTTTTAGGATAGGGTTGCCAAACAGCTGGTATTTTGCCGGCAGGCCAGTAAAAAATTTGATTTTAGACCAGTGAAGGGAAGGAAGGAATTACTAGTCAAGTCATTGATTTAACAACCTTGCAAATTAAATCCAGAACCTTAGATTTAACACAGGAATTCATAATAGATTCTCTTTAATGTTATCTTATCACTTACCTGAAGTATCCATTTTGCTTTATCTTGGCTACAGTGTCAAATCAGTACCCTACCTGTGTTTCAGGTGAGAAAACCTCTGAGGAAGAAATAGGCTGTCATCACCTTGTCAAGCTCTTTATTATAGTCTCTATTCAAAAATGAGAGAATCGTAGGGAATTGAGATGGGAATTTCAGACATAAGGCCAAAGTAGCTGAGTTGGAAAAATTCTCCCATTCAGCTGCATTGGAGAATTTTTCCAGCTGAGCACCATTGGCCTAAAGTTTCAAATTCCCATCTCCATTACCTTTTTATTGAGAAGACTCTTATGCGGTGTATCCATTTCTTTGTGTCTGCCACATTTTTAATGTATCTACAGTATGCCTGAAGCAATATACTGGTGCCTCTGCTCATTTAGCTGGTAAATATTAGCAGCTAGTCTCCTTCTGAACTTAAAGGCACTTATATAAGATGTAACTAGATTACCTGTGCATTTAAAACAAACACATATATAAGACATATGCCACCTTTTTTTTTTCTGTGTTTGAATTATTTGCATATAAAGGTAAAAATAAAATTAGGTATCTATCTCCAGCATCCATTTTGCGAATTTTACCCATGATGGAACATTCTCCAAAATCGTCCAGCAAGTCTCACTTTACAACTGTGGCCAGAACCTGCATAATGATTTCATAAGTCACCTGCTCTCTTACTGTCTCCTGTGTATCAATAGTGGGCAGGATTAGGTGGCTGTGTACAACTTTTTTTTACCGCCTTCCAACACAAAGAGAGGATATTGACCTGATCAAACAGATCATAATGCCGCACTTTGTGATGTTCTAGTTACATTACCCTCCCATTCAATACAAGTCTGCAATTCTGACTTATATAATGCATTCTGTGTCCCCAGCCTGAAAGTGAGATACTAGTGCTGTAAAGTCACTGAGGGGTGGCACACAAAAACAAAATATTTCACAAAATGGTGGTGCCTAGTCACACTTGTTTAGTAAAATGTTTTTAATAAAATAAATCCACTTAACAAAAACATAAGACATATCTGAAATCAGCAATGCAAAAAAAAAAAACCTTTTTATTTTTTGGTGGGAGTGTCCCTTGAAAAGAATCTCTTTTAGATATTACAAAAATTGCTTTGTTATGTATAACGGCCATTGCGTTTTTCTCCCAACACTTTTTAGAGTCTGATTTTTTTATACATAGGCTGCGCAACAAGCACAGATACAATCTAAATCTACATATTCGGCATAGACAACGAGACTTTCGAAATGTGGTGGGAGTGTGATTTAACCATTGGCACACATGCCGATTACACCAGTAATTGGAGCAATCTGTGTGTGCACCGTGTTAATACATGACACCCATTGTTGACTAAGGAGGTTTAACATGCTCCTTAACCCCTTCATGACTGGACTGTTTTGGCCATGTTGTACCTTAAGGACTGCGACTGTTTTAACACATCTACAGTGTTTGTTGTTAGCTGTAATTATCCTCTTTCTGATTTACTTTACTCACACAAATAATATATTGGGTTTTTTTTAAGGATATGAAAGACTTTCTTTAGATACTATTATTTTTATCATGTCATGTAAAAAACCTGAAGTGCGTTGGTATCAAGGAACTTAGCCATGTCAGTTGAACTACACTCGTGGTATGCCTGCATGCATACCGCGATCGGATCTGCCATGACGATCCAGGGCCATCCTCGCTCCTTAGGGGGATGTTTGTCATGACAGTCCAGGACCATCATTGGTCATTGAGAGGTTAAACATAGAAGCATAGAATGTGTCGGCAGGTAAGAACCAATTGGCCCATCTTGTCTGCCCAATTTCTGTATAATAAAATAAAATTCTCATCAGAATAATTTTATAGCCTTGTAACCTATCCGATACATGCTGAAACACCTCCATGAGGTAATGGGAGTAGTAAAAACACTGGGGCAGAGAGGGGTATGTATGTCCACGGAATGCATTGGTTAAAAATGGGTCGGGTAGGGAGGGGGCAGAAAAAAAGACTACCGGTGTGTGATAGTGGGTAAACAAAGGCCAGGGTTTCAGAAGTGGGAAATAATTAGGGAATGTTAATGGTTGTGAAAGACTGTGAAAGAGATATTGGAAAAACTGGCAAGTAGGGGAGAGGGTGTGGATTAATAAACAAACGTCTAAACACAAAGAAAGTAAAATAAAAACGTTGCTTTTGTGGCAGTAAAAAGGCTGGATTCACAATCATCATCCAACAACTAGATATCTGGAATATGTGAATCACATGCATTAAGAGAGGAAATTGCTCTGTGTATTACACAGCTCACACATATGTAATTATTCCTGTGAGCCGCAATCGTGAACCATCTTGAGGTAGTCATTAGGTGACATATTAAGTTACCATTGATTAAAGGAGACATGAGGAGACTGTGACTTCAGACCCATCCGTAGATATATATATAATATATGCCTTAATATGTATATAACCTACATTTCCTCTGTATATTATTATTTTATTTTTTATAATATACTACTTAGGCATTTTAAACAAATCCAGCACTGTGTATTACCCCTTTATCGATCTTTGTAATATCATAGCAGTATAGATTGTAGTTGAGCAGCTTCTCCTTTTCTTCTCTGTTTCTGGACTAAAAAACACACAGCTTATTAAAACAAAATAATAATATGCAAACAAAAACAATAGAAATCATAAATAAGGCATTCTATTGAAATTCTGAAGTGAGGCTCGCTTTTATAAAAAAAAAATGTATAGGACAGGTACATCTAATATTGTACTTGTCCAAATAAAACTGGCCCTATGACTTTCATGCTAGCACCTTATTTGCACATAACATGATGCAGATCTTTGTTTATAGTAATGTCAATATTTTATATCTTTCAAAAATTTTACCTGGTTTAGGCCATTTTTAAATTATCATTCTATTTTGTTTTGTTTAAAAAATATTGCTGGTTATGTAGGGTGAAATCCACGTCATATGAGATTTGGTTCCTGGATTCTTCAAAATCGACAGACGTGCCCCCACCTTATTGGCCTGTTAGACGCATCAGTCTGATAGACCACTCCCACAGACAGACACTGGAGAAAAACAACCTTCAATATCACTGATACCTTCTAAACAAAACTTAATAGAAAGTCAGCAAAACAGGGATTACTGAATAACAGTTTGAAAATGTTGGCACAACTCTTACCTCTTTCACACAACAAACTTTACAATGTGGACCTAAGACCACTGTTAACAAAATCTCTTATCATTTCTGATACTTTGCCGTCAGGAGCACTGGCGTGTCACTTCCATTATTGAGAGAAACAGCAACGAAGACACATTATACCTTGTTTATATGGACTAGAAAAGGAGGGAAATACATTTGTCATAAGCTTTATTGCTGCAAATATCAACAATCGCCTATTCACCATTGTTAAAAAATTACTATCTTCAAGTCTCAGTAGGCCTTTATAGCAGCAATTCCCACTCTACTCAAACTGGTAGAAAATGTGCTGTTTTGTGGTAAATCGCACGAATTGCATAGGTTTTTGTATGCTCTTCTTTGGCTCTGTTTTGTGTCTTGGCACATATAAATACTTGAGAAAAACATTTGGTGGTGCTATCCCAATCATTTTGGAACAGCTAGGAAGGAAGGAGTTCTCAATACTACTAGTACTAGTTTGTGGACATTGTTACCAAAATGTCTCTTTTTTGTGCCAGATATTTTGCTTATTCACTTTTTAACTCATTTCCAGACAGTAAGTAGTATGTTTATTTATGTCTTAGACTTCATTTCTAGACAGTAGATTGCTACCATCAGCTATTTTTTTTTTTTAAATGAGCAACCATCACTTACCTCCAAAGTATTTAGCTGTGTGATAATAGGCAGGAACGCATTGTCTATCCCAAACCTGGCAGATAATTACTTACCTATTAAATGTGCCTGTGTACTAGTGCAGCCTGTCTATAATTAAGACAGTTTCTCTACAAATGTACACACCTTGCAACCGTACGATTAGGCAATACCTGACTTGCTTTGTGATATACTGCAAAATGACTAATTTTCTAGTGTCTGTACCAGTTAGTCATGAGTAAAATAATTATCATCGGCTACCTGGTAATGTGTTCTTTGTGTCTGAGCAATAAATTATATTATCTATCTCAATTTGCATGGTATCCTGTGTGAACGTATCTGTTACTATCAAGAATATACTTCTAGAACATGATGCTGGTTTTGTAATAAATCCTACACCTCTAAATACAGCAGAGCATGTAAACAAAGTGAAGGTTGGGTCCATTATAGGACACTCTGCTTCATCCAGAATAAGTAGATCTACCTGCGGAGCTTCACATTCACATCAGATAAAGACATCTGATAGCCACAGATACAAGCACTTTGTTTGTGTATAGTTTTATTTGTATGCTTACTTGTATTTGTCATTGAGTCATCAATGTAAAATGTGATTTAACTATCTTAGTATAATGCATAGGTGCAAGTTAATGCATTCATGGGACAAAAATCTAAATAATGGAACTAAGGGAGGAGTGTGTTATCCACAACAAGTGAGGCCTGTGACTGATGAGTACTACCATCTTGTTGGTAGCAACACTGATAGGCAGGGACATTTTTCCAACTTCCATGTTAGCTACTTGAAACCTTAGTCAAGCTATATCAACACTAAATGCTTTAGAAACTAATGCAAATCAGTGAACAGAAAGAGTTATGAGGACTTTTTTTTATATTGACGTATCACATAAACTATGCATAAGTTGAAGTATTTGTGTCTCTTTAAATTGAAAAATGATGTAATGCAATAACAATAAACAATACTGCCAACACTTTCAGATTTTAACAAAACATTACACGCACACTTACAGATAATTATCCAATACATACCTGACCAACTGATTACAAAACTTTCCTTTTTCATAAGCTGGGTCGAACTTGATAGTTGGAGACATCATTTTGCTTTCCATCTGATACACAGAGTCCATGGGAGCCACGTCTCTGTCTGTGTCTGATTTGCCAAAACGACGGCCCTTGGTTTTCGGAGAGATGAAGAAGGCATACTTGGCTTGTCGGAGCTTTGCACAGTGATTCCCTTCAGCAGTCTCTAGATTGTTATCATCACTGTGTGAGTCGTCCACCGACACAGATGTCTCTTCTGTTTCATCAAGGTCAGAGGAACTTCCCATTTTCTTAATTTTTTTGGCCTATGACAAAGCATCATGAGTATATATCATCATGTATAGACAGAAAAATATACTATATTAAAGTAACAATGTATTTTAGCAGGAGTGTCAAACTGTGGCCCTCCAGTTACTGATGGCCTCCATCTACCGCAGTTCTGTGTCCGCTAAGAGACTGGCAGTTGAGTGAATGAGATGTAGTTCTCCAACACCTGGAAGGCCCCTGTTTGGCACCTCTCGAAAAAAAAAGTTAAAGGGACAGTCGTTTTTTCTGACAGAAGCAGATCATTGTCAACTTTACAACTCTCTCAAAAAAAGCTCTTCCTCTGAGGAACAGTTTAGTAAATGAACCCAATCACAGTGGGAGCAGGGATAAGGCATCAACATTGTTCATGGTGGACATTTACTGGACCTTGTGACTGACAACAGAACGGTCACTGGTCCTTATACAAAACTTTGCCTATCCCTTAGTGGGAGAAGTGGGTCAGTGTTCGTACATGCAAATACAAGTGAGAGTGCTTGCCTGCTCGTAATGCACTCTCTATAGTGTGGTAGGATTCCATACTAACCCCTGGCACCTTATTTCTGCCACGCTTGTTTGACAGACTGAATTCTCTCACAAATGTATACACAGACTATATTCTCTCACAACATAATTCCTGCAGGCAGGTTGTTCCAAACATCTTGGAGAACTAACCACAGTTGTGTCTCTCTCTTCATGTAATCTCAGACAGACTCAACGATGTTCATTTCAGGGCTACTTGTTCTTCTTTACGCTGAAGTTAGTTCTTAATGATTTTGGCTCTCTGTTAGGAGTCATTGTCATGCTGCAGAATATATTTGAGGCCCGTCAGATGCCTCCTTGATGGCATTGCATGATGGATATGTATCTACCTGTACTTCTCAGCGTAGAGGAGACCCTTAATTCTGACCAACTCCATTTGAAAAAATGCAGCCTCTTACATGCATGGAAACTACAACATGCTTAATTGTTGCCTGCAGACAAACTGCCTTCCACTAAAGCCAAATATTTCAAATTTTGACTCCTCATTCCTGAGTACTTGCTTCCATTTCCCTGCCCCCCAGTTACTGTGTTTTCATGAATACTTTTTGCTTGGCCTTGCTTCCACATTTTTCCCCAACTCTTTCATGAAGACCACTTCTGACCAGGATTCTCCGGACAGTAGATGGATGTACCAGAGTCCTACTGTTTTCTGGCAATTCTGAGCTGATGGCACTATAAGACATCTTCTAATTGCAAAGGGAAGTAAGCATAACATATCTTTCATCTGCTGCACTAAGTTTTCTTGGCAGACTACTCCGTCTATGGCCCTCAACGTTGTCAGTTTCTTTGTGCTTCTTCAGAAGACCTTGAACAGCACATCTGTAAACATCACTTTGCCTAGAAATACAGTGTAACTACCTTGTGTCTTGTTGCTTTGTTGAGTCTTGCCATGGTGTATGACTTTTGATACTAAACTATCTTCAGCAACCTTACCTTGTTAGTTGAGTTTGGCAGTTCCTCACCCAGTTTTATTCCTCCTACATAGCTGTTTCTGTTTCAGTTAATTATTCAGTTCCAAGCCACATATTAAATCGATGATCATTTGAACCTGTTTGGCTTTGTGCAAGTGTACCTAGAAGAACTGTTTTGGAGGCAAATGGTGGTCACACCAAATATTGATTTACATTTTCTACTGTTCATTCACTTTGTGCCTTGATAGTTATTTCAATTAAACATAACTTCGTTTTTACTGACAGTTGTCCTTTAATTATGAGCTTATACGATGGAAAGTGCTCTGCAACAATATTTCAGTTGAATTCTACCTGGCACAGTTAATTAAGTAAACATTACAAAAAACAATTCAGGAGCAACCTGCTATTTTCACACTTGCCAGATAATGTCCATTTGGCTAATAAATTGCCCTGAAACGATTTAGCCTACTGCTGAATAATAACAATGAGAAAAGTACTGATCAATAACCTTTTTTGGAGTATTTCTAAACTGTCTAATTAAAATGGTTTATAAAAATAAATTTAAAGCCCTGAAATGAAAAAGCATATAAAGTCTGTGTAGTATGCTGAAAACGGCTATTTCATAAAACCAAAAGTACTCACAAACATGTGGTAAGTAAGAGCACGTCAAAGCGTGCAAGACTCCAAGTCACACTGAACAATCTCGTGGTTAGTCTCTTAGACTTGTAGTCTCCACTGGAAGCCAGCCTTCATGTCACTGAAAGTAATTTGGAATATAAAAATTAAGTAGATAAATACTAGATCCTACTGGGTACAATAACATTTTCTGTCTGAAAATTATTCATACTCACATTGAGATTTATATATCATAATTTAATATGCAAAATATAGCATGCTCCACCCCCTGGTACTCTTTCACAGATTATGAGCATACAGCTGTATGGTGCATGTCCACATATTTCTTCAATTAAAATAATGGTGATGCATTATTTGTGACATCATGTGCTTTGAGTACCATGCTTGTGCAGTGAAGGCATCCAACATAAGGAAGCACGTGAAAGTTACATTTTGCAGGTAGGATTTGAAATTGCTATATATGAATAAACACAATAATGCAGATTTTTAGCTTAAATATACATTAATTACTTCATTTTCTTTGTACTTGGATTGCCATTCAAACGTGTTAGTGCTGGCTGTTAAAGGTAATCTCTCTACAGCTGGCTTTTCCTTATTTATGTCAGTCATAGCCCCATATTTTTGTTTACCTTGATTAACTTGCATCAAAAAAACAAAACACAGAGGCCTGTTATTATAATGATGTCATTAAAACATGGCTTTGTGTTCTGCATGGGGTGCCAGCTTTTTATCTAACTTACCGCCTGTTCTTACAACAGCATAATTTAGAAAGGGCCACATTCTGCAATACCTAGAGTCATTTTTCCAATTCATGCTACATATTTATTTATTTTATACATACTCTTCAAATAATTATATATCAGGGAAGTTGCACGTTCACTTCATTGAATATCAATGACCCATAGGGTTTATATTCATGAAAGAGGGAATTGAAAAGGGAATTGCAATCTTAAGGGGAATGTAGCAGAGCTGGAAACATTCTCCATTTCAAATATACTAAGGTAATTTTTCCAACTCGGCTATTTTTTCCTTTCTCCTGTCGATTTCCTGAAATTCCTTCTTTCATGAATAAAGGGCATCCAGCTGCCACCAACTCAGTATTTTACCAGCAGGCCAGAAACAAGTTGGCTTGTAGCCAGTGTTGTCTATGGAGCCAATAGCATGGCCGGTAATTTTTTTGAAGAAAAGGTGGGAAATCTACAAACACATAAAAAACAAATTATTTATGTCTTATACATTTTTAAGAACCATCTAGATTTCAGGTTTATTAATATATTTATAATATAAAATACATACATAAGTCATAACATTATGACCACTGACAGGTAGCAGGCTGGCGGAGGCAGTGTGATGCTTTGGGCAATGTTCTGCTGGGAAACCTTGGGTCCTGCCATTCATGTGGATATTACTTTGACACGTACCTCCTACCTAAGCATTGTTGCAGATCCTGTACACCTTTTCACGACATGGTATTCCCTGGTGGCATTGGCCTCTTTAAGGATAAGTAAGATAATTTGGTCTCAAAATTCCCCAGATCTCAATCCAATCTGTGTGATGTGCTGGACAAATAAGACCAATTCATGGAGGCCCCACCTCACAACTTACAGGACTTAAAGGATCTGCTGCTAACGTCTTGGTGCTAGACACAACAGCATACCTTCAGAGGTCTAGTGGAGTCCATGCCTCGATGGGTCAGGGCTGTTTTGGCGGCAAAAGGGGAACTACACAATATTAGGCAGGTGGTCATAATGTTATACAGATGGGTGTAAGTAAATCCCTCAAGTAAATGTCAACTTGTGATGTGACTTGCAAGATCACAAATAAGAGATGCCATAGACACAATGAAAAACTATTTTCACTTACCATTTGCATTTGCAAAATGTATTGTCAACACAATGTATTAATAACTATTCATTCTCTATATTCACAATACAAATTTGTCTAGATCAGGGCTGGTCTTTGGGGTGTGCGACCTGTGAGTACGCACAGATATGGGGGGAGGACAGAGAGCAGATATGGAAGGAGAAGAGAGAACAGATATGGGGAGGAGAAGGGGAAATAACATATATGGGGGGAGGAGGAGAGATACCAGATATGAGGGGAGGAGGAGAGATAACATATATGGGGAGGAGGAGGATGAAAGATAACAGATATGGGGAGGAGAGAGATAAGAGATATGGGGAGGAGGAGGAGATATAACAGATATGTGGGGAGGAGGAGCGATAACATATATGGGGGAGGAGGAGAAATAACAGATATGTGGGAGGAGGAGGAGAGATACCAGATATGAGGGGAGGAGGAGAGATAACATATATGGGGAGGAGGAGGATGAAAGATAACAGATATGGGGAGGAGAGAGATAAGAGATATGGGGAGGAGGAGGAGATATAACAGATATGTGGGGAGGAGGAGCGATAACATATATGGGGGAGGAGGAGAAATAACAGATATGTGGGAGGAGGAGGAGAGATACCAGATATGAGGGGAGGAGGAGAGATAACATATATGGGGAGGAGGAGGATGAAAGATAACAGATATGGGGAGGAGAGAGATAAGAGATATGGGGAGGAGGAGGAGATATAACAGATATGTGGGGAGGAGGAGAAATAACAGATATGTGGGAGGAGGAGGAGAGATACCAGATATGAGGGGAGGAGGAGAGATAACATATATGGGGAGGAGGAGGATGAAAGATAACAGATATGGGGAGGAGAGAGATAAGAGATATGGGGAGGAGGAGGAGATATAACAGATATGTGGGGAGGAGGAGCGATAACATATATGGGGGAGGAGGAGAAATAACAGATATGTGGGAGGAGGAGGAGAGATACCAGATATGAGGGGAGGAGGAGAGATAACATATATGGGGGGAGGAGGAGAGATACCAGATATGAGGGGAGGAGGAGAGATAACATATATGGGGAGGAGGAGGATGAAAGATAACAGATATGGGGAGGAGAGAGATAAGAGATATGGGGAGGAGGAGGAGATATAACAGATATGTGGGGAGGAGGAGCGATAACATATATGGGGGAGGAGGAGAAATAACAGATATGTGGGAGGAGGAGGAGAGATACCAGATATGAGGGGAGGAGGAGAGATAACAGATATGGGGAGGAGGAGGATGAAAGATAACAGATATGGGGAGGAGAGAGATAAGAGATATGGGGAGGAGGAGGAGATATAACAGATATGTGGGGAGGAGGAGAGATAACATATATGGGGGAGGAGGAGAAATAACAGATATGTGGGAGGAGGAGGAGAGATACCAGATATGAGGGGAGGAGGAGAGATAACATATATGGGGAGGAGGAGGATGAAAGATAACAGATATGGGGAGGAGAGAGATAAGAGATATGGGGAGGAGGAGGAGATATAACAGATATGTGGGGAGGAGGAGCGATAACATATATGGGGGAGGAGGAGAAATAACAGATATGTGGGAGGAGGAGGAGAGATACCAGATATGAGGGGAGGAGGAGAGATAACAGATATGGGGGGAAGGAGAGATAACAGATATGGGGGAGGAGAGAACAGATATGGGGGAAGAATGGGGTGAGATAACATATATGGAGGAGGAGGAGAGATAACAGATTTGGGGGAGGGGAGATTACCAATATGGGGGAGGGGAGATTACGATATGGGGGGGAGGAGTAGAGATAACAGATATGGGTGGGGAGAAGGATAGATTACATATATGGGGGAGAGGAGGAGAGACAGACAAATGTGGGGGGTGGGGGTGGGGAGAGGAGAGACATACATGGGAAGGGAGAGGGGAGAGAGATTGGGAAGGGAAAGAGACAAAGTGGGGGGTTGGAGAGAGACAGATTTGGCAATGGAGAGGAAAGAGAAAGATATTTGAAGGGAGATAGACTTACATGGAGTGATAGGAGACAGACAGACATGGGAAGGGAGAGGAAAGAAACAGACATGGGAAGGGAGATGAGAGCGACCGGAATGAGGAGAGACAGATGACAGACAGAAATGAGGGTAGAGTGAGGGGAGGCGGGGTGCCACAAAGGCCGGCCCTGGTTTAGATTACATATTTACTACAAATTTCATATTTTGAGTTCAGAATGTCTTAAAGGGATACTAACATCCAGTGGTTTTGATATCACAGGAATGTTATGAGAGGCTATTGGAAGCTATGATATAAGCAATAGTCAAAGATTTCAAAATGTCACCTTTATAGAACAGAAATGCAAGCCTGGAACACCATCAAAGTGCCACATATAAAAGATATTAAAAAAAAGAACAGGCTATACAAGTTCAAATCAAATGCCTTTCTTTTTTGCAGTGGACGATAATACGTTTAAAATCTGTCTTTCATGATTATATTGCCATGGTAAGACTTAGTCTAAACACACTCATACGTTTTCTTTTTTATGTTTCTCTTTTTCAACTTTAATACCCATTTTAAAATGAGAAAGGGAACTTTAAGTTGAGTAAAAAACTGTTTTGAAAAATGTGTACCTATGATTTATTTTTGCTGAGATACTAAACTTGTATTGCATCATTTTTGACTGAATTCAAATCTTGGACTGATTTGCATTGTGGAAGGAGTCTTTCAATCAACAGTGCTTTTCAATGACTTCTAAATGTGTCAAAATCAACCTCTTCACTGGAGGCATATTAGCATTTGTAGGTATGATTGCCTTTTTCTTTTACATAATACTTTATACAAACCTTTGAGATGCATGTGTGTATGTGATCTTCAGATGTAACACTGAAGAGGTCACTTATGGATCAGAAAGATCTCTAAGCAAGGAAATCTACTACAATTTAGTTGAATAATGCACCCTCTGTAGAATTTGTTCAGCTTTCAGAGTTGAAGGTTAAATTCCAGGCAGGTTGGACTTAGCCTATCATCCTTCCCTCAGCAGAAAATGAGAGTATAATTAAATTGGTTAATATTAACATTCCCTAGATGTACTTGAAACTCAGAGAATATCTGAATGTTTATATTCTGCATAAACACTTTTTATATTATCATAAAATAAAAAAACATTATGAGTCACCTATGTTTCTTACATGCAGGACTAAATGGTCTCTATCAACATTGGTACATATACTGTGAATGTAGACAATAAAACCTTATCAATAATGTTCTATTCATTGTGGTAGCAGAATTGCAAACAAATGCATACAATAAGTTTGAGTGTGTCTCCTGTTTATGACATCACTTTGTGGCTCGGTGTGCAAATTACACATTTTGGGCTAGTTTTGAAATCATATGGAATTATACAGTATATTATACAATCAGATTCTAAATATTAATGATTAATAATAACAAAGTATTTAACTAGGAAGGGTGAATTCTCTCCTGGGAATAGCCCCACTGGCCAACACCCTAGGGATGTTAGTATTGCCTATTTAATGGCATTCATTTTATCTAACTTGGAAGGATGAAGGGCTGAGTAGACTCTATAGGATTCAACCCTGCAACCACAAGGATTCTATAGTTGGTGCATTAGCAAACTTTCAGCAGCATCTATACATATATACAACACTGCTGTAGTATAGGTTATGACATATATAGTTAACAGTTATGCTAAATAACTAATGTATAGAACTGATCTGGAAATTAGTTGACCCAATATTGCAATAAAAGAACATTCAAAATGCAAAAGAAAATAAGACCCCATTACTTCTAATCAACAATGTACAAAGATATGTAACTTTCAGTGACCTTTGTGTATTTCTTACACTTACGTTATTTTGTGTTGAGTTTATTATATTCTAGTTCACGTTAACATGAAACTAACTATGAAACACCAAGAATAGAATGTGTCTGTCTTCCAGTAAGTAGCAACTTATTATCTGAACCATACACAAATTATATGTGATTGAACACAAATAACACATATTAAAATGAATCTCACAATGGACGACACCAACAAAATACTTGATCCTTTAATACATGTTTTCTTTTCTACCTGGTATTAAATTGGCTTGATTATGTGATAGATTATGTGATTATCTGTAATAGATCATATATAGTACAGGATTAGCAGACAGATATACCAAAGACCTAGTAAAGCATAGCCGTTTTTTTACAACTTTTTTTTTTCTTAAACTTCATAATCATCAAAAAAATAATAGAAAATGAATACTTTCAGTAGTCCTTGGCATTATCTTATATCTAGCATTGCCTTATGGAATCTCATCTCATGCTTACTTAAACACCTTCATTGTATTAACCTCTACCACTTCTGCTGGACACCTATTCCATGCATCCATTACCCTATCAGTAAAGTAATACTTCTGGATATTATTTTTACACCTTTGCCCCTCCAAGTTAAGACCATGTTGTCTTCTTGTGGTACTTTTTATTCTTTTAAATGTATTCTCCTCCTTTATTAATTAAGGATCTTTATTCATAAACTATATATATATTTATATATATGTATATATATATATATATATATATATATATATATATATATATAAACATATATATAATTCAAAAATACATTTTTATTTTTATTTGTACATCAGGGACAAAAATAAATATAATTACCTTGCTAACTTTATTTCTTTCTTCTTATACTTTTCAAAGGCTTCTTCATGGAACTTATTTCTTTAAAGATGTTTCCAAACCAAGAGCAGATCTTTTTTCTGCATCCAATTTGTGTTAGTACATTTCCTGTGGCTATGAATACTGTATCAGTGACATGGCTCCATCTGCCATGCAAGGACTTTTATTGCTCAGTCGGATTAAAGAGGCAGGGCAATGTTTCTCAGGAGGACATGTTAGTCTGTAGATGGTTTCCAGGAGCAGATATGCTCTGCAAATGCATAATATGATGATTGAAGAATATACTGCGGAGGCTGCAATTCCCTGGAGTTATCAAAGCTTTTACCAGGAGCCCTGCACATGTGCAAGCTACATTGAGTAACATACGCCTCTATCAAGACTTTATGTGATGATCATCATACACTTATACAATGACAACAAAGAACAATACTGTTGGCAGAGTGGGAACCATTTGTCTGATTTCACGCAAATCTAAAAAAGTCATATCCCTACAGGAGTCGACACGCAAATTATAGGGGGGGAAATAACACTTTCTTCTCTTGAGAGGGTTCTGTCATCTTAAAATGAAAGAAAAATGAGCACTTGTTAATTATAAAGTAAATATATTTTTTGTGATTGAATAACCATACAGAAAATGACATACAAGCACACTAGTTTCTTATTCTCAGTGCATGTTATATACGCTATATATATATATATTTTAATTATTTCAAAATTATGTAAAATGCAACATACACAATATACAGGCACTTCTTATATAAATAGATTTAGTAAATACCTATATATAGCAATAAAGTTATACTTACACTCACATACAAAACCAATATCGTTCATGATGTTGTCTTGCCTAACTGCTGCAATCATATGAATATTAAACGATTTCTTCTTTAACTGGGAGAAGATCATAAGTTGATTCATTTATAGAAATAAATTAACAGGAACAGGGAGAAAAGGAGCTTAACAAATCATATTCAAAATTATTAGTGACCATTTATAGACCAAAATGCTGTATCTGAATATTCCAGGCCTTGCTTACTATTAGACTATGTATAGACCACAATGCTGTATCTGAATATTCCAGGCCTTGCTTACTATTAGACTATGTATAGACCACAATGCTATATCTGAATATTCCAGGCCTTGCTTACTATTAGATTATGTATAGACCAAAATGCTGCATCTAAATATTCCAGGCCTCACTTACTATTAGACTATTTTTTTCCTAGCTGGAGTACGTTCTCCATCTTAGATTGGCAGACAGCTTGATTCTTAAATAGATCCCATATTTGACTGTATTTCCATAACCTTGAGGTTATCATTTTAGCAGAAAACTTACACCATACAATGTAGATATTACAGAAAGTGTTGGATGTCTCCACAGAGATTCTGGTGGACATGTGGGGAAAAAGAACACAAGGGATATAGTGTAACACCATTAAAATGAGCTTTTTATTAGGAGCCACACTCACAAAAGACATGTGCACTGAGTGCCAGCTCAAGTGCAATATAGCACATGAAAGTGCAATCAAGGTTTACTGGATCAACGATCCCCTCAGTAAAGTGCTGTTGTCCTGTGGAATAAAGTACTGAAAAAGTGTCCTTTGCTTTAAAGTGCTTTAAAGACACCTCAGGCTCCTCCACTGGCTTTCAGTGTTGATATCAGCTGCTTAAAATGATTGGGGTTGGTGAAGGTAGTATAAAGCACATGATCTCTACCAGTAATCCTCGATCATAAAAACATGTAAACATACATTGCGTGTCCGATCATGGTCAACGCATTTCGTTAATAATGACAAACTTCCTCAAGAGCCAGGTCAGTACACCAAATAAAAATCATTCCGAACACAGAACACTAAATATCGCCCCCGGTACCCCCCACTGTCTAATGCCCGTGTATTTTATGTAATAAAAAATTGATATTATACAAATGCATTTCTTGTTTTTATTTCCTTGCGGCCTCTCTCCCCCCCCAGCGATGAGCGCAGACCTCCCCTGCTGCCGCCCGGCACGCTCGCCGGGACTTCTGTGACGTAGCCGGAAGTACCCGGCTTCTTCATAGAAGCCCCGGCGGTCGTGCCGGGCAGAAGCAGGGGAGTCTGCGCTCATCGCGCAGACATCCCCTGCTGTTAGAGAGGGGGATCCAGGTCCCCTGCAGCTCTGCTGGGGACCTGGATCCATGTCTTATAATCTGACCTCAATTTGAGGTCAGATTATAAGAAGACCTCGAATGTAAGACGAGGGGGATTTTTCAGAGCATTTGCTCGGAAAAAAAACCTCGTCTTATATTCAAGCAAATACGGTACTCTGTTTATCTGCCACTAGTAAACAGAGTACTAACATAAACTAATGAATAGTTTTTTTTTACAAATCACACTATATGCCTTGTGTTCTTTTCCCCACATGTCCACCTGAGTCTCTGTAGAGACATCCAACGGTTTCTGTAATATCTACATTGTATGGTGTCAGTTTTCTGATATTTGGTTTTTGGGATCTGAGGAGTCCTTTCTGACACTTTAAGGATAGTAATAATCTTCTTCCTTCTCTTTTTCTGTATAGTTTTGCATATTATCATTTTAGCTGCTATTAATATACAAGTCTCATATACCCTTTTATCTTTCTCATCTTGGGTCAATTCAAATGGAGCAAAAAAAAATGTCTGTCTACTGTTATGTTTTTATATCTAAAGTTCCAAGTCATTTCCCATTTCAAAAAAATCTTCTTTACATTGCCACCAAAATATGATCATAATAACCTGCTTCATTACCACATCTCCAGCACCTATCTGATGAAGATGGGTACATCTTTTTAAGTATAGCTGGAACTAAATACCATCTGTTTATCAACTTGTATTATAATTCCATCAAATAAAAACAGTAAACCAATTTCCGCATATTTAACATTATAGAAATCCTCACATTTTGGGGATCTTTTTCACCATACCTCTTTCCCAAACTGTGATAGCTGTCACTTCTCTAGAGGGACCCTCTTTAACCATTACATGACTCTGTGGTTTAATATCCTCTTCCAAGAGATCCAAGTTTAATTCTCCAATTGCTTTTTCCCTTTTCTTTTTGTATACATCTTTTTTCTTTATTTGGAAAAGGAAATTCCTCTGCAAGTTGTACAAACTGTTTGAGTAGCTCGACCGCATGCGAAGAGCAACAGAAAAAGAAAAAAAAAAATGGCAAGGAAAGCAGCATACCGCCCCTTTAAGTGTCAAAACCGAAGGTCAGTGTGACAGGGGGCTTAATGCCGGCAGCGTTAAGCTCACCTGTCACCTCAAACACAATTAGGCAAGTTAGGCAGCCGCAAGGCCTCTGCAAGCATGAGGCCTTAGGCGACTGCCTAACTTGCCTAATTAGAGAGCCGCATCTGACAATAAGTATTTCCTATAACTATAGCCATAATTCCACTTAATCTGACTATTGGAACCTAGGACTGTACTTTTTTTTATTTAAATCCCTTTTTATTTTCTCTCCCTTTACAGACTATGACTTTTCCATTGTACATAGTCCTACTTCTTGGAGGGTCCTGGGACAAAAAATGGTCAAAGCCTAAATGGGCAGAGTTACTCAACACTGTGTGACCTAGTGCTGTGTGACCCCAAGGCATTGCACTCCAGGCTACCAAGCACAGGGACAGGACCCCAAAAAACAGTACTGTCAGGGCAAATTTGGGACTGGTGGCAACTATGCCCTGTCATTCCTTTTAGTAGATCCTGCACCAGGAAGTAGGCTTTGCAAGCGCATGCACAGTTCATAAGAATCATGCATAACGGTGCTTCCAATACATTTACCATGGTGCAGAATTTAGCCATGAACCCTTGCTGAGAGCATGGTAGCCTGTAATACAGGCTAGTGTGCCAACATCATTGATTACAGAGAAGCCAGGGACTATCTTGGCTGTTCCTTTAATGCTGGGACTTAGTTTATACCCTGTAAGGGCTTAGACTAACTTATAATTAAGGAAGTGTAATGTGACTCTTGGGGCCAAAGTTGGTTCTTTCAATTGATAGCTAGTTTCCCATGGCTCTCAAATACCATGGTTACTCTTGTATAAAATATTAACATTGATTTGCTAACCCATTGTAAACAACGGTTTTCAAAAGCCATCACATGCTCAACCCAGAACCTATCAGACCTTCAGTACTATGTACAACATTATGCTCATGAGAAATAACAGCTATGAACTAACCGCATCTCTCCTGATAAATAATGGGCTAATATGAGAAAACTGCAGCTGACCACATTGTTGGTCACAGGATAAAAGAAAAACATCTTTAGCATCAAATCATGTGACCGCCAACAGTAATTGTGGTTGCTAAGTGCTTTTTTGCAATCAATGAGGGGGGAGGCTGAGAGGTAATGTTTTTCCTCCCTTTAAATTACAATAATATTAGTGGCTAAATCATGCTTCTTTCTAGCAAATGGGATGTATTCTGTTGATTTACAGGTCAGGAAACTTGTCATTACAAATGCAGTAAGAATCTGATACATTTCCTAATTTACAGTGAATTAAACAGAAATAAAAAAACAATACCATATAGTGTCAGAAAATATTATACTGTATAATAATAATGTATAATAATAAGTGCTTTATTTACTGGGCACATCATGACAATAATGCATAAAGATTTCTAACACAGCACAGACTAAAGGACAGACAGTCTATTTTTGCTGAATAAATACAAACTGGATTTTCATCTTTAGGTAGAGTAAATACAGGGGGTTTAGGTCTCTGGTTTCTTGTGTTTGTACCAAGCAATATATGAAACCCATACGTTATAGCACACCACACTAATATAAAAAAGAGCCCTAGGCTAGGTCTCCAAATTATCTGGGGCTAGAGCCCAGATGGGTTCTGTCACACACTGTCTCTCCCACACAGACACACACACTGTCTCTATCACACATACACACACTGTCACTATCACATACACACACACACACAGTCTCTGTCACACATACACACACATTGTTTCTATCACACATACACACATACACAGTCTCTATCACACATACACACACTTTCTCTCTCACACACTCCCAAGAGAGGTATCTGCTCAGTTTGTCCTCAGAGTGGCACCTGCCCAATCCGGCTATAGTACAGATCCTGCCCTGTTCATTGTATCCCTGCCCTGTCTTAGAGCCCTGTTGTAGTTCAGCCCTGTCTTAGAGCCATGTTTAGTTCTGCCCTGTTAATTGGTTTCCCTGTTCTTGCTTCTGTTGCTTTATTCCATTGTTCTGATTCATTTCATATTTGTTTGTTTATATGTATATGTTCCCTTGCCCACTTTCCCTGAAGCACCTAAGGATGGCATAGTTATGTCTTATGCTTTTCCCTCCTAACGTATGCTTTAGCTCTCTTTGCTCCTTGGTATGTCTTGTTGCCCTGCTGATGTTCAATCATCTTGTTTCTGCTCTGTTTGTGTTTGCTCTGCATGGTTTATTGGCTTCAGTCTGCAGACATCCCGCTATCCTATCAAGGTTGTGTCCTATGCCTGCTCCAGGATGTCTGCAGGGTTCCTCCGTTTTCACACTTTGCTGGATACAGCAGCTGCTATCACATGGCCTTGGAATGTAGCTGAACTTACCTGGGGCCTCAAGCCACCAAGGCAGTGAGGTTATCCTGCACCAGGCCCCGTGTCTCCACAGCTGTGTGTTGAAAACAGAATCCCTGTCCATAGTTGTTAAAGCAGGATAATGGACCTGGAACTCTGCTAACATGTGTCTCCACTAAGCAATTTAATATTGGCCAGAAATCAATTGTCAAAAACTGATCAAATTTAAGTGATTTTGATAATTTTCTTTGTTAATTTACTGTGACAAGTGGATTTTGGATACAGTGTTTGAACATATAGCATCAGTATATTATTTGAAAATTACCTTTTCGTATCAGATATTCACAGCTATTTGTTCACAATTCACAGGTGACTGAAGTGTGAATACATTTTACTTTTAATATGCCAACAAACATAACCAAGTGACTTTTACTATATAGGAGTGCCAATACAGAGTGTTTTTCCATTTTTAATGAAACTTTGCATTTCCCTCTCTCCCCGTAAATAAGATTTTCTGGACATTTTTATCATTGCTGTTCACTTCCACATGTTTTTGTATGGGGTGAAGAAGTCAATAGTACACCATCTTCCAGCAGCCAATCAGAATCTGATCTGAATGCTTCCTCTTTGTAAAAGAATGAAAATGATGTCCCCTGCGCATAAAGAAAAAGAATATGATTTCAATCTTTATTAGAAATCTTTTACTCAATTTTATTAAAAAGAACCTGGACACTAGGAAAAGCAGGTTTAAAATGATAACAAAATGTAGTTCAAACAAGTTTTGATGATATGTCTCCTGAAAACAAACAGTGTTTAAATGTAAATCCAGTGATTTCAAATATCTTGTAGAAGAAGTAGATCCTAAGGATTGTAAGAACAAAAAAACTGTGCACTGCTGCTGTTAAGTGTATTTCCAGGTAGAACCTTTATATTACCCAACCAAATTACCACCATTAATGTCAATTTTCACTTGTGCTCAGCCCTCTGATACATTTAACTAAATGTCAGGGTTCAAACAGCACAGAAGGCCTCTCAATAGCCCTTCATTTAGTTATGTTGCTCTTTACATAAACACAGAATTAATCATCAGAAACCATAATCAAACAGATTTTATTGAACAAAGAGCTACTACAGGGGCATCCACTTTTTTTTCCTGAAATGGGCAACATTGGTTATTTAGCAGTAATACAAAAGCAAACCAAAAAAAGTTTAAATCCCTTTATTCAAACAAAACAACATATTTGTAGGGCTAATGAGTTTAATTCCTTGCAATAACATGTTTTATGGAGAATCATCTTGATTATGTGTAAAATACATTAACTGGAATAACATATCTGTTACTTTAACTAAATCGAGAGATCACTTATCTGAAACAGTATGCCATAAACTGTGTAATCACTCCATATCAATGGCTGGGACCCAGGCTTCAGGATACAGTAACAAGAAAAATGCAAGATATATCTATTTCAATTCCATGTAATATATTTAAAGGGACCTGGCAGATCAATAACTCACTAGCTCTGTTTTATCATCACCATAGCGGCACCTGCAGCTGAATCTACATCTTTTCCATTTACCACAGGGAATGTGAATATTCTTTTCACTTCTTGCCTTAACACTTCGTTCCGTGCAAGAGCACTGCCACTGAGAATTATTCTCTTTACCCCAGACTCCTGAAGCTGATGGGAAGGCAGCATGGTGTGCAAGTTCTCAATGATCCCTCGACAGACCGCTCGAGTCACGTGACCCAGAGAAAGGTCAGTGGCTACAATGTTTGACACAGATGCCAGGCTGTCAGGGAAGTGTCTCTCGCCAAACAGAGTGGGACAAACTCGAAGACGAGTCTCATTTTGTGACAACGCAGCTTTAATTGCTTGTGTATATATCTCAGAGCTAGAAATATCAAGTCCTATGAAAAAGAAAAAAAAAACATTCTTGGAATGTGACAAATAAATATTTAAAATACATACCAAACAGCCAAAACATTTAAAAAAAATACTGCAGAGTATAAAAGGATATTTTGCAAAAAAAGAAATGTAAGAAAAGTGTACCGGTCATGAAAAAAAATTATACACTATAACTTTATAGGAATTAAAACAAATCCTTACCGTGTGCATGTAAAATTGCTAGCAAATGTTTATTTTTAATTTAAAGAATCATTTCACATTCTTACCACTAATCCATCGGCATGGACATAGGAGCTACCTCTACCATCAGGACAAATCAATAAAAACAATGTCCCAAATGGTAACATCACATCCCACAATGCCTAGTGTGGACGCAGAAGACAATTCAGAAAAGTGTGATTTTAAAATCTATATTTGCCGATCAATTAAAAAAAAAAAGAAAAGCTTTCTCTTTAAAATACAGCTAGCAAAATAAGCTGTTCTTTGCATAGACTAAAATCACTGGACAGTGATAAGTTTTACATTTTAATAAGTAGAATTTAATAGTGTACATGCATTTGGTGTCAGCTTATATCTCCTTTATCAATTTTGTTTCCACATATAGCTAAGCGATTGTGAATAAGGAACTTATTAGGTGACAGATCTCTTGTTACCTGTAAAATATAGAAGAATACAAGTGCTGCTAACATCTACTCTGCAGCACTTACAAACCTGTAGTCATCTCTTTAAACCACTTGTAGAAAAGTGCATGAGTACCTACCTTTATTTATTTATCTGGAAGATTTGTTTTGTACAAATATACTATGTGCCACCATGTATGTTGAACATTATCCATTGCGTGTCCCTGTATGACTTGATTATAAATATGTATCTCACTAGTAAATAATCTTTTAATGCGTGGGTTGCCATGTACTTTTATGATTTTAGAATGTTTATTTCTCCCCTTTAGTTCTGGAGTTCGCTAAATGGTCATATGTGTTCCATTTACAACTATGACATCTTCTAAGTGACCTGGAATAGGAAGTCCATTACCACATTCAAAAAAAGACTGGCATAAGAGTTGAATGATTTACTTGAAAATTGTTTATGGCATTTATTATGATTGTGAGTATCATGTTGTCTTTTTATATCTTGATCATGGTATAAAAGAATGTCTGGAATTATATAGAGATTATTGTTTCGAATGAATTTATTCTGTGTTTAAGAATTCTTTTCTGCTGGCTCCTAACTTTTTTGACCGTTAAACATAGAACTCTATAGAAGTTCGATTTCCCTGGGTCCTAAAAATAATCAGGCTGGCTCTTAAACTCTACTGAAATTTGTAGAGCCCTGTCTTAAACACAGGGCTTGACAAATGTATGTACACTTTAAGAGTCAGCCTGGTTTTAGGTGCCATGGCTAACGAGATGTGTCCTGGTTTAGGACCATTAAAGGGACACCAAATGTTTTTTTCTCACTTGTGCTTCTAATATAGAAGCACAAGTGAAATGTCTGTTGTCCCTAGTGTGAGGATAAACTGGTGTGTACTTTTGATAGTACGCGCCAGTTTATCCTCTGACCGACAGCTGCCATTCCATAGGAAGCAGGCAGCCGTCTGGTCAGCGACTGTCTCTCTGCATGGGATCAGCAGGGGGGGACCTTAACTAGGTTCCCCCTGCTGATCCCATGCAAAAACTAGGGTCTCTCTCTGCGCGAGACCCTCGCATTCGGCTGTCAGAACGGGGCGAGCTCCCGCTCTGATTGGCTGTGTGCGTGCTGACTGAAACTGCTGTGTCTCGCATGTAAGATACAGCAGATAGTAAAACCATGTGTATCTATTAAGATACACGTTGGGTTTACTTAAGTCCCGGGACATGTTTCCCTTGAAGGAAGCAAGGGTTAAACAAAGTGTCCCTTTAAGTGTTTTTTTTTCCCCCACACTCTCTCCACAGTCCCATATATAGTAATAGATGTATTGTTAATGCTGTCCCTCCTCTCTCTAAGCCCTCTTTATTGAATGTCAATGAACTAAGAGGCCCTTCTGAATTTATTTTGAATGAAAAACTACAGGAGAACTGTACCATTTTCTAAAGTAAAAGTATTTACATTTCACATTTATTAAACACATGTTCAATATACAGAAAATAAGCAAGGTAGAACTGGCCCTTTAAGGCTAGAGAGGAAAACAATGGAGATTAAATGACATTACATAGCCATGTCATGTTTAGTCCATCACTTTATGAAAACCTCATTAGGAGGAGACCAGTATTGCTATTAGACTAAGAAAGAAGCCTACAGAAACAAATGTGTATGTGTACTATAGATATATTACACACGTTGTTATCTTTAGTCTCCCCAATTTAGTCTAATATCATCAACGCTGCTCTGTACTAATGAGTTTTTCCCTCAATACAGCAAAGTCTATTGGTAAATTAAAAGGAGATAACACAGTTAGATAAGTGCAGGCTTGTCTCAAAGCAGCTGTCATTTCCTCAAGTCATTAGCTGATGTGTTGTGCAGACAACTGAATTCTATTTTGCTCATTGTTTTTATGGTAAAAGCATTCCTGCGGGTTACCATGCGACGAAAAGAAACTAATGTTGCTCTTAAAAGTGTCGATTTTTTGTAAACCTGCTTGTATTGTGCCATTTTCTGGCTTTTTTGGTAAGGTTCTAATGTTTTTCATTTTGGGTTTTCATACTTTTGTGCCCAAAAAAATATTACAACCCTTCCCATCCCGCTGTACAGTCCTCGGGACAGTCCTGATATAGGGCTACTGTTCCAATGTTCCCAAAGTTATCCCTTGATGTCCTGATCCTCTGGGACACATATATGCAGGGTTATTAACCACTGCCTTCAGCACAGCGGTTCTATGCCAAGGCATAGTGGCATAGCATAAAAACATATGCCTTGATAAACTGATTTATATACATGTGCTTGCAAATGGACTAGTGCGATGCATAGGCATCTTTTCTTCCTCTATAAAGCGATAGTGACTCATTTTTACATGACTTTAATTAAATTTTATAGTAGAATGTTGGCCCGCAGAAAGATTCCTCCACTGTATATCTTACCTAGCTCAGCAACCCACTGGGACAACATTGTGACAAATGATGCAAATACATTGCCTCCATTCAGGGATGCTGCCACTGCAAGGTAACGATCATTGAAGTATGGGAAATATGCCACCGCTTCACCCAGGACAGACTGGTCTTGGGGCTGGAAACCCTCCGGCATGGGGAATGTTAACTGAGCAGACGTGCTAATGTTGAGGACTTGAATAAAAAGAATGTAGACTTAGATAGAGAACACGACAATCAAAAATTGGTTAGATGTGGCTATATTTAAAGTGTTAAAGAAGGCAAATAGACACAATAATTCTTCAGCAAAACTGTGAATTATTCTACTGTTTTATTCTGCAATATTTTAGCTTTCATTGGTGTTCCCTGTTATGGAATTTCTTATTATATTATTTATAACGTTTAAAAAAAAATGTACATACACCAATCAGCCATAACATTATGACCACTCACAGGTGGCAAGCTGGTGGAGGCAGTGTGATTCGTTGGGCAATGTTCTGCTGGGAAACCTTGGGTCCTGCCATTCATGTGGATGTTACTTTGACATGTACCAACTACCTAACTGCTGCTAACGTCTTTGATAACACAGCACACCTTCAGAGGTCTAGTGGGGTCCATGCCTCGAGGGGTCAACTGTTTTTGTAGCAAAAGGGGACCTACACAATATCAGGTGGTCCTAATGTTATTTTCATTATTTTTTCTCATTGTTGAGATACAAATACAGCACAATGTATAGGTAATTTTTCATCACTTTGTATGTCCTGCATTCACAGTATAAGCAATGTTTAACAACAAAGTCCTTTCACACAATATTCTGCATGTGAAGAAGCTATGGTGGGGCTAAAGGGAAATCCCCTACACTTCAATCAGGGTGTTGCAGGGGAATTATTAAACACAAATCTACACACACCAGACAAGACGGAAGACTTGCTTTTCCCACAGAAATCATAACCTTGCAGTGCTACCACCAGTGCAAGGGATTCTGGGTAGACATATGCCTCTTCAAGAAAGCTTACTACTCATCTCACTAAAATAACCATTAATTAAGCTTTAGTCAATCTCACCTAGCTCTCACTGTCCTCAAATGCGGGGTGTAAACAAGCCTGCAACTCATCCAACAAAAACACTTATACCATATTTGCTTCAATATAAGACAAGGTTTTTTTTCAGAGCAAATGCTCTGAAAAAGACACCTCGTCTTATATTCGAGGTCGTCTTATAGTCTGACTATGCGTGCAGACATCCTCCGCTGCTGCTTGGCACGTCCCTCGGGACTTCTATGATGAAGCCGGGACCTCCTCCGGCTGCCCCCACTAGCCACCAGGGATATTTGGGCAGCCAGGGGATGTCTGCATCCTCCATGCTGCCCAACACTTCCGTCTATTATGACGGACCAGCCGTCCGTCATAATAGACGGAAGTGTCGGACAGCATGGAGGATGTCTGCACGTATCGTGCAGACACCCCCCAGCTGCCCCCACTAGCCAACAGGAAGAGAGAGACAAGGTGAGTTGGAGGGATTGGGGGGAAGAGAGAGACAAGGTGAGGTGGAGGGGGGAGAGATAGAGAAAAGGAGGGAGGGGGAGAGAGATAACACTGGGGGGAGAGACAGAGACAACATTAAGAGGGGAGAGAGGGACAATGCTGGGAGGAAGGAGGGGGGAGAGATAGAGAAAAGGTTGGGGGAGGGAGGGGGGGTAGAGAGAAAAAAGGAGGGATGGGGGAGAGAGAGAGAGAAAGGTTTGGGGGGAGAGAGAGACAATGTGGGAGGGAGAGACAGAGACAACAATAAGGGGGGGGGGAGAGAGAGACAACACTGGGGGGAAGGGGAGAGAGGCAGCATTAGCACATAAAAGGAAATAAAAACAAGAAATGCAAATATGGTAATTAATTTCTGTCCAACCCAGGCTAGCTCCAATCACTCCAAACACTGTTACTGCCACCACCTTTGACCTCTTTTCTCTTTTATGTGTGTCATGTCCCCCACTCCCTTTAGATTGTAAGTTTGCGAGCAGGGCTCTCTATCTCATGTCTTTGTTTGTCTAACTTAGTACCTAGTTCCCTTTTGCAAATAAGGTTAACAATAATCAAATTTTTGGCTTTATATCCACTTTATATAAATGGACCCATTGGATCAAATGCCTGTAGTACTTAGACAGTCTCTAGACATAGACCAGATGCACAGCCATGGACAGCTGCTTCTTAGAAGGAAACTCGTCGTCATGAATCTGGTCACTGGCTTTATGTTTGAGGCTTGGAGCAGTATAAGAAGGATACACAACAGAGTTATGGTGGGGGTAAAGGTGATGGGAACACACCTCCACTTAAAAATCAGGGGGTAGCAGAGACATTATTACACATAGTCTAGGATTTCTGTGGCAAAAAAAAATCTTGTGTGTGTAGATTTGTGTTTAATAATTCCTCTGCTATGCCCTGAGAAGAAGCAGGCATGCGGACTAGTCATCCAATCCAGAACGGCTTAAAAAAAACTTTATTCAGATATAGTCAAACTATGTCCTCTAGCTGCCGATGGCCGCCATCAGCTGGCAGAGGAGTATGGAATATGAAGACCTCCAACAACTGAAGGGCAGCAGATTGAGAACCCTTACCTATAGTGTGGACAATAATAGCTGGAAGACAGACAATCTTGTGCATTTCACAGGCTACTTACAGTATTTAGAACTTGTTATGGTGGCTTTCTGAAAGGAACTTTATTATCTATTCACTTGTTTTATAAATGTATCCTATTACAATGGTTGGAACTAAGACACACTTGTATGCCTTACCTGCATCTGTGCTTTCAGTCAGAGAGGAAAAAACTGAACACTGAAAATCTCCCAGAGCCACTCCAACTTCTGCCCCTTGTGGAATGTCGAACCACTCGCAGGACAACTTCCCGACTATACAACCAGAATCCTCAGTGTCAGGCAGGAAGGATACGGGAAAGCCAGATGCCTGTAATCTAGAACACAAACAAGATTTAGCCAACTTAGTCAGGATTCAAACATCAAAATTACTTTCTAATTTATTAGTAATTCTTTTCCTGAAAACCACTCTAGACTTTTATGTTCAAAAACAAAAATAATGCACATGTTTTAAGACTCACAGTACAATAACAGACTGGACCATGAGAACATGGTCTAAAGTTAATATTTTAAGGGGAAACACACACCTTTAAAATAAAAAATAATAAACCGACATGTTACATTAGTAGTTGCTTTAACTGATTTTCTGATTTTATCTAGAACAGCCTCCCCCTCAACAAGGCCAACAGCTTCTCACAGGGGCTTAGTTTTAGATTAATTTAGCAAGTTCCCAAGATAATTAAGAGTGAACTTTTTGAATAAAGAAAAAGCAATGTGCAAGTGTTCACTTACATGTCAATATTCCACGTTTTGGACCTGGTGTTAAAATATCCCCAGCTAGCAGCATTCTGGACTGACATTTTAGATACTTGGAGTCCACATAGCATCGAAACAACATAATCCTGTATAGTACCAGCTGTATCGTAATTCTGAAGAAATTCTGGCCTGAAGAAAGTAAATTAAATTATACATATTAATAGATTATAGTAAATTGATGGTAATCTTAAAAAAAACTACTGCGAACTAAACTAAACTTATGTTTAATTAAAAGATTATGTGAACACATTTAAATAGAAATGCTTCAATGAATAAATACAAAAAAAAAAAAAAACCCTAACTGAGGCCTCTACTCTGTATAACTCTAACAAGGGGCAGACATGTTGTTCAGATTTTTGGGTGAATCCAGGATGAATGAAGACTTGACCCAAAATCCCACAAACTAATAATGCTACGAGGACTTTGGTAGTCTGTATATATTCTTTCATTACATCATTTCTGTTTAAATCAAAAGCAATCTTTCAATTAAATACAAATCCTTTTTTCCCCCAAATAATTTCCAATAAAAACTTATAAATAGCCTACAGCACATTTAATATTCAGACATCAAATGACATATTTTTTATTATATTAAATAATAACCGACTTCACAAATTACATACAGCTTTATTAATAACACAATGTATGGTTGCACGCATTTAAAGAGCCACTAAACCCTTTTCAACTTGTGCTTTTTATATAGAAGCATCCGGGAATAGTTCAGTGGCTTTAGTATGGTGATAACAATTTTTAAGATATAACCCATTTTTTCAAGCAAACTCCATGTTTCACTCGGAAGAATGTGGGCTGATCTGGTCACCGCAATGAGTGACCCTTGTTTTTACATGCAACCTTATAGTAATTACATGTGATAATGAGTGTCTCTCTCTATACTAGTAGTGAAAGAGACAGTAAGAATCCTTCAGACACTATCAGCTGTGTGTGTGCTCAAGTCTGTCAAATCCAAAGAACTCTTTGTTACATATTAAAAACTGCAACATTAAACATTCTTGTAAATCCTTAATATACATTTTACAAGTGTTAATAGCACCAAATGTAACAAGCATAGAAGAAATGCCAAGGATGACCCACCTCAGTTTATCAGAAAATTGGTTGTTACAATAATTCACTTAAAAACTTAGTATGCTCATTTTGTACACACCTTTTGTGTACTTATATGAGTTTGCCATAATCCCACATCTATGATATATATGTATATAACTGCACATACTAAATGAATATGTGGTTAATTAGAATAGTAATATATACATATTGTTTTGACATAAATGGGCAGGATTTAATTTAAAAAATGTATACTCCGTGAGCCATTAAAAAAAAAAAATAATAAATAAAATAAAAAGAAATCTATATATATATATATATATATATAAAAAATCCTAATATTCAGATATCATACCCTGTGAATCATAAAAAAGAAATATATATATATTAACTACCTTTGAACACACACAAAAACCTCACCTGTTTCTTAAATACCAGAAGATAGTTGCGCAGCCAAAGCCTGTTGCCACACAGAGATGGGAATGTGGCTTTGGTAAAGAAGACAGAAAATCAGTGCTGCAGCGGCCATCCTCCCAGGTAATAAGGTGACTGACTTCATAGGGCTCAAACACTCTTACGTTCCCGCTGGTTATCCAGTGGCAGCCTTAAAAAAAAGAATTCTAAATAAGAAGCTGTATTGCATATCCTATTTTGTATAACCTTGTTGCTCTGAGAGTGGGATGGTAGCGTAGTAAATGAAAAATGGTTCCCAGCTTTATCCCAAACCAGATTCAGCATAGAAACATGAGCTTACAAGGTCTAGTGAAGTAATCTTACTAGGTAGATTAAAGTCATTCAGTCAGCTGAACCATGTTTAATTGAAAGATTCCAGCAAGTGCCAGTGATAAGCAGTCAGGGGGGATCATTATGCCCTAATGGCAGACGTAGTTCCCGCTGATCGCTTTAGAAGGTAGCGGAAGCATAGAATTGCCTTCCAGCAGAAGTGGTAGAGATTAATACAGTGAAGGAGTTCAACCATGCTTGGGAAAGGCATAAGGCTAGTCTATATATATATATATATATATATATATATATATATATATATATATGATAAAATCATTAATAAAATTATTGGGCATACTAGATGAGCAAATGGTTTTTATCTTCAGGCACATTTAATGTGTCTTTAATGAGAGAATACAAATAAATTACCTTATTGAGTCCTCTACGCTTATCTGGGGGTGAACATGTTAGGTCAGATTTTCCTTCATCGGACCCAAGATTCTAAATAACCTGTCTGCCCCTGATAGAGCTATACCGAGTACAGAGGACTCAATAAGGCACTTTATGTATATTTCTTGCACTAAAGCATTTCAATGTAAAATGCCTATACTTGCAATTTTTGCAGACTGCTGTCCTTTAAGTGATGTCTTCTGAAGGTAGAGTAGGAAAACCTGAGAGATGTGGAGGTTGGTGGGCATGAGTTAATGCTAGCTGTACCCCCCTAATTCATTATATACATAACATTTTCTCCATTGACCTTTTACATTTGACTTACGTTCATCCCACTATTTGTTTTTTGTTTTTACAAATGTTATATGGCAAGGCCATCAGTTGTATGAAATATATATATATATATATATATATACACACATACATACATACATAGGTTCCAATATCAGGTTTTATTGTATTACATAAATTACCTTACTCACTACTATCATGTAGCTACTGAACCATTTTATGTCCCGAAATAAAGTAAAAATAAAAAGTACAATCTTTATTAGCAGTTATTTTAAAAACAATACAAATATATTTTTATCTAAATGTGTAGTTTCGTTGACATGGTCCAGTTGTTGGGTAGAACGTGTACCAACAAATCTTCAGCTTAAGTTATAGGCTTTATTCATGTAAGAGGGCATTGACAAGGGAACTTCAAACTTATGGCCAAATTCAGATGAACTGGAGAACGTTTGGCCGTAAGTTTGAAATTCCCTTGTCAATTCCCTCACGAAGCCCCATATCTCCATTGATCTCCCCTGATCCCCAGTCATCATTTGTCTGGTCATATAATGGCTTAGGGATTTGCAGTTTAAGAGATGAGAAGCTGTTGACTGGTTTGAAATGACTCACATAAGAGCTATCGTTAACACTTTAATGACTTATGGTGTTTCGGTGTCTTGGACTTTTCGACTTCATTGACCAATTAGAGCTTTGTGACAACAGACTAATTCCTATCTTGGCGAATCTTGATTTTAGATTGTTTTGTAGAATCCACCAACTTTGCTTTACCACAAAATGTAAAATAATAATAGGTTGTGAGCAAGTTACTATAGTGGGCTTTATTGCCCTATAACGTAAATCAGTGTTTTGCGCTGTTCGTTTCATTTCACGCACCCTATCCCCACATACTGCCTTTTTTTTCTACTTATATATCTGAATGCAACACCTTTATGTGCTTTCCAGAACACGACTCCATGCATTTGTCCAGAGATCCCAATATGTGAGACTTGCCGGAGTATCTCTCTGGGTAACGCGGTCATGCAGCCACTCAGAGCTCTTATTATCTGCCAGACATCCTGTTCCTTCCCCTATAACACAGAAATACAATTATAAGCTGCAACCCTTTACTGTGTCTAAATACTGATCGGTATAAACAAAAATGATGAAGTATGGTTGATATGTTTAGGTTCTCCATCTTTTTCCCTTGTGTGGTCATTTGGTAACCACTTATTTGAGATAAATCCATATGTAATTATTGGATAATAACTTTTGTACTCCTACCAAGCAGATAATTTATTTTTGCATTTCAGTACCTCCCAAGTGTCACTATTGAGGAGGGACAGTCCCTATTTTGCACCCAAATCCCCTTGTTCCTCTGTTCTCCTCTATTGTCCCCCTCTTCTGGGAGCTTAGAATTTTTTGGTTTGTATAAGTGTATCACAGAGCTCCACAGCAATAAAACTCACAATAAAGTGAGTTTAAACTGCAGTAAATGTGTTTTTTTTAATATCAATTTGTGTAAATAAAATACTTAATTTTTGTTCTAAATTACTTGTCTTATTAAATAAAGATACCAATTGGTCACAAATTGAAAATATACCTCTTTGGACATTTGAAATACCGTATTTGCTCGAATATAAGACGACCCTGATTATAGGACGATTTATAAAAAAGTTTTACTTGTATATATTCACATGTAAATTGTTTTTTCATATTTAATAAAAATTATGATAGAATGCTCCCAGATGTAGCCAATGCATTGCCCCCACAGCCATCTGTCACCCAGATGTAGCCAATGCATTGCCCCCACAGCCATCTGTCACCCAGACGTAGCCAATGCACTGCCCCCACAGCCATCTGTCACCCAGACGTAGCCAATGCACTGCCCCCACAGCCATCTGTCACCCAGACGTAGCCAATGCACTGCCCCCACAGCCATCTGTCACCCAGACGTAGCCAATGCACTGCCCCCACAGCCATCTGTCACCCAGACGTAGCCAATGCACTGCCCCCACAGCCATCTGTCACCCAGATGTAGCCAATGCACTGCCCCCACAGCCATCTGTCACCCAGACGTAGCCAATGCACTGCCCCCACAGCCATCTGTCACCCAGACGTAGCCAATGCACTGCCCCCACAGCCATCTGTCACCCAGACGTAGCCAATGCATTGCCCCCACAGCCATCTGTCACCCAGACGTAGCCAATGCATTGCCCCCACAGCCATCTGCCCCCCAGATGTAGCCATCTGTGTATACTCACATGTAAATGCTTTTTAATATTTAATAAAAAAATATGATATTAAACAAATGCATTTATTGTTTTTATTTCTTTTTATGTGCCAATGCTGCCTCCCACCCAGCGCTGTCTCTCTCTCTCTCTCTCTCTCCCCCCCAGTTTTATCAGTCTCTCCCTCCCCCCAAACTTTTCTCTCTCTCCACCTCCCTCCCTCCTTTTCTTTCCTTCTCCCCCCCTCCACCTCGTCTCCCCTCCCCTTGTTGCTGTCTCTTCCCCCCTCCCCTTGTCACTGTCTCTCCCCCTCCCTCCCCCCTCACCTTGTTTCTTTCCCTGGTGGCTAGCCGGTCCGTCATAATAGACAGAAGTGTCAGGCAGCATGGATGATGTCTGCACCCCCTGGCTGCCGAGATATCCCTGGTGGCTAGTGGGGGCAGCCGGAGGATGTCTGCACGATACGCGCAGACATCCTCCGCTGCTGCCAGGCACTTCCGCCGGGACTTCTACGATGAAGCCGGAAGGACCCAGCTTCATCATAGAAGTCCCGGCGGTCGTGCCGGGCGGCAGCAGAGGATGTATGCGTGCATCGTGCAGGCATCCACCAGCTGTTAGCGAGGGGGATCCAGGTCCCCTGCAGCTCTGCGGGGGACCTGGATCCCAGTCTTATGGTCTGACCTCGATTTGATGTCAGATTATAAGACGATCTTGAATATAAGACAAGGGGTCTTTTTCAAAGCATTTTCTCTGAAAAAAAACCTTGTCTTATATTCGAGCAAATACGGTAGTGGGATGTATGTTTGCACACTTGTATCATATGGCTGTAGACAGGGCCGGCGCCACCATAAGGCTGCTTAGGCAGCCGCAGCGACGGGGGCGCCAGCTCTAGGGAAAAAAAGATTTAAAAAAAGCAGGTAGAGGCACTGGATGGGGATATAAGCCTGGGAGCAGAGCTCATGCTGCTCGGTTCCCCATGAAGCAGGCGCCGCTCTGCTTCATGGGGAGGGGGCAGACCTCACACCTGGTGAGATCCGCCCCCTCCCAGGGTCTGTCTGGGGGGGGGGGTGGAGAGAACATGGGTGGGGGGAGTGAACAGGGGGGGGGGAGAGAACAGCAGAGGGGGGAGAGAGAGAACAGAGATGGGGTTAGGATGGGAAGAAAACAGAGATGGCGGAGAGAATGGAGGAAGGGGGGGAGAGAACAGAGATGGGGGAGAGAACGGAGGAAGAGAGGGAGAGAACAGAAATATGGGAGAGAACAGAGATGAGGAGAGAAGGGGTCGAGAAAAGATGGGGGAGAGATACAAGGCAGCATGCAAAAGGTATATATGGACGGTAAAAAAAATTGCTAAGATGGCAGCACTACTGGTACTATGAACAGATCCCTGAAGGTAATTTGAAAATAATGGAGACACAATAGTTAAACTAGGCTAGTATATGTAAAAAGGAAGAGGCTCCAGCCAGTGGTGCAGCTTGGTTTTGTGCTGCCCTAGGCAGACAAAATTCTGGCACAACCCCCATCCACGTTGCACACCTACGACATGCCCCATCACCCACATTGCACACACATTAAATGCCCAATCACCCCATTGCATGCCCCCATCACCCACACTGCATACACACTAAATTCCCCATCATACCCATTACATGCAACCATCGCCCTCATTACATACCCCCACCACGTCCATTTCATGCCCCAATAACCCTGATTAATTGGAAGGAGCTAAAGCTTGCTGAACGGTGGGGGAGGGAGCGAAAATGTTTGAAGCACCAGAAGTGTGCTTTAACACCCTCTGGCAAGGCCTTGTTTGCCTTGTGGAAGATACACTACTGGCTCCAGCACTCCAATGTTATCTAAAATGTAAAAATTCTGGGGTGATTCCTCGTAGCTGATTCATTGCTGTGCTGTAAAGTGTCCCTGGGAAAAATGTTAAACATTGGAAACTATGAACATCAGCTGCAATACGCTGCACAAGTTTTTAGAAACATATATTTTATTAAAGTTAGAACTGGGGGAGGGTTGGGGGACTGGGAGGAAAGGAGAAGATCGAAGCTCTGCATAAAATTATTCTTGAATGCATTTCTTGCTCTGCAGCTCCATGTGTCCTACCTATTCTTCCTGCAAGCTGTAATAAAGCCTGTGCTGCCACCTAGTCTGCAACCCTAGAATTGCATTTTGCTCCAGTCAGTTTTAGAACCTGTCACCAGCAGAAAGCGATTAAAAACACCCAATAATGAAAAAATGATCCGAATGGCACCTTAATTTGGGCTAGTCATGGACCACTAAAGTGATCCTGTATCAGCATGAAAATCGGCCATTCTGGAGTTCGGCCAACTGAAACAGTAAGACCTATCCTCCCCATAAACTTTTATTCTAGCGAAATGGCTGAGAAATGGGCCAAAGTAAAAAATATTATTTAAAAAAAATTAAAAATCATAATTGAAAGTAAAATATTAATAAAATCAATAACAATCAAGTAAATAAACATTTTAAAATGCTCAATGTTATATATAAAAAAAAAAATATTTGTCTTCATTTTAAAGTTCAATTCGGCAGCTATAGGTCACCTCATCTCTCCCCCCCCCTTGTCTCTCTCTCTCTCCCCCCCTTGTCTCCGTCTCTCCCCCACTCCCCTTGTCTCTGTTTCTTCCCCCCCTCCCCTTCCCCTTGTTTCTTTCCCTGTTGGATGGTGGGGGCAGCTGGGGGATGTCTGCCTGACACTTCCGTCCATTATGACGGACAGCTAGTCCGTCATAATAGACGGAAGTGTCGGGCAGCATGGAGGATGTCTGCACGTATCGTGCAGACATCCCCCAGCTGCTCGAATCTCCTGGTGGCTAGCGGGGGCAGCCAGAGGATGTCTGCACGATACGCACAGACATCCTCCGCTGCTGCCCGGCACTTCTGCCGGGACTTTTATGATGAAGCCGGAAGGAGCCAGTCGTGCCGGGCGGCAGGGGAGGATGTCTGCGCGCATCCTGCTGTTAGCGAGGGCCCTTTTATTATTGAATTATTTTAATTTTGTTATTAAATGCAGGTTGGCCCTATTATTATTGAATGTTATTTTTACATGTGCTTGTTTAATAGGTGAAAAGTGTCCCCATTATCTTTAGTTAAATCAGGTGTCTGTACCTTATGCTGTGATGTTTAATTATTTTATGACCATTATGTAAGGTAAACCTAATGACCTGTGGTTTAAATGTGTCATGCTCTTTCCTGCTGTGGTCTTTTAATTAGAAAGCTCCCTTGTATCCCTGTTTTAGTTACTTGTGTATTGTATGTTAATTCCTGCTTGATATAATTTGTGTCTGTATAAAAGTCAAAGTAGTGTGAAATGTAAACTGGTTCATTGAGACTAAAACAAAGTGTCTAATATCACTGTCTGTCCCAAGGATGCAGACTCTGATGGAGGGGTCCATCACACCAACATTTGCCTCCCACCAGAAATCTCGTCTCCTGAGCCAACAAAGGTCAAGGACAGTGGGGATGTAGGAAGGAAGTATTGGTATGTGAGAGGAGAAAAAGTTGGGGAGGGGAAAAAAATTGGGTGGATTCCCATGCCTACATACCATTTAGTCTATACATTTGTAAGGGCAATATATAGGTTAACTAATCCCCGCATTGAATAGGAACAGGTTCACAGAATTCACAAATAGTCTAAGCTCATAGGAGTACCAGATGAAGAAACAAGGCAGGGTATATTTGGGTTCAAGAAAAGGGAACCCTGAGAGTGGACTATGATGAAGCATGACAATGAATACCATGGTCTCATATCTCCCAACATTTCAAATGGCCAAAGAAGGATACTTATTTTTCTGGGAGTGGCTAAATGTGTGACTATAGGTGGAGCATTACTGAGAGAGTTTCACTGACTCTATGGCCAATGGATAGCTAGTTTCTATTTTATAAAGTCATTTAGAATGTTATTTATTGTATTTACACACATTTATATATATAAGAAAAACATTTACTGCAGTTTAAGCACACTTTATTGGGAGTTGTATTGCTGTGGAGCTCTGTGACAGTTATACAAACCAAAAATCCTGAGCTTGCAGAAAAGAGGCACAATAGAGAGGGAAAGAGGAACAGAGAAATGTGGGTGCTAAACAGAGACTTTGGTTATGAGTTATAATAGAAGAATTATACTTTATGCCAAGGGGCAGCGCTGCACAGTATGTTATAAAGCACACTGAAGCTCACTTGCACTCCAATCCCAGGCTCACCTGCAGCCCGCACTCACTCTCCACCCCGGCCTCCGTGTCTTTTCTCTGGCTATGCAGCACATTCCCGGAGCTGGCCTCCAGTAACACCGCTTTCACTGAGCTGGTCCCTATATCAATACCGAGTGCCACAGCACAGCCGGCCATCTCTACGGATCTGATGCAAAGTACTAACAGTAAAACCAGATCCCGGCCACGCAAATCAGCGAGCCGGACCCGGGAGAGTGCCTGGAAAGTGCTTTAGAAGCCGCGAGTGTGTGGCGGATGGCATGTGAGTTAACTCGGAGAGAGTCACTGACCCATTTAATGCTCGGGGAAGACTAATCGAGCGACGATGCTGTCAGCGGTCATGTGAACGGGGAGGAGGGACCTATAGTCATGTGAGTGAGGAAGAGAAACGCCAGAGACAGAGCAAAGGGAGTGAGAATCCAGGTTGGCTTGAGGTGAGTGGGACATGATGTGATGAGTTTCCGCTGCTGAGTAGGGTGACAGGTTAATTTGGCAGATCGGACGGCAGGGCTGGGAGTTGTCCAGCTATTGTTTTCTGACTTCCATGAGCAACACGTTAACTGTCCCCAAGACACAGTGGTGGTTGACCACTTGCTCTCCCAAGATTCCCAGCCTGACTCCTGTTTAGCTAAAGTGTGTAGGATTTGTAGGCAATTACTGCCCTGTGGTCAGAGGGCAGTACGGTGGGCATGAGTAGAGGACTTTGAAATTAATATTATATAAATCCAGAGAGAGAGAGAGAGATCTACTCAGTAAAGAGAGAATTGCAGGGAATTTCGAACTTTAGGGCAATTCTCTCTTTATTGAGTAGTGTTCAGTGTTCACAATGTTACAAAAATGTCTGAATACAAGAATTTACATCATTGATTAATATACACATTAATGTATAAATAATACGTTTTAATTGCATAGAAATCCTCATATAACGTATTTTGATTATCTTGATTACTCTGTGCTTTCATATCTCTCTCTCTCTCTCTCTCTCTCTCTCTCTCTCTCTCTCTCTCTCTCTCCCTCTCTCTCCCTCTCCCCCTCTCTCCCTCTCTCTCATATATATATATAGTAATAATGTGTATCTGTCAATCTCTTTGGTGTTCCCTAATTTCATCTTGTCGGCAACATTGGATGGTAAACAACATTCATTTTACCTCTTCTATTTTTACTCAGCTACCTGTAAAGTAGAGAAACATGATCATCCCACTGAAAGGATATCACTTAATATTCATCGTCTGCTGCCTGCTGAACCTTTTAAAGCTCTGTAGTAAGTAGCTGCAATTAATGTTCACATAAAACTGATTTTACTTTTATTGCTCTTTTGACAAAAATGCTTCTTTCGTTGCTTTAATCACATTAAGTCTCATTTTAATTTGAATTTAAATTGAAATGCAGCTTTTGATTTCAGTATAAAGTTTTTTTTCTTCTGTATTTCATACCATCTTCTGCTTTCTCTGTAAATAGAGTTGCCTGGTGAATGACCATTTCCAATACTAACTTGGTGCGTATATATGAATGCCAGGGATGGCTGGTTGGTGAGACCTTCGTTACCAGCCGCATCATGTGCACTTAGCAAGTATCAAAAGTTTGTGTCTTCCTTAGGTGGTGCTGGGTTCTCAGCTACAGCTGTCATGATGCCCAGCCAGCCATTGGCTGTCTAAGCATCATGGGAACAGTAGTCCTCATTAGCCGTAAATCAACACTGTTGCCTTGATTGGCTTAAGGAAGGATTTGATTAACTTAAAGCAAACCTCCTCTTGTGGATTATAGCTCCCATGATGGTCAGCCAGCAAAGCAGCTTTTTGCTCACTGTTATTTCCCAATTCTTTTCATTCTCTCCCATTGACATTTTCCTTGTCCCTATGTTTTTTTTTTTATATTCCTCAGCAAAAATATGTTATGTTTTATCTAAAGACTGCATCAAATATATAAATTTTTATAAGAAATGAAACAATGCAAATAAAATACATAATAGTACCTCTTAGCTCCATCTTGGGCCAGGTGATGGAAGATCTGACCCAAGATTCTAAACAACATGTCAGCCCCATGATAGAGCTATACAAGCAAATAGGGCAGAGTAAGGTACATTTATCTGTATTGTTCATTAAAGCATGTCTGTTTAAATTTAGTATACTTGATGCAATCTTTCATTAAACATAACTCATATCAGACTGCACAGCTGTACTGCTTTACAGAGAACTATATCGAAAAAACTTATCAGATTTTATGTGTCAGTTTTGTAACCGTGTTGTTTAACATTCTTTTGCACATCAATGTTCCTCAATTTGCTCATTCTTATTACCGCATTTGCTCGAATATAAGTCGACCCTGATTATAAGACGACCCCCCAAACTTTGGATATTCCTTTAGGGGAAAAAAATATAAGCCTGAATATAAGACTACCCTATAGGAAAAAAGTTTTACTTGTATATATTCACATGTAAATAGTTTTTTCATATTTAATAAAAATGATGATAGAATGCTCCCAGATGTAGCCAATGCATTGCCCCTACAGCCATCTGCCCCCCATACGTAGCCAATGCATTTCCCCCACAGCCATCTGCCTCCCATACGTAGCCAATGCATTGCCCCCACAGCCATCTGCCCCCCATACGTAGCCAATGCATTTCCCCCCCATACGTAGCCAAAGCATTGCCCCCACAGCCATCTGCCCCCCAGATGTAGCCAATGCATTGCCCCCACAGCCATCTGCCCCCCAGATGTAGCCAATGCATTGCCCCCACAGCCATCTGCCCCCCAGATGTAGCCAATGCATTGCCCCCACAGCCATCTGCCCCCCAGATGTAGCCAATGCATTGCCCCCACAGCCATCTGCCCACCATACTTGGCCAATGCGTACCCTACCCCCCCAGACTTAACCAGTGCTGCCTTTCCCTCCCTACCCAGCCTTAACTAGTGCTGCCTCCCCCTCCCTTCCCCAGACTTAGCCAATGCTGCTTCCCCCCGACTTACCCAATGCTGTCCCAATCTCCCTGGTGGGTAGAAAAGGATTGCTGACCAGTTAATAGATGTATAACGCAAGATATTTATAAAAAAAACACTTTTATATTAAAAAAAATCTAAACATATTCAGTATTCGCTGTCTTGTCTTTCCATTTTCAGATGCCAACTCTCCAGTGCTATGGTTTGATCCTGTTTTCAGGATTTCTGTACCCGATGCAGTTACTATAGAAAATGGAAGCTTTAAAAACATAAGTATCAATGCAAAGTAAGTTCTTCCATTATTATTTAACAAGATATATTTGTGCTGGAATAAGATTGTCTACTGCCTAGAAGCTTCTGATACGTCCAAGTTGAATTTCTTTTATGTTAGATCGATATCATTTATACAAATATATCAAATAAGAGAGTGTATCTGTAAATTTCCCTTGATCTATTTATTGGGAGGGAATTAAATTAATATAAAATAGAAACGTGAGTTATGCATAAATACTATGTATACATTTTTTTTTTTTATATACATAACCCTCAAGGTGGTCTTTCCTCTCTCCCCATGCCCCCCCCCCCCCCTCCCCGGGGGTTGATCTAATTTTGTGGCAAATGAGGATTAACCAATCTGATTATTGATCCTCTACTATATGTTCATTACAATACACTATTGTTATGTTTCAGAGTGTACCTGTAAACATGTAATATAAATTAATGCAGGTGATCATCATTTTCTATATTTTATTTTTCCACTTAGTGTCCCAGTGAATGAAACTGCTATATTTGCTATTAACATTACCTATTCCTCAAAGAACACAACCATTGTGCACCTTCCAGACCAAGTAAGTCAAAGTCTACTTTTTCAATTTATAGATGAACAAGACTATTTTCTGATCTACTTGTTATTGTTCCTGTCAAAGCGGGGTGGATCCAGAGTGTGGTTTCGGGAGGGGCAAAGCCAGATTTGTTTTTTTTCTCAAGTCAGACTCCGTCCGTAGACCATTTAACACAGCCACACATGTACACACACATTCAAAAGTACATGCACAGCTATACATACACGCACACAGCCACACATTTACACTTAAATACAAATGTTTATTTTATTTTAATTTTTTTACTAAAAATAGAAATTATACGGTTTGCCCCTGCCAATTACTGGTCTACCTCTCATTTACAACTTCTCTACAGCCAGCATCTCTTTTTATCCGAGTGCTAGGATGTCATCTGACAACCGGCAAACAGACCCGGCACTTCCGCCGGGACTTTTATGATGAAGCCGGAAGGACCCATCGCGCAGAAATCCACCGACTGTTAGTGAGGAGGATCCAGGTCCCCTGCAGCTCTGCGGCGGACCTGGATCCCTGTCTTATAGTCTGACTTGATTTGAGGTCAGATTATAAGACGACCTGGAATATAAGATGAGGGGGCTTTTTCAGAGCATTTGCTCTGAAAAAACCTTGTCTTATATTCGAGCAAATACGGTACTATGCCGTCCTGATTTTAAGTGCCCCCGTGATGAGCTGTTCTCGGATCCCGCTGCAGGCACTTGCAGCAGGATCCCACCTGTCAGATGAGGCCACTTTGAGTGTCCTCAGTCTGACAGGGGAAATTTAGCCGGTGCTCAAAACGAGCACCAGCTACATTTCTCTAAATAGCACTGTGCCCGAACTTCTGGGTTCGGGCACGCCTCCGTGACATCACATGCCACAGTGTCTCTGCCAAAGTGTTCCTGGCTACCGATCACCTTGTGATCGGTGGCCAGGAACATATCATGACGTTTTAGTGCTTGCGTCGTTTGGGACACATGCACCATGCGTCACGAAGGGGTTAATAAGACGACCCCCAAACTTTGGATATTCCTTTAGGAAAAAACAAAAAGCCTGAAAATAAGACTACCCTATAGGAAAAAAGTTTAACTTGTAAATCGCTTTTCCTTATATCATCACAATAATGATGATAGAAAAAAAAAATGCATTTCTTTGTTTTTATTTCCTTTTATTTGTACATTTGCCCCCACGTAGCCAATGCTACCCCTAAACCCCAGATTTACCCACTGCTGCCTCCCCCTTCCCTCCCCCAGACTTGCCCAATGCTTCCTCTCTCGCCTGCCTTATCATCGGTCTAAAATTGTCAGGACACTTCATGAACAGGTGGAATTCATTTAGTGGAGTGCATCTTTAACACTGGGCCAAGATACATGCCTTAATTAAGGAGAGGTTTTGGGGACCTGCAGGTAATCGTTAACATCTCCAATTGGTTCTCTGTCAGTTCCAGTGATTTTTTTTTTTTTTTTCTCTCCTCATATTATTGTAATTTGTTTTTTAGAAACAAGGATATTTTCTTGTGCTTCTAGATAGTTCTTCCGGCCAAGTCGGATCATTCCTTTTTCACAGTGAAAGCGGTTGATGTAGGACAAGTTACAGCCTACTTACATGGCAACAATTCACACATCACTGGGTGAGTTTACCGCAGAACAATTACCAATATACTGCAATATGTACCATGCCTATGACCCATCAATGGTTTCTTTTACTTCTGCTTTCATGGTAGATCGCAGACATTAAAAAAGAAAAAATTCTTTAGTAAAGCAGTTCTCTAAAGGAAGATCTTGATAAGTTGACTTAAAGATTGATGCACATTATCATCAGAGGAACCGCAACAGTCTTAAAAATAGACAGTAACGACCCCTAGTGTTATTAAAGTGGTACAGTTTGGTTAATTCGAAGCATTGGTCTGACTACAGGAAGAGGGTATATAGAAAGCCAAACAATATTGGGCACTCGCTGTAACTATACCTGGTATAAATTCACAATGTGTGCCTAAGAAGAATGGGAATATGGCACTGCATTATCTGATTTTTAGTTTTGGGTTCCTGTTTTATTATTTGTGTGTTTTTACAGCCTATTATTTTTAGCTATACTATACATATTGCTTATTATTATTATTTTTTTTATCACTATCAGCCTAGATCTAGAAGGGTATGAATTAATTTGCTACATACAATCTTGTTATCCAGCATTTCTATCCTCTGTGTATTATGGAAATGGTGGAGGTTTGCCACCCAGCTTGTATTTTGCTGGCAGTCTGGTTAAAAAAAAAAAAAAATAGCTTGAGGTCAATGTATAGTGGATGCAATAGCAATGCCTTGTGATAATTCACATATGATCAATAATAGATCTCCGCTGACCTTAAGATGAACCTTCTCTCTATGTAGGCCAAGAATCCGCTTCCTGGTGATTCATAGCTTCAGTGTGGAGATCTTGGGACAGATTATTGGCTGGATCTACTTCATAGCCTGGTCTGTGTCCTTCTATCCACAGGTGTTTGAAAACTGGCGAAGGAAAAGGTAACGCATTGTGGCTATCTTGGTAACCAATAACCTCCATGTATTGCACGTCACCTTGTCTGTTAATGGGTGGAAAACATTAAAATGTCTAAGTGTTTTAAAGGGATTGTATGAACCCTCCACATTTATATTATAAAACAATTGCATTTATAACCTGCGTAGGTAGCACTTATTATAAAAGGCATTAAGATTTGTATGGAGAACAATAATTCTACACTATTTTATACCATGTCCTACTTAAATGCTCACATTACCTGAGTCAGCCACTTTTTATATAAAGAAAAAGAGTTCTTCACTAAAAGTGCAATATTTTTACTTCCTTTTTCATTTCCTTCTTCTTCACTGACAAGTCAAAGTCAAGTCCAGTGTTTGGGGCAGGCAGTGATGTTAATTTTCTGTGGATAGTAAAATAGGTATCCTCTACAAGATATCGCCTCATTCTATTTCTTACTGTTCCTTTATAGGAACTGCAAATTTCATTTTAATAATTTGTGCCACCTTTTTAGCCTTGTAACAAGCCACCTAAGTGGCAAAACGCGTCAGTCGTTTGGATTGTTCATTTAACTGAAGCAAAGTTAAAAACAAAAAGTTGTGCATACATATGCTTTGCTTAATTTCTCTTTTGTTATGTATTGGATGAGTATTGTGTCACAATGTTTTTGTATTATTGATTTTTACTAAACGAAATGCTATTTTATTATTATTGTATTAGATCCTTCTACTTTATCTGTTCTTGGAAATATAAATCCCATCATTTGGTACTAATCAGGACCACAACTGGCACAACACTGTAGTACATATTAGGACTGTAAAAACATGAATGTAACTTTATATCTGTGTTCTTCTCATTATTTCAGTGTCGTCGGACTGAGCTTTGACTTTTTGTCATTAAATCTCACGGGCTTCATAGCATACAGTGTTTTTAATGTTGGACTGTTCTGGATACCATACATTAGGGTAGGTTTGTTGTTTTTCCTTGTATTGAATACAAAGATTGATCCACTGTACGGATCATGGTGATAATTACATGTAATTATTATTTCAGGAAGAATTTCTGAAGATATATCCCAATGGGGTGATCCCAGTGGATTCCAATGATGTTTTCTTTAGCCTCCATGCAGTGTTGCTAACGCTCATCACCATTATTCAGTGCTGCATCTACGAGGTGAGTGACATCATCAGTAGTCGACTTGTGTCGACAGAATTAGGCTGATTTATCTTCTGCTGCTGTTCACTTACCAGTGTACAACTCTCTCTGTTCCAAACAAATGAACACAAAATGAAGTTTATATAAAATAAAAGGAGGTTTTCTGATTTGTGAGCATTGCTCAAATGTATTCTGTCCCCTTAACATTGTTTCTAGTGTGACTGTAGATAATAATAAATAATGGTGTAAAAAATGATCTATACATTGTCTTAACAGAATTGTAATCAAATGCATAGAATAACAGACCACATATTTTAAATGTGTCCATGGTGCTTCTGGTTTGTAACATCATCTTATAACGTGATAAGTAAATGACACATTTCCTATTGGAAGTAGTTAATTTGCATATCAAGCAGCCGGTGATGTCACAAACAGGAGACACCACAGACAAATGAAAAAACTCAATTTTGAATGTATACATTTGTTTGCAGTGCTCATAATGTACTGTATAGATCATTTCTTTATTTTCTATACATTTATAGAATAAACAGTATTTTTGGGTTACTGACCCTTTAATTCTTTGAGTGACAATAACACTTATTATGTATTTATTTAGTATTACTTTACCTATGCATGTGTGAAAAATATCCTATTTTTCTTGGTTTTCCATATATCATGATATTGGTTAAAATGTAAAATTGCACCTTAGCTAATATCATAGCTTGTCTGCCATCTTGAAATCCTAAAGATCTCTTTGTTGTAATGTAAATAATCATGATTATTTTTCAAACATAGCCAACAAAGATAAAGATAAATACATTTCATTTCTACAGAGGGGCAGTCAAAGGGTTTCTAAAGTGGCCATCGGAGTCCTTATCATTAGCTGGCTGTTTGCATTCTGCATGCTTTTTGTGGCAATTGCTGGAAA